>LZPO01044190.1:1368126-1382708 GCA_001675575.1 Neotoma lepida
GCTTTGGAGCCTTTCCTGGAACTCACTCGGTAGCCCAGGCTGGCCTCGAACTCACAGAGATCCACCTGCCTCTGCCTCCCGAGTGCTGGGATTAAAGGCNTGTGCCACCATCGCCCGGCGAGCCCAGGGTTTTATGCATGCTGGACAAGTGCTTTGCATCCTGAGCTGCATCTTTAGTTCCCCCTTTAAATATTACTCTTTTTTTTTTTTTGAGGTAGAATCTTGACATGACCTAGGCTGTGCTGGTTCTGAACTTGGAATCTTCCTACCTCCATCTCCTGATTTCTAGCATCAACTATCATGCTGATTCAGTAGCAGGATCTTTTTGATGGCTACTTACTGTAATTTTTATTAAAATCATAATCATTATCATGTATAATTATATACTGTAGTGGGCTAGAGCAACTAATACTNTGTTGCAAGAGCAGATTGCTAAAGTTTGAGCAGTTTTGTGAGTCAGTTGCTGAAGGCATTGTTAGCTATTAGCATTAGCCAAGGTGGGGATGTTTACACCATGTAGACTGGGAACCGCTTCCTGCTCCTCTCCTTTCCCNTTGTTAACACGCCCCTTGCTGCTGTCTTAGGGATATAGAACATGTATCTATGGTATCAAAGTTTGAAAAATAATCGAGTTGTATTTCTAACTGATTTTGTTTTTTGTTTTGTTTTGTTTTGTTTTGTTTTTTTTTAAAAGATTTATTTATTATGAATACAATGTTCTGCTTGCACATATGCCTTCACGCCAGAAGAGGGCATCAGATCTCATTACAGATGGTTGTAAGCCACCATGTGGTTGCTGGGAATTGAACTCAGGACCTCTGGAAGAGCAGCAGCCAGTGCTCTTAACCTCTGAGCCATCTCTCCAGCCCTCTAACTGATTTTGATTCTCTGCCATATTTCCTTTCTGTCTTCAAAATTTAGTGGCTTTGTGTAAATGTAATTTTCTGATTTTTCAACTTGTACAGTGTATTTAACCCATTTTTGCACTTAAAGTTAACAACAATAGTTTTTTTGTTTGTTTTTACAGTGCTAGTNATCACACGCACGCACACANGCACNTACACACGCACGTACACCCTTGCTTGTGCTGGGCAAGCATTATGCCATTGAGCTATATCCCCAGCTCCATAAAGTTTCTTAAGCATTTTCATTAGCCGCATAATATGTTACTTTAACAAGAACATGTTATAATTTAGGTGATTGTTTTGTTGAACATTGCTGTGTTGTTGTGTTCTTTTCATCTCCATTTTAAGTCAGTGCTTACATTTATCATCGTGTTATGGAATCAAAGGGTATACACTCAATTTCAATAATCGTTGTACAAGTTATATCCCAGCCAAGTGGATGTGACTGGTGCTGCCTGCACTCCCGAGAGCCTGGAGGGTCCGACTTGGCCTTCTGTGGCTCACCACAAGAGNCACACTGTAGTTGGAGTCNNATTTCTTCAGTTGGGGTCTCATTTGTCTGACATTTGTGTNTCACATTTTATGGGATCCTTCCTTTCTCTCACCCCCACTGCCTTTCTTGTTTTGGAGTCTTACTGTTTTTCTCGGTGACTAATGTGATTCTTTTTTATTGTTATTGGTCTTTACATCAACAAATCAAATTCCTCAGTAATTTCAGGGTTTGTGAAAAACTAACTTCTCANATTGTAATAGTGGTTGATTGTGCCGCTTTGTGCTCACTGTTTACATATGGGGAATCTGTTCTAAGAATGTAAGGTTTATTTTTTTATTGTATGCATATGAATGTTCTGCCTGCGTGTATGTCTTTACACTACATGCATGCCTTCTGCCTGCAGAGGCCAGAAAAGGTCATGAGAGCCCCTGAACCTGGAGTTACAGGTGGTTGTGAGCCGCCGTGTGAGCACTAAGAACTGAACTGAACCTGGGTCCTCTGGAAGGGCAGCCAGTGCTCTTAACCTGAGCCATCTCTTCAGGCCCTCTGTTTTCAAGATTTTAAATCTGTATATGTGCTAAGTTATATATTTTCCTAGATAATTTATTACTATGTTTTTTCCGGTGCTATTCTGTAGTTTAATTCCTTTTTTTTTAAGGATTATTTTCATTATTTTAATTTTTTAAAATTTAAGTTTGATCTATTTTATGTGTAGGAGTATTTTGCCTGAGTTTATGTATCTGCATTACATGCATGCCTGGTGTCTGTGGAAGTCAGAAGAAGGCATTGGATCCCCTGGGACTGGGGTTGTGGATGGTTGTGAGCCACCATGTGTGTGCTGGGAATCAAACCCAGATCCTTTGCAAGAGCAGTAAGTGCTATTAACTACTGAGCCATTACTTCAGCCTATTATTATTATTGTTGTTGTTGTGGTTGTGGTTTTTCCAGACAGGGTTTCTCTGTAACAGCCTTTGCTGTTCTGGAACTTGATCTGTAGACCAGGCTGGCCTCGAACTCACAGAGATCCTCCTGCCTCTACCTCCCGAGTGCTGAGATTAAAGGCCTACGCCATCACACCCAGCAATTGTTTTTTAATTATGTGTGTGCATATGAATGCTGGTACTCTTGGAGGACAGAAAAGGCTATTAGATTACCTGCAACTGGAGTTACAGGTAGTTGTGAGATTCATGCTCATAACGGGGAATCAAACCCAGGCCCTCTGCAGGAATGGCACATGCATTTAACCATTTCACCCTCCAGCCCCAACTTAATGCGTTCTGAAATTCTCACTGAAGCCTGGATCATTGCTCTCCAGTAGAGGATCACCCAGAACCTTTTTTGGTGATGTGCTCTCTATACCTTGGGTGGGTGTGAGGAGGGTGCTGAGGATCGAACTCAGGGCCTAATCTGTGGTAGACAGGTGCTCTACCTCTGAGCTACATTTGTAGACCAACTGAGGCATTTCTAAATACACATCATGTATTCAGAGTTTTGCTTGTCTAAGTCAGTTTTTTGAAGATTTTTTAAAAGCACCACCAAGGTATTTCGTTGCAATCAGTGCAGTGGCCAGATGAGAGACAACCTGTTCTAAGTACAGTACACATAAGAGAGCATTTCGGGGCAGTCCTTGCAGGAAATTCTTAGAACAATGAAGTCCTATAAATAGTATAGATCAGACACAAATGAGAATAACAAAAAGTTACTTTAAAATTGTTCACAGCAGCCAAGCTGTGGCGACACACGCCCTTAGTCCCAGCATTTGGCAGATCTCTGAGTTCGAGGCGAGCTTGGTCTACAGAGTGAGCTCCAGGATAGCCAGGGCTATGTAGAGACTCTGTCTTAGAAAAGAACAAAAAACAAAAATTTGTTCTTACATGTTACATATAGTGAGTAGAGAAAAGTGTGGCTAATTTNAACATTGATNTGCAGTTTCCTGTGTGTGAAGTGTTAGGACTTTGAGGTGTAAACTGAGTTCTTTTATATCTCCTCAAAAGTGTGTTAGTGCCATACTTCAGATATTTCACTGAAGTAACTTATTCTGCCATTTTTGTGTGAAGACAAGTTTATCTTGGGTTTATAGTTTGTAAATCAATGCCTTGATTATTTGAAGTGTTTTACAATTTTGAATTTCTCCACGGTCGAGGTGTAATGTATACTAAGAAAGTGTTTAAGACTTTGTGGAAAGTTGTTAGATAGACTATTTAGGAATAATATGTAGTAAATGGTGTGAGAACTAGAATTCATTATCTTGGAGGCTAATCTCCTTCAAGACCTTTTCCAAACCTTGGTCTTTGCCCATCACCAATATCTGAGATATATGCTGTCATTGTGTCAGATGGGATCTGAAGAGGAAACAGAACCAAAGTAACAGGGTGGGACCTTGGTGAGCAGATCAGAGCTCCCATCCGGTTAGCTGTGGTGGTACATTGCTCTGCTGTCTTCAGCTGCTGCAGACAGCAAGCNGTAGTCATGTTCTGAACCTTTGCCATCTTAAAGTAGACGAAATGCTTTATAACTGAGTTGGGCACTATTATCTAGGTTAAGGTATTTTCTCTATTCTAAAATAATCTGTTTATGAAAATAGAGGAAATTGTAGTCACTTGTTTCTTTCAAATGTCAAATTTCTCCTTTGGGTGAGGGGTGTAAAGAGTGCTTTGATTGAAGTAGATTGGGTTAGACCCCAGAGCTTCATGCGTGCCAGATTAGTGCCCTACTGCTGAAGCATCTACTATACCCNAACCCAAATATTATTATATTTTTAACTAAAATAGTACATTTAATCATAAATCACCTTCTGGTGTCTCAATGCTGATGTAATAAACCTTTCAAATCNCATGTCTGGTAAAACAGCCCTTTGAGAAGACTCTTCTTTCCCCTCAGAGTGGAAACTCAAGCATTGGACTTGGAAGTGTTCTTGTTGACTGCTTCTGATTGCTTCACTGTCTCACTCCTTAAGGACAGGCTACTCATTGTTACACTGCCGTATATGTGGGCTACTCAGCATCACTTTGTTTGCCTCTTTAAATCTGCATTGTTCTGTATTACAGATGGCTAAAGTTATCAGAAGCCTGTGCAGTCTGTGTAAATGTAATACAGTCTCAGTGTATTTATGTCAGTGGGTCGTACCCCCACTCCCAGACTCGGTGTTGGCTGCCTGTGGTACCTTTTGTAGGTATAGACATCTAGGCTCCGCCTGTAAAGATTCTTACTTGGGGGTGTGCATATACTTGAAAAGAGCATCAGGTGATTATGATGTACACGTAAACTGAAGACCTTTAAGTCTTGATAAATGAAGTGTTGCCACTTACCTTCATGACCTTCAGGAGACGTTTTCCAGCTCAAAAGAATTTTGTTATGATTGTTTCCCTAATATTCACGAATTCTAAGAAAGCTTTTTAATAAAATTTCATATTCTTATAATCAGGTAGTATAAACAGTTGCTAGGCTTTTCAAACCCTTTAGTAATCAACTAAGAAAAGGCAGCATGGTTTTAGTTACTTCTATTCTGTTGTATTTCTGAATTTTATTTAACAAATAATTTGAGTGCCAGTCTCTTGACAAGAGCTAAGGAAAGGAAGTGGGTTGTTATCAGAGCCCTTTAGGAGATCTGAGTAGAAACTGATTGTTCAGAGTGGTTCTGAACTCTTGAAGGATTAGCATATTACATACCCAGATTATGAACCATATGCTCATCTCTCAGTGGTTTAGTATATACCATTGGCTCAGGAAGAGAGTTGGATTTGGAGATCAAAAAGATTTAAGACAGTGATTGTTAAATGAGAAAAACTATTATTGTTGTTGTTGTTGTTAAGACAGTGATTGTTAAATGAGAAAAACTATTGTTGTTGTTGTTATTATTATTATTATTATTATTATGGTTTCGAGACAGGGTTTCTTTGTGTAGTCCTGGCTGCCCTGAAATCGCTCTGTACACCAGGCTGGCTTCGAACTCACAGAGATCTGCCTGCCTCTGCCTCCCAGGTGCTGGGATTAAAGGCATGCACCACCACCTGGCTGAAAACAGTTATTTTAAAAGGAGAAAATAGATGTGTCAGACATTTGTCACACCTTCTCTGTGTTTCCTTGGCTTTTGGAAGAACTGTCTTTGAATATGAGACTAGAGATGAAAATAGGAGATCAAACATAATGCTAATGAGAAAATGCAGGAAGAAAATTAGAAAAATAGCACACTAGTAATTCATTAATCTGGTTTTCCCAGAGAGTGACTGAATTATGGGGAAATTGTTTTCCATAGATGTGAACCATTCAAAAGATTCTGATGATGAGAAAAAAAGTCATCTTTTAGAGACTATCACCTACTTCTTTAAACTTGGGAAACATGACAGGACCTTTCTAAAACTAATGGTCAGAGGCCAGTGAGATTGTCTGACTACCTGATTTGATTCAGGACCCATATAGTAGAAGGAGCAAACTGACACCTGCAAGTTGTCCTCTGTGTGTCTGTGTGCATGCCCCCCCCCAACTTTTTAAATCCTCAAGGCCAGTATGATGAATATGAGTCATATTCCATTCTTATGACAGTGAGTTTCATATTTTGACACTGTTAAAGCTTTCCATTTGAAAATGAAATTTGCTAGTAAGTAAAATGTAGTGTAGAGACATAAAATCCCTAAGAAGGAGATTGTGAATGTGAGGGACTAGCTCTGACTAGTATAGCCAGATGACTTTTACTCTGGATGACCTTGTTATAGGTCTTTGGAGAAGGAAGAAAATCGGGTTTTTTTGTTTGTTTGTTTTTTGTTTGTTTGTTTGTTTTTCAAGACAGTGTTTCTCAGTGTAGCCCTGGCACTCACTTTGTAGATCAGGCTTGCCTTGAACTCAGAGACTCGTCTAGACTCCTGAGTGCTGGGATTAAAGGCGAGCACCACCACTGCCTGGCAGGAAAAAAATCCTTAAAGTCCTTTCCCCACCCTCAGTTGTAAGCAAAACCTCTCATAATTGGCGAGGGTTTAAGCCAGTGGTTGTCAGCCTTCCTAATACTGCATTCCTTTAGTACATNCCTCATGTGTGGGGACCCCCAGCCATAAAATTATTTCCTTGCTACTTCATAACTACAATTTTGGTACTGTTATGATTGTAATGTAGATATCTAATATGCAGGATATCTAATGCGACCCCTGCAAAAGGGTTTTTCAGCCCCAAAGGGGTTGCGACCCACAAGTTGAGACCCATTGGTTNAAATCTTCTTTAAGTTCACTTGAGTTTGAATGGCTTAAACGTTGATGTCAGTTAATGTTGGAAGGTGTCCTAATGTTCTTAGTCATTAGATTAAAATACGAATGGATAATTTTAGTAGTATGCACATATAATGCAAAAAGCCATGTGTGTCTCTTGAGAAGAACCCTTTCTCATGGAGGAGTGTGATTGGTCCTGGAGTGGAGTCTCTCAATTGAAGAAGCAGAGTTTAGGCCTTTGCTTGATAAAAAGAGGTGTACTAAGAGAGCCTTCCTTACTCCTAAGGCCCCTCCTACTTTCCGCATTTGTGCATGTATAATAAATATATAAATAAATATATGTGGTGCTAGCTAGAAACAAATTTGTCTCAAAATAAAAATACATAATGAACCATGAGATTAGGGACACAGAATAGCTAGGGAATTCCATTAGATACCAAACAGATGTGAAACTCAAAAGGGTTGGATATTTAGATTACTGCTAATTTGTCCTCTTGGTAAGTGGAGAGCCTGACTGCTTGGTCTTTTAATGTACTGTTTGTGCTGAAGTAGTAGTGGCAGGAAGCTAAAGCACCAGGGCTGCTGCTATGAGAGGCAGGCTTGAAGGAGCGGACCTGTAATTCCAGTCTTGGGGGACTCTGAACATTCTGGCCAACAAAATAGAATCCCCAACCAAAACTAAGAAATGCTTTCTCCTATGTCCTGGGAATTAAACATTAACCTCCAGCTCCTTCTGCTGTAATGGTGACCATATGTTGAGTGGGGGGGGAAAGCAAAGCAAAAATAATTTTTGGTACTAATAACAAGTAAGACAGCTAATCTTTAGAGTAAATGTCTCAAACCATTGGATCACAATTTTAAAAGATCCTAAAAGGATGTAAACAAGAATAAGTCAAGTTGGGCCTGAAGAGATGGCACAGCGGTTAAGAGACCTGGCTGTTCTTCCAGAGGACCTGAGTTCAATTCCCAACACTCACATGGCAGCTCACAACCGTCTGTAATGGGGTCTGATGCTCTCTTCTGGCCTGCAGGCATACCTGCAGATAGAGCACTCATACTTAAAATACATAAATAAAATGAATAAATCAGGTGTATGCCAAGAAGACAGTTTGGCAGAATCCATCTGCTGCTCTTCCCGTGCCTGTACTTGGTCTTGGAATGCTCACCTAAATCTGTGGTACCCAGTCAGTGGATGGTCTGAAGGCCAGAAGATGGACAAGTACATTTATAGCAAAGCTTTTTTATTTGCTTAAAGAATGAGGTGTTAAATTGTGAGGGCTATTTGGTGTGGGTAGCAGGCAGCTAACTCTGTCAGTGATAGGTGCAGAATCCACTGTACCCCAGACTCCTGATGGGGATGGGGTTTGGACATTGAGGTTATAGCAGTGAATGAAACAGGCAGGTTCATATGGATACATTCCAAACAGATTGCAAATTGGAAAAGCCATTGATACTTGTTTGTGGCAAGGTGGATTTTACTCTGTCCCTGTAAACAAAAATATGTTACACTGCCTAACAAAGGAGCAGAAAATTAAATTTAAAACGTTTGAAAATTTGATATTTCTACTTGAACTTAAAAATATGCTGGATTGGTTTTAGTGTGTTTACTCATAAAATAGTAGTGGTATCTGTTTCATTTCTGTAATTCTACCTTGAGTTAAGACCTGAATGAAGACAGCATGATGACTTCCAGTGCTGAAAATCATGACCCAGAACTATTAACTGTCCATAAAGGGCTTTGTATAGTCAGGGATTACATCCGCTTCACAGTAGGCAACGTAGGCCAGAGTTGTGCCTAACAAGACCTTTTCCTTCCAGTTGCTATGCTGCAGAAAGCCATTGAATGCCATGGCTTTTGGCACTCAGATCTTATTTTTATCAACCTATGTGAAAAGAAGAAAGCCTGGTATTATCGTCTTATTTGTTATTTATAATACTTAGCATCATTTTCTTTTACATATTTTGAATCCTGTTTCAAGAGGGTTTGTATATTTTCTTTTTGTACAATGTTAACTTACATTATCATTATGTGACTTGGAGGAACTGAAAAAATTTAAACTTGACTAGCCAGAAATCAAACTTTTATTCTCACTGTCTGTTCAGGAAGCTGTGACACCCACTTCCATTCTCCTGCCAAATGTGTCCCTTCTATGTGTTGGGCGCATAGACTTGAAGCATTGTTGACCATGTTGGCAATTTGCCCAGAACCCAAATACTCTGTGTAATTTGCATACTAATTATCATTGATTTGCATGCAGTATAGGCTGAACTGTCTCCCTGAATTTAAAGTAAAAAGATACTCTAAAGATTAAAGCCATTTATCCTTTACTACTTCTCTTTTCTGGGTTGAAGACTGATCATAGCTGTGTGTTTGTAGGCCCCAGTCAGTTTCCACGGTCCTTTGTATTTCTTAAGATGTTGTCCAGATCTCTTTCCTGTGTTAGGCAGTCTCTCAGTTTACTTTCTTTCTCTCTTTGTTTTTTTTGTTTGGTGTGTGAGAGGTGAAGTGTTGAGACAGGGTTTCTCTATGTAGCCCTGAATGTCCTGGGACTCTTTGGAGACCAAGCTGGCCCTGGGCTCACAGAGATCCACTTGCCTCAGCCTCCTGAATGCTGGGGTAGTGCACTACCAATCTCTGTTTACTTGCTATAGACTTTCACCTCCAGAGTTGTTTTCCTGCCTCTGGCTCATGCCTCCTGATCTCATCCTGCCTTTCCCTCTTTCCATCTTCAAGTTCTTGCTATGTAGCCCAGGCTAACCTCAGACTCTATCCTCCTGCTTCAGACTCCTGATCTCCACCACACCTGACATTCTCTTAGTTTGCTGGCTTCTTCACATGGTATTGTACCACCCTTTTCTCTCCTTGGTAATGATAAAAGGGATCATTGTTTCTTCTCACTCTGCTGTGTGGCTAACGGGAGGNGGGAAAATGCGTGCTGAGTAAGTTNTTGGTGAGGTAGAATTCGTGAGGCTGAAGGTGAGCTTTTACTGGTAACTGTCCAGACCATACTCACAATGTTCTTAATTGTAAGATGCCCAAGACGGTCAAGTTGGTTTCTTTTCTCTTATCTCCCCACTCTGACTTATCTGACAAGTATTTTAGGACATGTTCAGCAATGCTAGTTCTCCAGTACCTTAGAGATGCTAGACAANACAAAGTACTGGGGAACTTCATTTTCTCTTTTTTAAAAAAAAATAAAAAAATAATAACAGGTAAACTCTAACCTGACTCAAAAATGTTTTAAGTTCGTACAGTGTATCCATTATTTTATCTGCTCAGTTCATCATCCCTCACAGTCAAGGTGTAAATACTTTTGAAATAGTTATTAAACATATACAAATAAACATTCATATACATACACGGACACTATCTAGATAGATTATATTTGGCTAGACACTATCTATCTGTCTAGATAATGTCCTTTTGTATCAAAAAAATTATACAGTGGGTTCTGAACCTTTTTGTATTGAACAAATCCTGGTGTTTATTCCATTCAAGTAGATAGAATTTCTCTGTTTATAATCACATAAAATTAAGTTGTATTGGTTTCCGAGCTTTAGCCATTCTCAGTGTTTGATTGGTACCTGACTTCTCTCTGCATACATGATAATTTGAAGTGGAAAAATCAAACTGTGCTCACTCTAGCTGCCCCATAGGGGATCGCTCAGGGGCTCTGGTGGCCAGCAGCATGACAAGGAGGTGGCAGGGTGCTCCCAGGGCTTTATACTGGTTTTAGCCACTCGAAGTAAGCTGCACTTTCCTACATTAGAGGTGCCACTATTCTAATAGTCTTTCCCAGATCATTTCTGAAAAATTTACAAGCTCCAGTGACCATTGCTTATATTGTCCTTTTAAAACGTAGTATTTACTTACATTTTAAAAACTTTCTTTTGTTTTTGCCTTTTTTTTAAACTAGATCCTTACAATAAATGAGGATGGATCACTTGGTTTGAAAACCCCTAAATCTCACGTTTGTGAGCACTGCAATGCTGCCTTTAGAACGAACTATCACTTACAGAGACATGTCTTCATTCATACAGGTATTGAATAAAAATGGGCTTGTGGCCATTACAATTACTATCATTGTTATTTTCATCTTCGTATAAATATCATCCAGTCTTAAGACCGTAGCTAACTTGGCATTGTCAATCAGTATTTGTAGCCAGACTATCAGGAGGAAACCAAGAAAGACTTTAAATGAGAAGACAATTAGCATGGATATATANATTTAATAATCTTAACTGGGTACTTACTTGGCGTAAAGCACTCTTTTTAACTAGAGAAACTGCTTAAGAATGTATTAAGAACCTGTCACACCAGCACAGGCAATGTTTGGAAACTAGGTATTAGAAATGATAGCTNACAAAGTAGAAGTTAGAAATCATGAAACTGTTGAAAATAGAACTAAAGATTGATCACACACCTTTGGAAAAGCCAGCTGGAAATGTTAGATGACTTGCGGGGTAAAGGAGAGGGAGTAAGGAGGGAGAGTTGATGAACTAGGAAAATGCAGTGATGGCCAGAAGCCAAAGGCGAGAGGAGCAAGGAAGCTGAGGAGTGCCACGCCCTCAGGATAGAGCTGGCAGGGATTCTGTGGCGCAACACCAAGGAGGGCATCTCTGTAAGGTCTAGCCACAGGGGCTGGAGGCATTGGAGACCTGAGACTGCTCCTTAAGGTACTGGGGCAGGAAGAGGAAGGTGTCCAGGAGCCTTGCAGCATTTGAAGGAAGGCTTCCAGTGGAGCAGACCCCAGCACTCTGGAGTGAAGAGGGCTCCAGCAGAGAGGGGGTGTTCCCAAGGATGGGTTTCCTTCCAGGGTGTTTATACAGNTCTGAACTCGGAAGAAAATAGGGAAAAGGGCAAGGAGGGATGGTCAGCCACAGAGAACAGGGTGGGCGTGCCTTCAAATGAGGAGGAGGGGGGATAGAGGTCACGGCAGGTGGCCTGGAGAGTGCTNTCTTAACTTGCCTGTCTTTCTCTTTTCGTTAGAAGGATGTAAATTAAATTTTATTTCTGTGTGATTGTGAAAACATGAAATTTTAANTCCTGGAGGAAATTGGTGAGAGAAAGTAGAACTGTTAATGAAAAATGTTTTTTAAAATCATATGGAGTTTTAGAATTTTCCAAAATTTGGGCTTCTAAGACTATATATCCTCAGAAGTAGTGACTTAAAATGTTGTTTTATTCATTAACTAATGTATGGATGTCAAATTATTTTAAGGCGAAAAACCGTTTCAATGTAGTCAGTGTGACATGCGTTTCATACAGAAGTACCTGCTCCAGAGACACGAGAAGATCCATACCGGTGAGTGCTGCGTCCTCCCTACGCAGGTGGAGGGGGGAAGGTGTCTAGTGAGGCGCACGGTCTTGACCACTCTAGTCCTTCCTGCTTGCTTAGAACTACCAGTCTCGGCTGTCCTTTTCTCTTTCTCGGTAAGCAGAGCTGCTAGGCCTAGGCCTCAAGGTCCTGTCCTAGTGAAGTGCTCTGAAATAGTTCCACAACAGCCTCATTACATATGAGGAGGAAACCTTCCTGAAAAAGCTGTTTCTTGAGCTAAGTAAAATGATCACTCACACTAATTAGCTTGTGGCCTAAACACTAGAACAATAGCACCCTCTGTGTCTCTCCTTCATATGGCTTACTGTATGGAGCAAGAGAGACAACTGCTGGTGGTTCCATCAGTGTTAATGATTTACAAANAAGTATTTTGGAAGATCACTTCTTAGTATATGTGTTAAAATTTTAAGTCTCACTTTAAAGCAAATGTATTTTTTATTTTTTTAATGAAAGTGAAACAAAGTTTTGTAAGTGACTTGATTTAGTAGACTGTTGACTTTTCTCCTTTGATATCCCTAAGCATTGTAAAAGATGGCTCTTTGAAATTGATTAATGATTTACAGTGTTTGGGGATGAGAGCGAGAGAGTGAGAGAGAAGAGAGAGATTGTGTGTGTGAGAGAGAGAGAGAGCGAGAGAGCTCAGAGTTGGTACATCTGTAGAGTGTTTTGGGGTTTTATATTTGGGAATTGAGAATGATGATGAAAGTACACTAACATTGAAAATACTAAGTTCTTTCTATTTCTCTGTATTACTACTCAGTTAAGTACCTGCCCTTTATGTTATTTAGCTGTAGTTTCTTAGTACGTGCAGCATTTGTGAAACGGGATCCTTGGGCACTCTGTCCAGTATAAACAGCCTTTGTTGTCAGTAACTTCCCTACATCTTTGTTGCCACCAGAAAGAAGCCTGAAGGTGGCTGTTGTGTGACACAGTGCCAGCTGTGCAGCATGTCTGTCTGCAGTTTTGGTTTCCTTTTGAGACAGGTCTTGCTCTGGATCTAAGACGACCTGGAACTCAAGTCTGTCCTTAGGCCTCAGCTTCCTGAGTGCTGGTGTTATCAGCATGAGCTGCCATGCCTGGTTCAGTGTTCTACTCTTTCAAATACTGTTTTGTATGCCACTAAGTAAACAGTTATCACTTTCATATATGCAGTGGAAGAAAAAATTGGTGTGGATTTTATGTGACTAAATAGTTAAGTTGAAATTTCAATGCAGTAATAAAACCATCAGATAAAAGGTGAAAGTAGTTAAATATTTTCATGTGTTTGTTAGATTTTGATGATATTCATTCGACTGGTGATTGATCCTCCAGTGTTTTTCAGGTACTAAGAGTACACAGCCTGTGTGGAAGGGTCTTCTGTTTTCTTTTGTTTTGGAGATAAGAGACATTATAAATAAGCATGGTGGAATTAAGTGTTATAAGGTTTTTGAGAGGTACTCAGGGAAAGCCTCCAGAGCCACTGAAGTGTGAGTGGATGGGTGAATGGGACCTGGAAAATGAGACGTAATGCTCATCCTCAGGTCACTGTCACAGTCTTGTAGTAGCTCTGTCCTAGTCTCATTCCTGACAGAACANTGTAGGGGAAAGGCATTTATTCTAGCTCATAGTTCTAGCTGCAGCCTGTCCTAGGCAAGACAGAGCAGCAGAAAGAATGAGTGTGTGCATGCTGGATCAGCACTCTCCCTCTCCTCTAGGATCAAACCNAGGAATGGTGCTCTTCACTTTTAGGCTGGCTCTTACCACAGCAATCAGTGTAATTAAGAAAATCTCCCACAGACAAGCTCACAGACCAACCTGATCTAGACAGTCCCTCATTGAGACTTTCTCCTCAGGTCATTCTAAAGTGTGCTACATTGACTGTTAAAGTTACATTTCCTGATTGAAAAACACCTGTGCGAGGCTGTGAGGGCATTTGGGATTTGAGCATGATGAGTAGTTTATTGAGAAATTATTAAGTACCAGGTCCTGTCATTTGGTCCTCACATGAGTTTTGAAAGGCAGGAGGTGTTACTGTCCTCATTTTGTCAGTCAGAATGTATTGGGAAGTGGAGAGAAATCGAGGACTTGTTAACTTTCTACAGTCTAGTAAATGATGTACCCAGACTACAGCTCAGGTTCTGTCACTAGAGACCAAGATGTAATCACTTAGCAAAATGAGACAGGAAATAGAAATACAGCTTTTGGCTTTTTTGAATTTTTCCTCCTGTCACTCAAACAGTTATGACTTAGCTTCTCTTGTGTGTTTAGTAACATCTAAAAGGAGTGGAAAGCAAAGGCCAGAGTGGTCTTGTTACAAAGAACAGCTTAGAAGAAAATAAAGACTCCAGAGGAATCATAGCAAGGCAGAGTCATTAGGATTCCTTCTCAAAGAAAAGTCAGTCTCTCTCTCTCCTTCTCTCCCACCCTCCCCCCTCCTCTGTGTGTGTGTGTGCACACGTGTGTGCCACAGTATGCACCTAGGCGTTGCTTTCTTGCCTTCCATCTTGTTTTTAGGGGGTCCCTCTTGTTTCTGCCATTGCTTTGTAGCCCAGGCTGTTGTCTCCACCTCCCATCTCGCAGTAGGATGACAGAGATTACAGGTGTGCACTACTGCAGCTGCCTGTGTGTGCACTTGGGTAGTCCGGACTCAGGACATGAGGCTTGCACTGCC
>LZPO01044191.1:3424-21434 GCA_001675575.1 Neotoma lepida
AAAACCTTTCAATGCAAATAGAAACTGCTTTGAGATCTTACACCTGTCAGAATGGCTGAAGTCAATAAAACAAGTGCCAGCTCATGCTGGAGAAGATGTGGGTTAAGGGGAACATTTAGTCATTGCTGGTGAAAGTGAAAACTTGACCAGACACTATGGAAATCAGTGTGGCAGTTCCTCAGGAAGATGGGAATTGATCTACCTCAAGATCCAGCTATACTCTTGTGCCTGTACTCAAAGGACGCTTCATCCTACCACAGAGACATTTGGTCAACCATGTTCATTGTTGCTCTATTCATAATAGCCAGAAATTGAAAATAACCTAGATGTTCCTCAACAGAAAATGTGGTACATTATACAATGGAGTATTACTCAGCTGTTAAAACTTAGGGCTGTGGTGTGTTCCTAGAGAACTGCTATGCTGTAGGGGCCTGTTGCACAATGGTAATCTTCTCCGCTGGCATTATCAATCTGCTCACTCTCAGTGATCTGAGCAAAACTGAACATACCATAGAGAGTCATAGGTGGCAGACAAGCCCTGCCCTGTGAGGGGCTGAAGCCACAGCATGACAGTCTGTCACGGGAAGCCTGAGTTTATGAGCAGCACTGGGCTGTACCTCCGTGGGCTCAGTGCCTTGGGTGTGTGACCTGAGCCTGGCGGGAAAGTTTGTAAGGCATAGATGCCTGGGGCTGTTCTCAGCCCCTACCCAGGGTGAACTCACTACAGAAAGGAGGTGGCTTGGGCCTGGAGAACATACTGTACCAACATTCCTGATAGTCACTTCTGGGAGTGTTCCTAGTCCCCATGGACACTTCTGTCAAATGGGAAGCATGAGATCTATCCCTCCCTTGACTGTTGGGAGGATCAAATGCATACTGGGGCGTCTGTCAAGTGATCAGCCTAAAAGGTTTGAAGGCCACCATGGGAAGTAGGCCAAAGTCTCATGAGGCTAGCAGTGGGAGGGGTTTGTGATCAGCTGTCTCTCTACTCAGGCTCTGGAAGTGCAAGGTTGACAGGGTCAACAGTGACTGCTCATCTGACTGTGGAGCCCAAACGAGTTCTTGGAAAAAAGAGAAAATGTTGTTCTGGCATTTCAGAATGAAGGAAATTCAAAAAGGGAATTAGCAAATTTCCATCAACAGGAGAAAGTACATCCATGATGGCGTCAGGGCTGGCTTCCAGGGATACCTGGTGCTGCTGTGGAGTCACCTCCTATACACCTGGCATCCAGAAGTGGGTCACTTCAGCAAATTGCCTTTTTTGATGAGGAAATGACTTTGGTGGTGTAAGCTGGGATCATAAATCTTAAGAGCTTGGGGACCTTGGGAGACCTGTCATTCACTCTGCATGGGAATTAGGTAGATAGCTTCAAAGGCTCAGGCTTCCAAGAGCCACAGACATAACAGGTGACTCAGCCAAGTGATATAACTAATAAATTTCAGGCTGGACCCAGGTGTCCAGCTTCCAGTGTGGCCCATGGTCAACACTCACCCGTGTCTTCAACAGTGTGGTAAGCATGGCTTTCCAAGCCAGGAAATGGATTCGACAACAGATATCACACAAATGATTTCCTCATCAGATTGGGTGGGGCTGCACAGAACTAGGTGTTCTTGACCAAGGAGATACGGTGCTCCACCTGCCCTTGGCAAGATGTGACATAACGGGAAGTAAATGGTATGGTGTTGAGTGTTGCACAGAAAACTTGGTCAAACCAGGCTCTTCAGGTGGGTGTGACAAAAGGGTGTGAACAGCTGCTCAAGGCCCAGGTTATACACCGGTCGGGGCATGAGTGGAACTAGATTTGGATATCTGGTCTTGTTCAGAGCATCATTGGAGCCCATGTCCCAGTACTCAGCACCTATGAGAGGTCAGAGCTGTGGAAGATGAGATAAATCCTGGGCACTGTTTAGTGGGTGAGACCCAAGGAAGGCTCCATCTCTTCTTCCCTTAGGCTCCACCTGGTGCCCATGACCCCAGAGTCTGCTGTTTCCCAACAAGGCTGAACCTGCTGATAGCAGCCAGCTGGCTAGGCTCTGTGGAGAACATTGGACAAAGAGACAGAGAAAGCAGATGTGGCATGGCATCAAGGGAGCACCTGATGGCAGGGGAAGGCACGGCTGGTGAACAATAAAACACAAACATGGCTTCCACTTTGTCCTCAGACCAAGTTCCTGTGAACGGGGTTCCATCTGGGCCACACTGCCCTTTTCAGTTCTCCATGGAGTCCTCTGTTCCTAGGATTGCTAGTGGGCAGAGTGGCAATCTGGAAGTGGGTCTCTGCGCCAGCACCTGCCCACTGAACAGGACATCATCTCAGCTGGGATGAGTAGTGAGCATGGGTGGCCTAGTGTAAATGCTGGCTTTCAGGTGGGTGGTAAGGTGCTGGGCAGGCAGGCTGTGTCTGAGTGCAATGCCTTGTGTCACTGGGCAAGCAACCAAACTCTTTGTGATGCAGGGCCATAACATCTTCATGATGCATTGCTGAGAGGATCAATGGTACAAACTGATGACTAGACACTGTGCACAAGGGCTGGGCGTTTGCTCGATTTCATCTTCTCTTGACTCCCTCTTCAGGTCTTCTCCGTACCCTGCTCTGTTCCTTCCTTCCCCATGTGATGCTGCATCCTGCAACTCCACAGTGCTTCTCCTCTTTCCTTCAGAAGAAACTGGGGGTGACTTCATGTCCTTGGGCATTTCTTGGTCTGTGGAGACACACTGCTGAAGAACTACCCACCCATTGCATTTTCAGCTTGCTCTAGGGAGCAGGGAACCCACTGGATATTTCTTGGTACTGCTGGTTATGTAGGTGACTTAGCGTCATTCCTGTGGTATCAGAGTTCAAAGTCTACCTGTGAACTTGGGATCATCCTAAGTGCTGTGGGGTGTAGACTTTCTTCTGGTTCTAGCACACACAATTTACAAGTTTAGTTAGAATAGCTTCCCCCATGCATCAACAGCTTTTAATGCTTCCGCTGATGGTAGATCTTCCCTTGGCAGGAAGCCTGGGTACCTGCTGACTTCCTCCTGTCTGTCTTTCTGAGTGAAAAATCTTCCCTGCCCAGCGGGGCTGGATTCCACTCCAGCTGGATGTTAGGGACTTGAGAATGAGAAGTGGCTGATTCCCAAAAAGGTACATGCTCCAAATGTGGAGGAAGCTCTGGGCCACACACTAGCTATGCTAGGGGCAGTGCACACACATGGCATACTTAGCCAGGGCACCCCAGCTTCCTGGGCTGCTGCAATGCAATGATGTGAGCTGAGGTAAGAGGGTCTCAGGATAGCAAACATCTGTCCTAGTTTGTGGACTAGAACGCTAGAATTGAGGTGTGGGCAGGTTCAGAGTCCTTCTTAGGCTTCAGGAGAGAGCTCTCCTTCCCTTCTCTTGCCTTTTAGTGGCAGTTGACCATCCTTGGGGATCTTGGACTTATAGCCCCACCCAGCAATTACTGCCTCTGCTGTCCTGTGCCCTCACCCTAACCCTGTAGTGTCCTGATTTCCTTCTTCCTGTAGCATACCAGTCACTCATCTTGGCTCCAAACTACCCTAGTATGACATGACTCCAAACTGGGTTAACCTGCACAAGTGATGGAGGTTAGCAACTTCTCTGATTTTATCAGAAGCATAGAGGGAAATTGAGTTCTGACATGCTTTTGTACAGTGCACAGCCTCACAATCACACAGTCACAGCCAGTCACACAGCCACACAGCCTCACAGCCTCACAGTCACCCAGCCACACAGCCACCCAACCACACAGCCTCACAGCCACACAACCACACAGCCTCACAGCCACACAGTCACACAGTCACACAACCACACAGCCACACAGCCACACAGCCTCACAGTCACACAGCCTCACAGCCACACAGCCACACAACCTCATAGCCTCATAGTCATACAGCCTCACAGTCACACAGCCTCACAGCCACACAGCCATACAACCTCACAGCCTCATAGTCATACAGCTCACAGCTCACACTCAACTGCACCATTCCAGTTGACCTGGTCTTCTTGCCCAGTTCTGTGAGAATTCATGAGTCACTCAGGGCACATGGATCCACTGGCTCTTCTTGGTTCTGGGAATGGGAGGACTCTCCCCAAATGCAGTACCTAGATGTCAAGTAAGGGCAGTCATAGAGCCCCTTTGTAGGGGCAGTGGCCTTAGGCCTGGTGGCAGAGCTCCCTGTGGTGTCCATCGCTTCCCTTAGCCTTTTCAACCACACTGCCCTGGCATTGCACCATCTGTCACTTTCTCAGTGTCTGCCACTCCCACCCCCACTCTGCTTCCAGTCCTCAAGAGTCCTTACGTCCAAGGTGTCCTCACTCTTGTCACTACTGTTGCTTCCGGTTTGTAACAGAAGGCCCCACCCCCATTTCATCTAGAACATCTAGATTCTTACTGAGTGTATCAGGAAGACACTCCAAGCCCTCTACAGGCTGTCCAGCACAAGGTGCTGCATTCTGGCTTCTGCTTTGGCCTTTGATCTTCTGTGGTGCTGGCCACCCAGGGCCTTGCACAGGCCAGACAAACACTACTGCTGAGCACTGAGCCAATCCTCAGCCACAAGTCTGGGCCTTCAGACACGAATGCCTAGTTCCCTGCCTTTCACAGATGGCTGTGTCTGTTACAGTCCATCCTCTTGTTTTTCTCCACCCTGGAGATGTCTCTACATTATTCTTAGGTCACTGACAACCACGCAGCTCCACACACCAATGTCTGCTTGCAAGCGTGTGCTCCTGTGCGGCGTCTCCTCTGGGCCTCTCTCTGATCCTCAACATTATGACTCTGACCCTATTCTGTATCTCTCCCCATGAGTTTCTGGGCCAAGAACACTTTCCTCTAACAACACAGCAAAAGGGCAGCCGCTGGGAGGGGTTGGGCTGGAATTTCATGACTAACAGTCACCTTCACACAGTGAGGTTACTTCCCACCCCTGAGGTTCTTCGCCTCTTTCCTCAAAGTGGAGCGGAGTCAGGCTGTGTCTTATCTCCCACTGTTTATGTGTCTGTGGGTTTTCGAGGGTCAGGCATAGTTTAACTCCTGTAGTGTTGGGGAGATGGATGGAGTGTTGGGGCTCTGGGTTGTGTATGGAGCCTGCACGAGCTACTGACCTTGCCTGACAGGCTTAAGAGGCGGTTTGGTGCAGCCTTCAAAAGGTTTCCAGGCTGTAATGACAGAGTGCCGACAGCAGGGTTTGCAGGGCTTTCATTCTGTAAAAGGCAACATTTACCTTCAGAAGAAGTCCCGAGAAACCTCTGTCTCTCAGACAGCCAAGGGTCGTCGCTTAAGTGTGGGACACGGCCCACTGCACACTTGGTTCACTGCATCTGGCTCAGCAGGTGGCCGACTTGGCTCACTGGGCAGACTTGCCAACCAGGATGTATGGAGGTCCTTCTGCCTAGCAGAGTGCTCACCCCATTCAGAAGCAGCGAGCTTAGGACACTTTCCACCCTGAAGGAGCCTGGGTGCAAGGTCTAAGATGAAGAACAGGCCCTGTAGGCAGTTTGCCTGCACCCCAATTTTCACTCCAGCACCACAGTCCATTTTTCTTTTTCTTTTGGGCCTTGCCTGCAGACTCTCTGTCAAGGAGAAGATCTGTGTCCCCTTATAGACAGACATTTATATACTAGCAAGCAGACGGTGGTCCCTGCTGTCCCTCTGTGTGCTCTCCTGCTTGCCATTTGCCCGCCTGTTCCTCCTCCACAAGTGTTTACCATAACCATCATATAGCTGGACGCTGGCAGGGTCATGGCAGTGTTAGATGGAATTCCACCCCCACAGTGTCATATGTGCCCAAAGAAGGAAGACTCAGGTGGGCTGGAACTCTGTGGGGACTAGTCTAGAACTCTATCAGGAAGTTCTCTCTCAGGACAGGATGCATTCTCTCATAGTTCTCCAGCTGCTTAGCCTTCTGGCTCAAGCTGGGCCACATGTAACCACTGACTCTAAGGGTACAGTCCGTGCTGTACCCTTCGTAGGTCCCTGTCTGAGCTCAGGTGCCCTCACAAGGAATAAGGTAAGTCTGGCATATGCAGACTAGGGCCACACATTCAAGATGCCTCACATCAACTCTGGTGGAATGGTGGAAGCCATCTTCACACATGAAGCACATTTGCAACTGGGAGGCAGCATGAGCCACTTACAGGAGCCACAAAATCCTACATCAACGGATGGCCTGAGCCAGAACGGGGGAACACTATAGTATATCTGAACTCAGAAACACCGTGACTGCACTCTAAACGCAAGCCAGAGTCAACTCACAAGGCCAGTGTTCCAGAAAACTAATGAGGGAAAAGTGCACCCAGAGAGTAGCAGCTAGGCTCCGGGGGACGTGTGTGTGCGTGCGTGTGTGTGTGTGTGTGTGTGTGTGTGTGTACATTTGTTTGCACTCACCTCTGCATGCAGGGGAAGAAGGAGAAGGCACCCACAGTGCCTTCTGGCTACTGAGACCCACAAGGTCCTGCTGTGAGGGACCACACAGAGCTTTGCCTAGCACCTAGAGGCCATGGCCAACTTTCCCTGGGGTTCTCTTTTACTTTTAAATATTTGCCAACTGGCAGGGAACAGACAGAGCAGCTTTACTGGTGACAGTTAAGAAGGGGACTGTATCTATCAATGGGAGAATGGATGGCTAGGTAAACTGTGTTCTGCACCATGGACTATCTCTTGGTAACAGAAAGGAACAAATCACAGTGCAGGTGAGGTTAATGATGCTGTGTGATGTGAAGAAAAAGAAACCTTACCCAGGATGCACTCGTCCAGATGAAGTCCTCAAGTAGACAAACCCACCATGCAGGACAAACCCCAGACCAACAGAGCGTGGTCAGAGAGCAAGAACACAGGAAGAGGCAGGGGGAGGGAGAGGAGAGAGAGGGAGCTGTCTATAAGCATGCCCCACTAATCTGCATCCACTTGAGACAGTGATAGGCCTTAATACTGCTTCAGTGTTGGCCTCTTCTTTTTCTCTCAGTGAGAATCCCCAGCATGGTGTTGGCATGTACCAAGGTATGGTGGCCCCTGACCTGGTGGCATCTATGTTGCCTTCTATCTCCTGCCATTTACTCTCAGTATTGTTGACTGCCCTTCAGTCTGATCTCACCCTTGAAAATGTTTCTGATTTCAACAATGCATTAGTTGTTTTTTTTTTCAAGACAGGGTTTCTCTGTATAGCCCTGGCTGTCCTGTATCTCGCTCTGTAGACCAGGCTGGCTTTGAACTCAGAGATCTGCCTGCCTCTGTCTCCTGAGTGCTGGGATTAAAGGGGAGCACCTCTATCACCAGGTTAATACATTGTTTTTATTATTTCATCAGTTACCCACACTTGCTCCTTTTTATTGTGTCATCCTTTGTAGAAAAGTGCATCAAGTGCTGACACATCCTGGGAAGCAGCGGAGACAGAAAAATAACACTGCTCATGTGCACAAGGACCATAAGCCCCTCCAAACCATGACCTTCCTTGCCTGGAGGAGCCATTGCCCTGACCTTCACATCGAGGTTTTGTTTTGCCTTTGATCATCTCTGCCTGCTCTGCATTTAACATCTTGCTTCAAAACTATTAGCAGAAGTTGATGGTACCCGTTTTTATTAGCGCCTTCACCCAGTGATTAGCGGCTGACTCAGCTGGCACAGATCTCCAAGGCATTATCATTGCATGGATACAGGCTGAGCATCCCTTACCTGCAAGGAGTCTGAGATTTTTTTCAAATTTTGTTTTTGAGACAGGGTTTCTCTGTATAGCCCTGGCTGTCCTGGAACTTGCTCTGTATGTTACAGTGCCCCAGACCTTCACACAACTGACTCCATGATGAAAGTACCATTCTTCAGGCCACAAAACTCAGCACGTAGACAGCACCACCCACCAAAATGAAAACAAAGACTTAATCCATCCAAGTCCATAGTTCTGGGGAAGTCTCTAAATGTTCTAACCTTGCTTTTTGACTTCTGTAGTTCCAATTCTGGCTAACTGTTCTTGTTAACTGAAGTATGTCAACCCAGAATATCGTTTTTGTGCATAAAAACTCACCCTGAGAAAGGCTCGGTGCTACACTGGGATCCTGAACACCCAGTTTGGTCATCGGCCGGCTAATAAAGACTGTCTATTGGCTTGAACCCATGTCCGAGCAGTCTTCTCTGGTGAATACCCCACAAAACTTTGAACTCAGAGATTTGCCAGCCTCTGCCTCCGGAGGGTTAGGATTAAAGGCATGTGCCACCACTGCCCAGTTGCAAGTGTGAAATGTTCTAAAACCCAACGCTTTTGAGCACAGAGATGATGCCAGAAGTAGATGATTAGTTTCCCACACAAAAGTATTGATACCATATAAATTGCCTTCATCTTATGTGTACAAGGCATACACAAAGCAAGGGAATTTTGTATTTAGACTTGGATCTTGAATTGTCCAATGGAAATTTAGTAGGAGCAACACATGGGGCTGTTGTAGAGGCACTGTGTGCTATGGCTCCAGCTCCAGTTCTTTGCCAGTTTCCATGGGAACAGCACTGCCAATAGACAGCAGACCCAGCCTGAACATCACATGGATGCTCTTGCCAACTCACAGTCCAAGGGAAACAGATGTCTCTACATGAAGCCACTTGACCTGCAAGCCTAGAGGGGACTTCCTAGAATCCAGTCCACCAAAAAGATGCCACTACTGTGTGTGTGTTGTGTATGTTGTGTGTACATGTTCATGTGTGTAGTATATGCCATGTACACACGCTCATGTATGTGGTGTATGCTGTGATGTATTCATTATGTGTGTTGGCCAGAGGTCAATGTCAGATGCCTTTCTCTGTCATTTTCCCACATTATTCTTTTAAGACAGGGTCTCTCACTGAACCTGAAGCTCACTGATTTGGTTTGACTTGCAGGTGAACTCCAGCCACCTTCCCACCTCTGCCTCCCCAGCACTAAGATTACCAGTATACATCACCACGCTTTGCCTGGCTTTTAACTTGGATCTTGGGGATCTGCATTCAGATTCTCATGCTTGTACAGTAAGCAATTTACTAAGCTCTCTCCACAGCCCCAGGCTGTGTCTACTTGATTATGCTGTTAAAACGACAAATTTATTGGGCATTCAGTACATGCAAGTAGTCACAGCTAGCTAAGAGACAGAGGTAAGAGGATACTTGGACCCAAAAGTTGAAATTCAGCTTGGGCAACATGGCCTGTTGCAAACACAATTAAACCCAAACCCAAACTCAACCCAACCCACTCACCACACCCAAGCAGAAATGCCCTGTTTTGAAAACCCTCTGAAAGAACTCAGAAGGGCTAAAGACAAGTTGCACACTGGGAGAAGTCACTCTCAGTGCAGCTGTCCCTTACTGTGGAAGCTTTTTCCAAGGGGGTCACTCACCCTACAGCACTGAAGTCCAAGGATGTGTAAAGTCCCTTCTGTAAAATGATGTGGCACCTGCACACCTACACACCTACTCACACCCTCCCCATGGTCTGGAGATTCATCTCCCCACTGCACAGGGGAGGAATCCAGTAAGAAGCAGAGGCCTTTGCTTCTTCCCATCCTTTCTTGTCTCTACCACAACCCCATCATGCCTATCTCACCACCACTGCTCTAAGCCTAGAAAAGTCTATATAAGCTGGGTGAGCAATGAGCATCAATTTGGGAAGCAGAAATCCAGATGCTGCAACTCTCTGTGTGACTGTAGGCTTACCCAATTAAGCGTCTGTGACTGCAGGCACGTCCCCTACCTCTGTCAAACTCACTTTGTGCCTTTAAGTCACCAGTGGCCCAGTACTCTCCTAAGAAACTTGTCAGATATAAGGGATAATCCTAACTGGTTCAGGCTCTTCCCTGGCTCTCCCTCCTCCTTCTCCTTACAGTGCAGATATGTGCCCTCACTTACTGAGGTTTGGAGAAGGTTCACATTGAGGGTATGTCTATGGGCTTCCTTTATCACTAACAGCTCTGCTTACTGAAGTTCTCATGAAGGAGCAAGCTCCCTATTACTCAAAGTATCCAAGAAGGCTTCCAGGAATTCTCTAGAAAGTGCTCATGTTTGTGTAAGATGCAAGATCAGAATCTGACCAACAGTGACACGTGGGTCCAGTCATTTGTTCTAAGAAGTAAACACAGCAGCCATGCCCGCTCACCGGCATCCCCTACAGCTGCTTCTGCACTCAAAATCAAGTAGCTGTGACGGAGACGACATGGCCTGCAAAGCTTATACACTTGTCATACACTTGGTCCTTCCAGGGTTAAAGGGTTGCATGGTTGTTCAAATGGATTTCATCATTTGAACGGGGGTCTGAATAACTTCCTTTTGCTCTATCTGTGACAATACTACATTAGATCAAGTGGAAAGATTATTTTTCCATGAAACAACTGTTTTACATAGTTAACAGTAAGCTAGTCACATGGAAATAGTGACAAAGCTTGCTAGGGTGAGAGTCAAACCAATTCCACCATAAACTCCAATGCAGATGGGCTCTGCTACAATCTCAGCCAGAGCTCCACGGAAAGGAGCACAGAGTGGAATGTGAGTGTGGGAATGTTCCATGGCCAGAATTGGTGGAAACACGCCCCCCCCCCTTAAAACAAGGTTTCTCCATGTAGCTCTGACTGTCCTGGAACTCATCATGAAGACCAGGTTGACCTTGAACTCACAGAGATCCACTTTGCCTCCAGAGAGTGCTGGGCTTAAAGGTGTGTGCCACCTCACCCTGCTGAAGCATGACTTTTCAGTCCTTGAAGGACAGAACAGAATAAAGAAAAACCGACAGTTAGACATGTTGGGAGTGAAGCTTCAGATGCCACAGACAAAATGCTTGGTGAGCAGCCAGAGGGAAACATCAGCTGCGTTACCGTGGTGCCACAGTGCTGGAGGCAGAGGACAACAGAAGAGCATTGTTAGAGGGACAAAAGAAAACCACCAAGCTAGACCTGGACCCAACTCAACTATCACTCAAGAGAAACAAAGTCACCCGAGCCACTCTGCGAGAGGGTAGTGAACAGCACAGAGGGCTGTATACAGGAAGGAGGCTTCTCCAAATCCCAGTGTAGTCCACCAGGGACTCCGTTGGAACACAGTGTCCTAATGGACACTCAGAGAACTGCATGGGGAGGCCATGAGTGTCTGCAGTGCTGGGAAACTGGTTTGGCGGTGGCAGGACTAGGAGATGGTTGGTGGCATAGGTGTAGAACTCTCAGTGAAGTTAGGCTTCTTTGTCTTCACAGACCTATGGAACAAGGGAGGGGGCTGCCTGGTTATTTTCTCCCCACTTGATAGGGCAAACTTTTTGTTTTAAATAAGAAATAACCTTTTCAGCAAATCCAGCATACATTTTAACCTCTCGTTTCCCCTGCAATTGTGACATGTCTACATGAAATCAGCCACAGGAAGGAAGCCTGTTGGAGGATCTATTTTCTGAGCATCTCTTTATAGCCCTGGTTGCACAATACTGATGCACGGAGGCAGAGAGGCTGGGCTCTGGGCTCAGGCCCTTGGTGGCAGCTGTAACTCAAGAATCAAATGTCTCAGAAAGCACACAAAGACTGTGTACAATCCTTCACACAGCACAGAGAGAATCAGAGATAATCAAACATTGACTTTAAATTTTTAATTTGTGTGTGTGTATGAGTGTTTTGCCAGCATGTATGTCTGTGCACCATGTGCATGCAGTGTCTGTGGAGGCCAGAAGAGGGCATCAGATCCCCCAGGAACTGGAGTTACAGATGGTTGTGAGCCATCATGTGAGCGCTGGAAATTAAACCCAGGTCCTTTGTAAGAGCAGCAAGTGCTCTTAACCACCGAGCCATCTTTCCAGCCCGTCAAATATTTCCTTTAAAGAGAGAGACAGAACTGAGAATTTAACTGGGAAGAAAGCCTGAGTGCAGGCAACCTAATGGGATCCTCCAGTAAGCAAGTCATGAATTTAGAAAAGACTTGAAAAAAACCATAGTGATCTACTCACAGGCAGCTACCAGTGACCCAGGAAGGCTGTTCTAAAAAGTACCCTTTGAGAGAAACATGGCAGAACCATTGGCCTATGGCAGCAAAGAATGTACATCCACAAGTACAAGAATGTACAAGAATGTACATCCTCAGACTTCCCAACACCTATCCACACGGGTGCCTGGTAGACACCCTGTCTACTCACCCATACTGCCTCTGCAAAGTGGATGAAATTTGCATAAGTGTTCTGCATTTGGAGGTCTTTGTCACTGAGGTTGTAGGCAAAGTAGGAACCACCTCCCCTCCTTGCTGGCTGCTTACCAGCTATGGGGATTCATCTGGAAGCCATGGCGACTTCCCTATGGTGCTGTTTCCAGGAGGAAATGAGGTGAGCCATGACTGGCCAATTGGATCTCCTGGACTTTTCTTCTTCTCCATAAGCTTTCCCTCCTCTCTAGCATTGCCTCTCACGGTCCCGAGGTCGTGCTGAAGAGGGCAGAGTCCACACTGGCACTGTGTTGGAGCCTTTCCTTCTGTGGGCATGTTAGGATCTGGAAAGCTTATTCCAAGCAAAGATGTGGCAGTTCTTGGGTGCTGAGGAGGCTGGACCCATGGATAAGCAATGAAAAAAGGGTCTTGGCAGATTGATTAAGGAGCCAGGAATTAGATCATCCTGGGTGACTTGTCTGGGCCCAACATCCAATGGAAATTCCTTCAAAACTCAGAAGAGACAGAGACAGGAAGAGACCATGGCATNGGAGTGATACAGTCAGGCAGAGAAACAGTGGCAGTCAGAGGGAGCCCTCAGAGGGAGCCAGTGCCTTGAATTTGGACTTCTGGTCTCCAGAACTGAGCTAGAAGATTCCTGTTGAAGCTGAAGTGCCCCAGTCATGGCACTCTTGTAGTGCCTGGGGACAGACAGTAGGAATCCAAGGGCATGTACTGTGTGTGGGTGGCTGGTTCCTATGCTCACAGGTGTCTGTGCAGTGGCATGTCACCTCATGGCAAGGTTCTTATTTCCTCTGCAGCCTCAATAGCACATGGTCCTATGGTTTTTAAGGGCTACACATGGTCTTATCTTAGCCTATATCTTAGCCTAGTGATCTCCATAATGGCTACTAGCAGTCTAGCAATCTGATGCTCCTCAGTGGGGAATGGAGCTGGACATAGCAGTGACCAGGGACCTTCCTGTGCCTGTCCTCTTCCCCATCTTAGAGGATTTCTGAAACCACAGTAACGCTTCGCCTAAGGAGGAAGCCAGAGTCTACTGGGACTATAAGTTGTGTGACTCCACGTTTGTCTAAGGAAGAGGGTGTCTGCTCTCAAAATGTCTCAGAACTCAAGGAATCAATCTACACCTTTTCCGCTAGAGCTCTTGGGGAAAGCACTTGCCTAAGTGAGGTCTTGCACCAGCTTTGTCTTATGCCAAGCAAGCTTACTAAGAAGTACATCATTTATATACTAGTTCCAAGGTAGAAATGGGATGAAATCTGCAGAAACTATTGTACAGTGGGACTAAGTCGGAAGCTAGTCAACACAGCCTGTCTCAGGAACATTACAGACAGAGAAGACAGGAGCACTGGGACTGAGAGCTGTAGCCCCATATGACGGGAAGAACTGGGTTCTCAGGATCCAAAGCCATAGCTCTCAAGGTCCTGGCCTTAGGCCATTACGAGCTCTGCCAAGCATGTTTCTGGTTTTAGAGAAGGAGCCGTGTTCCATACATCAAGGCCTCAGGGGAAGCCTTGGACCAGCCCAGCCCTCAGCACTTCCTCACCTTCAAGCCAGCAATGTAAACAGTTTCACAACTTTTTCTCTTTGAATCTGCTTCCTTGAATGTGAACCTTCCCACCCCTTCATGCAAACCATGTGATGACACTGGAACCTTCTGCTTCCTCAGGAGTAGTCTCCCCATCTCAGAATCCAGAACTTTCCCACATCTCCGTCCTTCTGGTCACCGGCTCGCTTTCCCCTGCTGTGCTGTCCCTTTCCTTCACAGGGTCTACAACACCTGTCCCTGGACCCCTGCTGCGGACCCATTCTTTCCGCTGCCACATTCCCAGAGGCAAATGTTGGCTTTTTCCTCAGACTGAAAGTCTTTTATCCATTCCTTCCACTTGCCAGCCCTTGCACACATCTGCCCACTCAGCAAGGAGAATACGCTGACAGCACACTTTGATCCCAGGGCTTTTATCATCACCATCATCATCATCATCACCATCATCATCATCATCATTTAATCTTCTCAGGTAACACCATTATATAAGAGCTTGGCTTCTTTATGTGACATCAGGCTATGACAGAAGCCAGGCCTGGACATCTGGTGCCAGAGAATCTTGGGAATGAAGAAGATTCTCCCCTGGGAAGACTGTTTCAAGATGGATCCACGGCCAGGCAGCTCCGGTCTTGGGGAGGTCATATTCCTTCCCTTCTGGTTGTGTCTATTTTCTTTTTTTTCCCCAGTGAAATAGCAGCACAATGAAGGGGATGACAGAGGTTTGGGATGAGGAGAACATGAGACAGATGCCTAGGAGAGAGCAAGAGCATAAGTGGATCCTGTCCGTGGCTCAGGAAGCTTGTGGTTAGGATGAGAAAGAGGTCCCTCTCTGTGCTCAGCTGTGAGGCACAAAGAATTGCAGCCTGTTTCTAGGTTTGGTGCTTGTGGGGCTGGTAACAGTGAAGAAAGAGGGTCACCGTCCTTTACTGCAGTGTGGTTAGAACCATCTGTGCAGACTGAGGGCAGCTGTTTTGGAGGTAGGCGTGGACACACAGGATATCCAGAACATTCTCAATGTACTTTCCTCCTAGTTTTTTTTTTTTTTTTTTTTAAACAAAACAACAACAAACCTACAGGGTCTCACTATGCTATGCAGTCCTCCTGCCTCAGGCTGCTCAATGGGCCCTCAGTTTAATATGACTTAAAGGAACTCATAACAGGAGGTATTGGATAGGAAGGAGAGTAGGTAGAATGTCCTGAGGCTTGCCTAGATCCCATCTTATCCTAGGGCCCACTATTCACAGGCAGCCCCCTCCACAAAAGCCTTCCCTCACATTTACACAAGTTGCATGAGCAACTACCTCATGGTCAACATGGGGTGGGGTGGGAGGCTGCTGGGAATCCAAGTCCTCAGGAGATTCAGTCCGGTTTCGGTCCACTGGGACAGAAATACAGCACCAAGCTAAGTGTAGTAAGCTCACTAGTTACTTCCCATCAGACTTAGGGAGTCCGACTGCTTCTTGTTTGGCCTTGCCTCTGAAAACAGGCAGTGGGGAAGAACCAGGGACTGAGTTTCTGTCGGTGCCACGTGCTAATCCTCACAGGTGTGTCCTCTAGGCTTTGTGGGCGGCATTTGTGACTCAGACTGCCTGAGGGACTCCCCCACTGTTTCCTGCTATGACAGGTCACATTGGTAGGAAGTGGCATCTCATGTTCTGGATCCTTTGGTATCAGTTTCTCTTGTATCCCACTGTTTCAATGGGCTGAAACCCCTTCCTAGGAATTTCCACATCTGGGGCTTTTGACAGAGCTCATGGAGTGCCTCAGATGAGCAGGGAGGGGACGGAGTGAGCTATATCTTAGTTTCCCTCTGCTGCGGTGATGAAACACTCTGACCAAAAGCAACTCAGGGAGGAAAAGGGTGATTCCATCTCACGCTTCCAGGTCACTGAGGAAGTCACGGCAGGAACTAGGAGCAGAAACCACAGAGGAAGACTGCTTACTGGGCTGCTTGCTGGCTTGTTCCCAGGCTCATGCTTAACTAGCTTGTGTTACAGGCCAGGACTACTTGCCTAGGGATGGTACCTCCTACAGTAGGCTGGGCCCTCTCACATCAATTATTAATTAGTCATGACAATCTTTCACAGACTTGGCCACAGGGCAATCTGATCTGGGCAATGACAACTCTAGGCTGTATCAAGTTAACAGTTAAAACTGACTAAGACAGGCAGAAGGAGGCTGGACAGGCCTCGAGGTGGTGCAAGGACATTGGGATGATGCAGAGCAGGCAGGTGGCCCCAATATCAGCCCGAAGCTGCTCCTCAAACTCTGTAGCAGGGCAGCTGCATGTGGGACAGCTCTTGCTTGTCACCACTGAGCAGCCTTTCTCCTCTGGGTCTCAGATCAGAATGGAGACAACTGTACTTTTAAGAGGTTCAGGGTTGGGAAGTGGGTGGCGGGTGGGAGGTGGGGGCATGTGGGAAGATTTAAGGAGACGGAATAAAAAAAAGAAGAGACAGTCCTGTAGTTCAGGGAGGTTTGAGTCTCATTGGCTATTGGCATTTATGGGAAAAGTGAAGTCCTTGGAGATCTTCACTGTGTAGAGCAATGGTGAAATTTGCCTCCCGCTGCGCTCCCTGGCGCTCTCCCCTGGCTCTCTCCCCTGTGGTAAGCAATCCAGTGATGGCCCACCTGGTCTCTTTGCTGGCCAAGCCATTTCTAAAGTTGACTGTTGACTCTGGGGGAGCTAAGCTCTGATGAGTGCACATAGCTATTTTACTGTTCTCTTCTCACCCATGGTTTGTGGGGATCCACTCCCCTCAAGGTTGTGTTGATGAACCAATGTTGTTGGTGGTTTGTACTCTGTTTTGGGGGACCTGCCATCTAGCTCCCAAATAAATCACACTCAGAGGCTTATTCTTAATTATGAATGCCCAGCCTTAGCTTGGCTTAGTTTCTAGCCAGTTTTTCTATACTTTAGATTATCCCGTCTTCCTTTTGCCTCTGGGCTTTTCCTTTTCTATTCCTGTATACCTTTCTTTGTTTCTTATTCAGTGGCTTGCTGTGTAGCTTGGTACCTGGCCCCTGGAGTCCTCCTCCTTCTCTGGCTGCTCACTCTCTCCTCCCAGTTTTCTCCTTCTATTTATCCTCTCTCTGCCTGTCAGCCCAGCCTATTCTTTCTCCTGCCTCACTACTGGCCGTTCGGTTCTTTATTAGACCATCAGGTGTTTTAGACAAGCACAGTAACACAGCTTCACAGAGTTAAACAAATGCAACATAAACAAAAGTATCACACCCTAAAATAATAGTCTACTGCAGAACAATCCACCAGGCACCATTAGAAGGCAAAGGATGGAGGTCAGCATCTGCATGAGTGTATGCAGGGACAAGGCTTCAGGTCTGGGATGCCCATTGCCAGCACAGCCTGGAAATTACATGCTGACAGGTGGCTGTGATCCAATACTTTTCTGAGCATGTGGCCAAACACCTTTAATAAGAGTAACGGAGTTTCAGCTGATGTCCCGGGACAGCAACTGTGGTCAGAAGAAAGCAGCAGAGGGGGGGAGGGCTTAAGGAAAACTCTGAAAATTCTGTGGTGTTTTATACTTCAAGAGGAATCCTCTGACCACAGAAACAGAAACCTTCCTTCCCACCAGTCTCTCTGTGATCACAGTGCCTGGACTCAGTGGTTCTACGAATGTCACTTAGGGTGCCAGCTTCACCCAGCTGTAATCCATGCGATAAAATTTACCAATTTTAAATGTACAACTTGATAAATCTGGACAAATGTATCGAGTTGTATTTCCACCTATCTGTTGTGACAGACTATCTCTAAATGATTGCTGAGGTTCCCTGACCCCTCTAGGGATTACCTCTCCCTCCAGATCCTCTCCCTGGTGACCTTTGATCTGCTTTCCGTTACTCTGGTTGGGACTTTTGTTTATGTTTATTATTATTTTTATGTGTATGGGTGTTTTGTCTGCATGCACATCTATGAACACCACATGTGCCTGATGTTCTCAGAGGGCAGAAAGGGAATTGCAATTACAGACAGTTGGGAGCTGTCACTCGGGTGCTGGGAGTCGAACCTGGGTCCTTTGGATGAGTCTTTGGGTGAGCAGCCAATACTCTTAATCACTGAACCATATCTCCAGCCCCCGGGTTGTGCCTTTTAAATAACTGCATGTAAAGAGAATCTGAAGTGTGTAGTCTTCTAGGTCTAGCCTTGAAACGAAGAATTATCTGTGCTGTGCCTTGTATCAATAGCTGGTTCTTTTACTGCTCCATGATTTGCTTATCTGTCTACTCACCAGTTGATAGATAACTGGTTGTATCCTGTTCTGGACAAGCACGGATAAAGGTGTTACAAACATTTGT
>LZPO01044191.1:44578-68711 GCA_001675575.1 Neotoma lepida
GGATTAAAGGCGTGTGCCACCACCGCCCGGCGCAATTATGTGTTTTATATGAAACACACATACATGTATATATGTATTCCTGGAGACAGGAACTCATGTAGCCCAGGCTGGTCTCTAACTCACTAAGTAGTTGAGGATGACCATGAACTCTGGAGCCTTCTATCTCCACCTCCCAAGTGCTGGGATTATAGGTGTGCACCACAATACCTAGCAAAATCTGTATTTTCAGTAAAATGGTATTTCTCGGCAATAGTTCCTTTTATCACAGATACTTCTTATCTATGCTTACAATCCTTTCACTTGGGAGAGATAATCTTTACTGGACTGCTCTAGGCACTTCCACGTAGCTGGAAGTTCTCCTGTGTGCTGCCCGGTCCCACAGTCACTCAGACCCAAATAAACACACAGAGGCTTATATTAATTATCAACTGTATGGCCATGGCCTATAGCTCAAGCTTCTTGCTAGCTAGCTCGTATAACTCAACTCAGCCCATTTCTATTATTCTATATGTTGCCACATGTTTGGTGGCTTTACCTGTGTGCCATTACATGCTGCTCCCTGGATGGTGGGATAGCGTCTCTCCCCCCTCCTTTTCCTGTCTCTGTCCTTGATTTCCCACCTGCCTACAAGCTGCCTTGCCATAGGCCAAAGCAGTCCATTTATTAACCAATGGGAACAACACATATTCACAGCATACAGAAAGACATCCCACAGCATTTCCATTGATAATAAATACAGGTGACCCCCACCTCTGCAGTGTTTCTCTGTGTAACAGCCTGGCCATCCTGGAATTCGCTTTATAAACCAGGCTGGCCTCAAACTCTCAGAGATCCTGCCTCTGCCTCCCGAGTGCTGGGATTAAAGGTGTGTGCCACCACNGCCAGGCTTCTCCCTTGATCTTAACCCTTCATCTGCCTTGATGCATTTTGCAGGCGTGTCCTGAACATGATATCTAGCACACTTTGGGTATTTAATAAGCATCTGATAAATGAACTAACAATGCCCTTGACAGTTGTGAATTTTAGGCTACAAATAAACACAAGTGGATCTCAGATTTGTCTTGTTTTCTCTCTAGAGTAAAGAAATAGATGGGGCAATGTTATCGACTAGTCAATTATCATCCAAGTCCACCTTGAGCAAATAGAATAGATGGATCCAGTAAAAGAGAACTGGGGCTAAGAAAACAGGGCAAAGGTCCTCCCTGCAGTACGGGTAAGTTTTGCCCTAGTTTTGAATACCTTCTTCTAGGGCCCCCGATAAGTCCCAGTTAACCAGCTTGAAGCAATCCCACTTTTATTGGTAGGTGCTTCCTGCACAGAAAAGAAAATTCCACCTGTGTACAAGTACACACACACACACACACACATACACACACGCACACATGCATGCATGTGGTATTGAGCACCCTGATAAGCTGTGATCCTGTGCCCTGAGTTCAGTAAAAGAATGAATGAATCTTTCCTTATCTTTTGGGATTAACTATAAACTTTGATGTTTTCTTTGCCTTTCCCAGGTGAGTCACCCGAAGCCCTGCACCTGCAGCCTGGGACACAGTCTCCATTCCTGTCCTAGGACTAGTCTGTCCCCTGGTTGACAAGCACCTTCATTAGCAGAGCTCACTGTGTTTTTGTGTCCCTGTCAACTTGGGTGCACAACAAGATGGCTTTTCTGTGCACGTACACGCCTGCTTCCACGCCACTCAGATGGACACGCAGAATGCCCCAGTTCTGTGGAGCATGGTCAGTGTTTCCTATTTCTGGCTTTTAGATTTGAAAGAAACCTAGTGTGCCCAGTGGTCTTGATTCCCACTCATCCACACTGCCTCCACACAGGAGCTCTCTTCTGACCTTCACAGGAACTAGTCTGTCACTCTGGTGTCTGTGTCTGCATCCTTCCCTCAGCCAGGTGTCAGAGGTTCATCCTGTGGTTGAATACAGAGCAGCCTGTTCTATTCACTGCAATGTCTTACCACATGGTTATGCCATGGTGGGTTTGCTGATGTTTGCTGTTTATCCTATCACTGTTTTATTGCTGTGAAGAGACACCATGGCCAAGGCAACTCTTATAAAAGAGAGCATTTAATTGGGGCTTGGTTACAGTTTCAGAAGGTTAGTCCCTTATCAGCGTGGCAGGAAGCATGGTGGCACACAGGTAGATGCTGGAGCAGTAACTGAGAGCTACATCCTGATCTGTAGGCAGAAATAGAAAGACTCTGGGCCTGGGGTGGGCTTTTGAAACCTCAAATCCACCTCCAGTAGTGACACACTTCCTCCAACAAGGCTACACCTCCTAATCCTTCTACTCCTTTCAAAAAACCACTCCCTGGTGGTTAAACACTCGATATATGGGCCACTGGGGGCCATTCTTATTCAAACCACCACAGTGTTTGTACTGACTCTGATCTGAGAAACTTGTGATTTTTTGTTTCCCGTAAAAGACAGAGTCTTATATATAAGCTTGGCCTTGAACTCACTAATAGGGCTAAGTGAGACCATGAACCTCTCTGATCTTCCTGCCTCTGTCTCGTGAGTTCTAGGATTACAGGGACGTGCCAGTCTGCCTGGCTTATGCAGTGCTAGGGGACCAAATCCAGGGCTTTGTGCCTAGGTAAGAGCTTTACCAATTGAGCTATGGGCCTGGCCCTCAGGTCTGAAGTTTGGGGTGTGTGAATGTAGCTGTAGTCAGTCTTTGTGGGCTTCCTGCCCTCACTTCTCTAGGGTGTGTCCAGTAGCTGGCTTGCCTGACTTAGAGGAGGTTCCACCTGGTTTGCCAAAGTGCTTGCAAGGGATGACAGTTCCATCACTCCACATCTTCCCCGGCATCCGAGCTGTCACTTTATGATTCTAGTCATTCTGGGGAGTGGGCAATGTCCGTCACCTTATTGCCAGCTTTAATCTGTGCGATTTGGACCATTTCACCAGGTTTCTAGGCTATTCTTAGCACCGTGGCTGTTTAATCTTTTTTCTTCTTCCCTTCCTCTTCCTTCTCCCCCTTTCTCCCTCACGTCTTTCCCTTTTCCTTTTATATCCCTGCTCCCCTCTTGCCCTTTCTCTCAGCTTGCTTGATGAAGACAAGCCTATCATTCAGGGCTTAGGAAGTTAAGCTGACTTAATGCTGATACTCCAGTAAGAGGGATCAACTCAAAACTGGCATTTGTTTTGTGTCCCTTTCCTCACGAAGATATTTTGAGACCATTAATGACCCCACAGTTGGTCAGCTTTATGTAAATAAATAATCTTGCAAAGAAAAAAAATCCTGCGCACTTGCCTAACTGGAGGAATTAAATCACGGATGCACAGTGACTGCACTAGAGACAGAAACAACGGCCACGGACTCTTCGGCAACCAATGCCAAAGAAGGCCTTTGAGTCAGGGTGATTAATACTGCAACAGTCCAGGCACTGCGGAGCTGAGCACACTCTGAGGAGGGAGTGTTCAAACAGATACGAACTGGCCTCCGGGATCTGGCCAGAGAGAAAGTCCACGGAGCACAGGAATTCTTCTTGGGAGGTGGAGGAATTAGCACGTGCTGATTAACATGGGATGTTATCATTTTTTCATGGTGCTGGCTCTGGAACCCAGGACCCCTGCTTGGGTTAAACAAGGGCTCCACCACAGAGTTGTATCCAAGCTCAGTTTGTCTTTTTCTTATTGACTCACAGGAATTAAAAAAAAATGTTCTGAGTAGAAGTCCTTTCTTTTTCTTTTGAGACAGAGGCTCAATGTGTAGCTCAGGCTGAACAGGAACTTCCGATCATCTTGCCTCAGCTTCCTGAGTGCTGGAATGCCAGGCATGCCCTACCATCTCTGGCTTAGGTAGAATGCCAGGCATGCCCTACCACCTCTGGCTTAGACGCTCTTTCTAGACCACATATTGCCTCTTCAGCTTTGTCTCCTCCCTTATTCTGAATGTCAGCTCACATGTGTGTGTGTGTGTGTGTGTGTGTGTGTGTGTGTGTGTGTGTGTGTGTGCATGTCTTTCAGAGGCTAGAAGAGGGTGTTTTATCCCCTGAACTGGAGAAAGCAGTTATGAGCTGCCTGACTTGGGGCTTGGGAACAAACCTGGTGTCTTCCTGAAAACAAGTGCTCTTATCTCTAAGCCATCTCTCCAGCCCCATGAACACAGTTCTTAATTTTAATTTAGTACAACTTACCTCTGTGCATTCACGGTCAAAGCCTCCTGTGCCCTGCTGAAGCAAGGTTTGCTCAACCCCTTTTCCTGTGGAGGGAGATTGCTCCCTAGTGAACGTGCTGCTCCGTATGTCTGATCCCCAGCAAACTGCGTTCTTCAAAGCTGTTCTCATATATCCAGGTCCATCNGCTCAGGTCTGATGGCGTTCCCAGCACCCATGTCTAGCAGTTCACAACTAGAGCTCTAGCTCTCGGGGATCTGATGCCCTCTTCTGGACTCTATTGATACCTGTACTCACAAGTGTGTGTGTGAATGCACCCCCCACACACATATGCACACAAACTTAAAATAAACAAAAAGACATGCAATGTGCTTTGTTAAATATGTCAGTGTAGCTAGAATCTGGGTTTTTAAAAATTGAGGTCTATGAAGGCTGGCATAGGAGAAAGGCCTGAAGCTGGGTCTTGAGGATGGGGTGGTGGGAAGAACAGTGGCCCCTCAAGGATGCCCAAGTCACAATCCACAGAACCAGGAATGATGCCAGGGGATGACACTCAGCTGACTTCTGGGCAGTGACCCTGGATCATCCAACTGAGCCTGATACAGTCCCAAAGCTCTCAGTGGAACAGAGAGGTTGAAGAGAAGAGCCAGGGACATGATTGGGCATGAGGAGGACTCACCTGTCATCACTGGCTTTGTAGATGAATGAGGGGCCATGAACTAAGAATTTCTCTGGAAGGGAGATGGGCCCTCCAGGCACAGATTCTTCCCGGAGTCCTCAGAAGGCTCAAAAGGCCCTGTTGACACCTTGACCATAGCCCTTTGACACCTGTGGGTGAGGAATGCCTGTTTTTGTTCCAGTGGCCATAGACAGTGAGTGGAGAGGACATACTTCTTTTAGGTGACAAGAAGACGTGTGTGTGTGTGTGTGTGTGTGTGTGTGTGTGTGTGTGTGTGTGTGTGACAGATTTGGTGAGAATACTCATGCAAAGGACCCTCAAAAGAGGCCTAGGTAACCTGTGTGCCACAGTGAGAAGGTCTCACAGGGAGGGTGTGCCTGTCTAGAAAACATGCTCAGCTGCCTCCCCTGGGAGGTGGTGATGGCCTCTCTCAGAACATTTTGGGGGCTCTTCTCCTGAATAAGCCCAGCAGATGCTTCTTTCCTACGTGGTGTTGTGACCTAGTCCCACCCCTAGAGATATATCTATGCCTCACATCCCAAGGTCCCTCTGTCTCCCAAGAGGCTCTGACAGGCAGGATCCTACACCGAATCTCTTCTGAGTGGCAATCTCTGGCATGTAGGAAATTTACATGTGGCTCACTTGAGACACCACCCTCATGGCTCCACCGGCAAAGACCCCGTCAGTGTTCCAGCATGAGTTAGTGCCCACTGCAGGTTTGGGTTCTCTTACGTCTAAAGTGGAAACCTGTGCTGTCAGGGAATATATCTCAGACTTTGAAAACATTTAGCAAGAATAGACTATGTAGCAGCTTCCCCTGAACACACATGGCTTCCGGACAGTTGTCAGGCAGGCTAGAATGGTGTCCTTCAGTGTGTACAGTGACACCTGCTGCTGGGACCACATGCTGGGGCTGGCTTCCCTTAGCTTTCTCTACCTCTAGCTAAGAGGCAGGCATGCTGGGTGGACATTTGAGCTTTGTGTCTCTGACAACATTTGTAGGTAGGAAAATCTGCATAAGCTCATAAGGGGCATATTTGGGAAAAGAAAGGAGTATAAATGCACATGGGGGTTTGTTGTAGAAATCCTCCGCAGGCCTCTGATTTCTGGACCTACTCTTCACCACAGAAAACACATTAAAATAACTCCCACACTACTCTTCAAGAATTTGAGCTTTGAAAAGTAGTTTTCATTTGAAATTCTTTGGACAATATTTATCAGATAATTAACAAGTGGCAATCTATACCCCACAAATGGCCTTCAGGTATATCAAGATGTTCATCAGGATAAATTAGTTAGGAGGCTCTGTTTGGAAAAGTCCTATCTGAATTCGTATTTATTTGAAACTTAGCCGTGTACTTCTTGTATTTGGGGGCCAATTAAAATTTCTTGTCCTAGCTCCAACGTTTTCCTGTCTTTGAAAAGTCAGATGACTGAGTCCAGTAAACGTGGCCACAGGTGTGTGGTTGGCAGCAGGCAATAAAAGTCGGTTACCTCACTTAAGGCTCCACGTCCTCACCTCCTATTCAGGCTGGGAACAGGCTCTGGCCCGGTTCCTGACACCACTGGGGTCACAAGGGAAAAGATGCTGCGGAGCCTTCCTGGGGGCATTTGGTTTCTCCGGTCCCCAGGGCAGTTTCGAGTGGTCATCCTCCTTTCACTAGGGCCGGTAGAAGGTAGCTGTCGTCCATCACGCAGCTCTGGGACCGGCCTTTGCTCTGCAACCCGAACTCGGGCAGGTGACACCCGGGGCGCCCCCGGACACGTGCTCGAGACAGGGGCGCCCTGGAACCTGAGCCACACCCCAAGGGTGACCTGGTGCACCACCAGCCGCCTTGACCTTGGGCGAACGCCCCAGCCCCCCAAGCCATCCTTGGGGCAGCCCCCTCCCGCGCCGCCCCCGGGGTAAAGAGAGAAAAGGGACTCGATGGGGCGCCGGTTCTGTAGAAGTGATTTCTCGGAAAGGCGAGCGCTTCACAGAAGGCGGACCCGGCGGGCCTCTCTGATTGGGCGGCGTCCGTGCCCCTCCCACGCGCCATTGGCTAGTGAGACCGTCGCTCCACGTGCTGGACCCGCCCTCGCCCCCGCCCCGTCCTTAAAGGGGCGCGAGCGTCGACCGAGTAGCCCGCGGCGGGTCGCCGAGGCGCGGGCAGCGTGGGAACCGGCGGCAGGTAGGACGCGGCCAGGGAGGGCGCGCGCGGGCCGGGGCCATGTCTCTCCCACTCGCTCCCAGACGGAGTGTACAGCACGTTAGCAGGTGCCTGCTCCCGAAGACTGGCTGCTTCTTAAAACAGCAACCGCCACCACCACAAGCCTCCACCCCAACCTTTCTCCTTATAATTTGCCTGATGGGCAACTTCATGATGAAGAGAAATAGTGACCCCTGTATTGTAAGACCTGCCAATCTCTGCGCGGCGTTACCAAGAATGAACTATCCAAAGCAAGCAGGAGGGCTCGCCCAGGGACCGACAGGCTTTGATTCTGACTAGGGGCAGTCTGATTGCCCAGTGGTGCAGGACTTCTCTGACTGCGCCATAGCCCAGCTGGCCCTGGCAGGAAAGTTATGTTCCGTGTGGGTCACATCACAGCTCCCAGAACTGGTTTGCTGTGAGCTTGGCCCCAGGCTGTAGGGCAGACATTTCCTGGTGAGAAGGGTTACTTAGCGGGAAAGGGGTTCGGGGGTAGAAACTAACAGAAACTAGCCATAAATGTTCTAGAATTTTAAAATTGTCTCCTGTAGCTCACTTTTTTTTAATCTTTTTTGTTTGTTTGTTTGTTTGTTTGTTTTGAGATGAGGTTTCACTCTGTAACCCAGGCTCATTTGGAAAATTTGGTGATTCTCTTGTCTTATCTTCCTGAGTGTTAGGATTTCAGGCCAAGCCCCCACTGTTTTCTTTTAAAGCCAGAGATAAGAGCAGTTACATGACAATTCTGGGTTTGTTCTTTTAAGTTATGGCAGGCTCCTTCATGAAGATCTGGGAGTGATTCAGTGACTTGAGGAAGCTTGGGGCCAGAGAGAGAAATGGCTGTGATGGGTTTCCGCTTAGTGGTAGCCAGAGTGGTGCCCAGGGCTGAATGAAGGCGATGGTGTGAGGTGAGCCCTGCTACACATGGCTGCGGCAGATGCTGACATCTGTGTTAGGTGAGCCTCTGCCGCCTGGTATCACCTGCCTTGTGAGAAGCCTGGCCCAGGACACATTGCTGTGTCTGGCTGTGGGTTAACTGCAGACAAGGCTGGACCAAGAGAGGGACTGCTACCTCAAAATCAAGAAGAGGAAGCTATCATCATGTGAGCATGTTGATAAATTATTGTTGTCCATAGTTATAAGAGGGTCAGGCTCTGCCTGCCTAGGACCTCAGAGGAGACTGCAAAGGGAACAGAAGGGATTGTCCATGTGCTGAGTTGTCCATGTGCTGNGAGCCAGAACCCAGCTGAGGCTTTTGTCTGTAGAATGAATAAAATCACTTCTGGGAGCTGGGGACAGTGCTGACAGTTTGTGCTGTGCCCAGGGGATGGCTGTCCCTCCAAGTTTCTCCTCTTTTGAGTGAAGAGAAGACTGGGTTAGAGGGTTTTAACCTCCCACCTTTCATGGTCTGTGATTCACCTTCCTTTCCAGTTACCTCTTCTTTTCTCTGTCACCCTCTAAGACAGGTGTCCTTCACAGTTCTGGGGTGTTGGTCCTCCGAGGAGCCCCCATGAGAAAGTGCTGTTCTTTTTCTGGAAAAAGTTCTAGCCCTGCCAGCGAATTCTCTTTAGACTTCAGGAGGCTTAGGTGCCAGGGGCTGTGGTTTACAAATCCATCTCCAAGGGAGAAGTTGAGATGGCTTTTAATTGACATATCCTCAAACACCAGTCCCTCTAGTGTATCCTGAGCCCCCCACCCCTGCTTCTGCCCACATCCTTGCAGCCTACATAAGATACTGTCAAGTCAGAAAGAGTCTCCTCTCTCCTCCATAGAACAAGCTGTGAGAGCTAGCACCCTGCTTGCTTTTGGAGGATACTTGGTGGCATTTTATTTCTCTTCTTAGGTATTTCCTTTCTGGCCCATCATTTATAAACACAGTGGCTTTAGGATTCTGGGTTTCTTGAGATACCCTCTCTTCCTCTGCTTTTCTGGTGAGGGTCCTCAGACTGAGGACTAAATGGCTTCCCAAGGTGAAGAGCTCTTGCTGAGGTCAGGGTTTCCCAGCCAAAGTGCTGTTTTGCTTGAGATGTGGCTCAGCTGGCAAGAGCACTTGCCTAGCATGCACAAGCTCTGGGTTTCGGCCCTGTGAAGGAGGGAGTGGAGGCAGGAGGATCAGGAGTTCTCAGCTACCCAGAGAATTGGAGATCAGCTTGGGATATGAGAACCTGTTCCAAAAATAAAAACAAAAACAGAACCTGAATCCGACTCCGCTTCAGCCCTCACCCACTTCCAAGCCCACAGGTGGCAGCTGGGGCTGTTGGGTGGAAAAGCTCTGGAGAGATCTCACATCCCTCTTCTCAGGACTCTGCCTGCTTTCCTGCCCCCACTGCCACTTGCAGTAGCCTAGAGTTTCTGACCTGCATACACCTCTTCCCAGCAATCCTGACTACCGTTTGCTTTGTGGGACATGCTGGCTTTGAATGTAACCATGCAAACCAGTGAGTTTCCTCAGTGCTGATTACTTCTTTCTTTCCTGCCCGAAGAGGTTACATTTTAATTGGAAGACCAGAAATGCTGTGTTCTAGTTTTTGGGATGGGCATCTGTCCAACTGCCTTGGGGATTTCCAGGCTGTTCTAGTAAACGCTGGCTGCAAGTCTCTGGGCACAAATATTCTCTTTCCTCAAGCAGCAGGGAAAGCTACCTGACAGTGCTGGTGAGAATGTCCAAGGGTGTCATTAGGTGTCTGGGGATGGTAGGGCCTGGAAACAGAGCCCCTGAGTTGGCTTTGCTCTTATCTACGGCTGGTCGTAAGAGTCCCCGAGGATCTGTGTTACTGGAGGAGTCCTCTAGGGCACAGGCCCTGATGCAGGTACTTTACACACATCACCTAGACTGAATCCCTAACACTCTAAGAGTAAATGGCTTTAAGGTCACCCAGCTGGAAAATGACTTCAAATCTGACTCATTCCCAGTGGGAATAAGACCCTGTACTGTTTTGTATTCCTGTTACCACTCCAACTAGGAAAGGATAACTGTAAGAGGTAGCCTTGAGGGTGTCCTCTTTCTCAGGAGGTGCTGGGGTCAGAGTCTGCCAGGGACAACAGTCTCCTGGGTATCAGTAGTTAAGCTTGTTCTCAGAGCAGTGGGCAGCTCACAGCAAAGTACAGCATCTTATAAGAGCGACTTCTTCCCAGCAGGTGCTTCAGTGTCTGTAATGGGAGACCAGGGGAGAGCTGGAACTCACAGCCAGAGCCGTGGGTGGGGCACATCTTTGGACAGGCAGTTCTGGGTCCTTCAGGCTTTCAGTTTTCATTTGGGTTTAGGGTCATGGGGCACTACTGTTTTCTCTTGGCACTGGCCCAGACTTCTCCCAAGCCAGCACCTTCGTGTGGACCTCTGATCTTCCTGTCAGTTCTGGGGTCATTGTGACTCACGAAGCCACATTGGTTACACTAAAAGATCTGTTTCTTTCCAAGGATGTGTGACCGGAATGGCGGGCGTCGGCTCCGGCAGTGGCTGATCGAGCAGATTGACAGCAGTATGTACCCGGGGCTGATATGGGAAAATGATGAGAAGACCATGTTCCGTATCCCTTGGAAGCATGCCGGCAAGCAGGATTACAATCAGGAAGTGGATGCTTCTATCTTCAAGGTAAAGGTCTCTGCGTCCCCACGCGGTGGTTTCTGATTTCTCTCTGGCTGTAGAGGTACTTAGGAGTGTCCTGATGACTAAACAATTAACCCAGTATTTTTAGAGAAAACACTGACTGAGGAGTGCTTGGATCTGGCATGTTCCCCCATGAGGTCAAAGGTGCTGTGTTCCCACCTGCTTGCACCCCTTTGCCTTGATGTACTGCCAGGCTCTGCACAGTGTACTATGGGAGGCTCCGGTCTCTACTCTTTCAAAGCATGACTTCTTGGCATGACAGGGCCAGCTACAAGGGTGACAGGCTTCCATCATTGCTTCTGGGTCAGGGTTGGAGGGGCATCCTGAGCCTGCTCTTGCTATTTCCCCTTCTGAGAGGAGGGAGTGCTACCACTGAGGCAGGCCAGACAGCTGGGCTGAGAGTCAGCTTGAATTGTTCTTTTTTTTTCCCTCATCTCATCCTGTGTGGCAGGTGATACTCCTGTTTGTATTCTGACGTGGCTTCTCCAGGGTCTCATTACCCCTGTGTGATATAGCCAGCATTTAGGATCAGGGGGTTCAAGGTCTTTACCTTTTATTGTACTGAGAAGTAGGGTGATTTCTCCCTAAGGAGAAATCCAGCCCAGCTCTGCAGGCAGGCTGGGTCAGGAGTCCCCTGTGAGTTGTCATAGTCANCTATGGGTGTTTCTAAGGCCCTAGGCATCTACTTTTCACTCTGGGAGTTTCAGAGCCCTAGGTCATGGCCCGCCCAAACTTCTACTTTGTGAGCAACTGCAGCCTTGGTGGTCAGACTCAGACAGAGCCCAGGTTGTAAACCACTGCCTTTAGTTCTGTGTGGGCTGGGGAGGAAGGTTATGAGGGTCAAAAGGCAGACTGAACTGCTGAGGGCCAGCAACTGACTCGAGACTGTGATCCAGGGGGGATCATGGCCTACAGAGCACGGCGACTGCTGAAACTGTCTTGGATGCTGCGCTGTCTTGGATGTTGTGCTCTGGGGCACAGTCTTCCCTTTCCATTGGGGACCCTGAACTGAGCTGGTGATGACTCTCACTGACACTGAACCTGAGGCACAGGGTGTTGGCAGAAAGACCATCATGATTCTTCCAGAGAAAGGACAGAGTGCTGGACCGGGGGTCTCACTTGTTGCAGGAGATAGCAGGTCTCTCTTTAGCCAGTTCCCTACTTCAGTGAACCAGGAGTCCTGAAATAAAACCCCAGATTTATGCATCTTATGCAACGTTCTTCACTACCAACAAGCCGTTTCAACAGCATCAAGCAGACTGTGCAAGATTCCCGATGTTTCCGTTGGTTACGCAGTCGCTCTGTGTGGCAATCTGAAATGAGACAACAATCTCGGCAGGAATGGCGGGAGAGAAACGGGTGCCCACCAGATGGGGAGGCAAGGAGGAGGGTGGGGAGGGGAGACAGCTTAGGAAACAAACAGCAGAGAGGGGCTTTTCTGAGCTGTTCTGTATGGGGTGGGGGTGAGAGGGGCTTTTCTGAGCTGTTCTGTATGGGGTGGGGGGTCTCTGCATCATCAGCCAAATGCATCTTGGCTGTTGAAGGGACCCCCCTGTGTTGAGGCCTTGGACAGATAGAGCCATATTAGGGACTTTTTGGTTAAGTAGGAAACCTGTTATTCACAGACAATTAAAAACTTTGAAAAAATGTAGGTATTACAAAAAGGTATATGCTTGCTTTTCTACTGGGGAAAGGGTTTATACCAGATAGCCCAGTACTGTCTGTAGGCAGCATCTTGTGGCCTGCTTCCTGTGTAGACCACAGATGGAGAATGAAAAAGACACTGAACTTACATCAGTCAGGCAAGGGCTGAGATTCCCTGGGCCCCACTGGGGATAGGACTAACTACTTAGCATTTACCTAATGCACAGAGGGCCTTGAAGGAAGAAATAGGAGTTAATTTTTATTTTATTTTATTTTGAGTCTGGGACTTACATAGTTCAGGCTGATCTCAAACTTGCTACATAGCTGAGGATGACCGTGAACTCCTGATCCTCCTGCCTCCACCTCTTGAATGTTCAGATTACTGGTGTGGGCCACCATACCTGGTTTATATGCTGAGGATTGAACCCAAGGCTTCATGCATGCCAGGCAAGCACTCTTATCAGCTGAGGTACATTCCCAATGTTGATTTTTAAAGTGCAATAGGACACAATGTCAGCCAAAAAAAACCTTCAAGCAGTGGGTCCCAGGACCACCCACTCTGGAGCTTCAGCTCTGGGTGACTCCGAGAGGCCATGCAGCTAAGACAGTTCTTTAGAGCTGGTCTCTGGCCAGATGTGGTAAGGCTCAGGGCAGGCCCCTGCTGGTACCCAGTGGTATCCCAGAATGCTTCCTGACCATGGAATCTGATTTGATGATAGGGGCCTCCAGGCCTTCGTCAGAGAGGAAGCATGAGCCCAGAANGAAGGAATGAACAGAGCAGCGATGCTGAGGCACCACAGTTCCATCATGTGCCCCTGACTGGCACACTGCTACGGCATCTGTGCCTCCTCAGGTGCCANTGGAGTGTGTGTTCACTCAGTGATTTAGAGAGGGGGTCTTTACTCCCGGGGCAGAAGTTCTGGATTGTATATCCAGGAGGAGGTACTGCTGGAAAATGCTTTCAACAGTGTGTAAGATGGTCCTCACCGTGGGGACCACTCTGAGCATCAGTGGCAAAGAGACAGAACCTTCCAGTAATCATAACCCTGAAATCACACTTAGTCTGCTGGCTGTTCTTTTCTGCTTTTGAACTCACAACAGTCCACAAGTCAGTATGTGGCCAGCAATGCAGTTTATAATAAAAGTCAGAGATGGGAACCATCTACTTAAAAAATATTTCTAAAAGTCGGTTTGCAACTATGTCAGAGAGGAAGTGGCCACTCAGGCTCAGTGGTAGGAATGTTCTTCCAGCTTCTTGCCGAGCAGCGACACAGAATCCAGTGTCAACAGTTCAGAGAGCACTGGCCTTGAATGTAAGTGTTCCCTGGAGCTGTGCATGTGCCTTTGGGAGCCAGAGGGCCATGTTGGATGTCTTCGTCTATCGTCTTCCACCTCAGTTCTTTAGACACAGGCTCTCACTGGACCTGGAGCTCATGGATTNGGCTAGATTGGCTGCCAGAGAGCCCTGAGGATCCTTCTGTCATCGTGTCCCCAGTGCTGGGATCACAGGCACACATACCCAGCTTTTTCTGTGGGTGCTGGGGATTTGAACATGTTTGCATGGTAAGCGCTGTATTAACTGAGCCCCTGCTTTGCTTAGATCATAAGCTATCTAAACCAGAGACACTTAACAGGGAGAACAATTCACTATATTTTAAATGGCCAGAATCATGCAAAAAAATGAAAACAAAATATCTATTAAAAGGAAAAACGGTGATCACATTCAGACTTTTTCACATGTTCCCTTTTTATGCTCAGGGCTTTATTTGAAAAAGCAGAAAGTCTTTGTTTTGACCATTCTAGTGAAGTCATGCACACCTTCCTCTTTAAGCTTCATGACCTTAGGCCCGCAGGCCCTTCAGGCAACAGAAGGACTTTGCTAAAGATGAATCCTAGGATGTGCGGAGTCTGGGGCCTGAGTGTTGCTCTGGTCTGTTCAGATACAGTAGACAAAGTGGTCTTCCTGAAGTCCCATTGAGTGCTGACCTTGAACAAGAGTTGATGGCCAAGAAAGTCTCTGGGGAGGAGAGGGATGTGCAGTCCTCTCTTCATGGTGAACTCTGTGGTTTGTGTCCCTGTGTTTACTGTGTTTCTCTTTCTTTCTTCAGGCCTGGGCAGTTTTTAAAGGGAAGTTTAAAGAGGGGGACAAAGCTGAGCCAGCCACGTGGAAGACGAGGTTACGCTGTGCTTTGAACAAGAGCCCAGATTTTGAGGAAGTGACTGATCGATCCCAGCTGGACATTTCCGAGCCATATAAAGTTTACCGAATTGTCCCCGAGGAAGAGCAAAAATGTAACTATCTGTTGGGGCCAGGAAGCCTTCCAGGACCCTCCCTCACCTTCTGCCTTCTGCCCCGTTTAGCCCTTGGTCTTTACAAAGTAGGCATGCCATCCATAGCGTTTGGGTGCCTGGTTTAGCTAAACAAAGTTGTTCTCTCTTGTGTAAGCAGACACAGAGAGCTGGTCTGCTGACCTCACACGCCATGTGCTGTCAAGTGGCAGCTTCCTGCAGAGGGAGTGGCCACACGGAGGCAGGGAAGGGTAGCCTGGGTCATGGCTCCGAACACTCTGGGTCATGGCTCAGAGCAGGAACCTGGCAGAACCCCTGGAACTCTGTGTAAACTCCCCTGAACAGATGTGAGGCTCTGCTGTAGCATAGCATGTGATACAGAATTCCGCTTTGCTTTCTAGAAGTTTACAGAGGAGGCTGGAGAAGATCTAGTGGGCAAGGAAGGCATGGGTCCTAAAGCTGAGTGAAAAGTTCTCCAGTTAGACAAGACAGCAGCAGTGACCTCACAGATGGCCACGGCATGTAACTACTGGCAGGGATAACATCATTCCTGAGGTCTCTTCCAGCAGTAAAATCCTAAAAGCATCTGTAAAGGAATGAAAGCCGAGACAGCACAAGCCTGCCACACTGCGTGTGCCTGTGCTCTGGCCAGACATCACTAATCGATTAGAATGTATTGCGCTCAGTGCTAACCTCAGAGTCCCTTTAAACTCGTGTCCTGTGCAGAATCAGAGCTGTTAAATCTCTATCATGAGTTTGTGAGGTTCTTTGAAAGCTTTGGTTTTCACAACCACTCCACACAGACCCAAGAATATTGTGGAGTTGTGATTTTTTCTTTGGAAACTTACTGGCAGTCTGGTAAGAGCTGAAACCTTGCAACAGTTCTTAGGGCTGAATACAAATTCTGGGTTTGTCCTCATCCTTCAGTGGGGGTATTGAACAGCAAACATACAATGTTTTAAAAAGTAAAAATCATGACTCAAACATATACATAGTGAGCCAGTGCCAGAGTGTATGTCACATACCAGTGAACTGACATGGTGACAAAGCCTGTCAGGGAATACAAAATGCTGATATATCTAGTCTGTTAGGGATAGGAAGTGTGTTGGTATGTGTGTGTGATTCCAGGACTCAGGAGGCCAAGGCAGGAGGATTGCATCCTTAAAGCCAGCCTGGCCTGCAGAGTGAGACCCTGTCTTAAAAACAAAACAAAATCCCCCAAAGAGGAAGCTGAGCCAACTGATGCCTGACTGGTGCAGGTGGTACCACTGCGGTTGGCAGCATTGTATGATCTGGTCATTTGTAACTTAGTCACCTGCAGATGGCTACCTGGGTTCATTGACTCAGAGCCCTAATAGGTGACCATGGTAAGACTTACACAGTGACCTTCCTTAGAAAAGCCTCGTGGCTCCCAGAGCCTGGTCTGTTCTGTGCTGCCTCTGGAAGGTCAAATAGCTTTAATTACTCCCTGCTCTAGACTGTTTGTCTTCACAGTGTTTTGAAGCAATGGGGAAGTTTCTCTCAGTGCCCTGCTCCCCCAGGATCAGCCAGGCTTGACTTGGTAGATGACCCTGACTTGTTTATAGCGTGGGTGGAGCCCCATCACCTGCAGGGCTGAGGGTGAAGGAGCAGCAGGCTCTTGAGCAGAGGAACACAGCATTTGCATAGTTTTTGTCCTGGTACACTGTACTGTGAACTTGAGTGATTTGCCGGCCTCTGGGGAAGGGGGAGCTTCTTGCCCTCTGCTTGCTCCAGCAATCGCTTCTAAGTGAAGCCCTGCATCTGAGTGGAGCAATAGGGAGATTGCACAGGTCCCCGGGAGTGGGGGCCCTGGCAGGGGTTTGTTGCTCGCGCTGTATTTCCTGGAGGCTAACTTTCCAAGGCAAACTTCTGATTAGGGAAGAGCTGCAAAGTGGGTCAGAAGCCACCTGGACCCAGATGCTAGCAGATACAAGCTTTGGGCCCCCTAGGAGGCTGGTGGAGGCTGTGAAAAAAGACACGTGTGTGACTTTACCGTGTGGCAGAGGTGCGCACACGCACACATATATATTTGGAGAGGACAAAAAGATCTCCTGCTACCTGGCTCCCCATCTGCCAGGATATTTTCCAGTAAATCTCTGGATGTTTTCAAATAACCTGGACTAGCAAACTTCTCTTCAATATGCAGACAGTAAATGTCTGTTATAAAATGTACCAGGCAGGGCTCAGAGAGAAGGAAGAAACCAACCAAAGTCTGGTCCTTGTCCTTTAAAAGCCTTGTGTTTACAACCCCCCACCACCCACTTCTCTCTTTTGACTTGGCTGATCAGATGACCAGGCCATGAGAAGGCACGGCTGAGTCTTTCCCAAACCTAGCAGCTGCTGGTCAAAACCAGCGAGGACGCTGACCACCTCTGTTTCCTTAATTCGGCATTTTAAGAAAGGTCGCAATGCTTGGCTGCCCTGGGTCATGGTGTCCATCTCCTTTCCCATAGGCAAGCTGGGCGTGGCGCCTGCAGGCTGCATGAGCGATGTCACAGAGATGGAGTGTGGTCGCTCTGAGATAGATGAGCTGATCAAGGAGGTGAGTAGAGGCCTCCCAGATGTCTTCCAGGGAGGGGCAGACATCGCTTTTACCCCTCACAGGCATTGAAAGCCTCAAGCTCTCCAGGGAAGTGACACTCCTACCTGAAGAGGCAGAATGAGGGACTGACTCCCCGGCCACCTCCCCAGGCCAGCCTTCCTGTACTAGTCAGGCCCTGCATGTCCTGTCTCCTCCTCTGAGCTTTGTTAAACTCCAAGCTAACTTAAACACGTTGAATAGCAGCTTTGAAAGTCATCATGTGGTCTTAGCCTTGCTTCTCAGCCTGGCTTCAGGGATAGAACATGACCTTCTCCATTGCTTCTGGGCATCCTATTGGCCCTCACGACAACTAGATGGCTTGTTTTTAACACACAAAGTATATTCCTGAATGGGCCATTGGAACTGGATGACTGAGATCATTAGGATCCACTAACTGGGCTGGGGACTAGCTAGTGACCCAGTGCTCACCTAGTGTGTGAAGCCTAAGGTGTAGTTCCCAGCAGCACACACAAAACAAAGATCTTCAAATAATCCACTGACGCATGCATGCTTGGTGGCCTGTAATTAAAGGTGCAATGGGGTCTCTTTAAGTTAAACAGATGGCTTTTTGTCTGTCTGTTTTTAGCCTCTTTGTTGTATTATTTTAAATGTCTGTACAAGGTGGGGCTTTCATAGCTAAAAGAACCCTATTCAGCTCATGTAAAGCAAGGTGAGGGCACTTTAGATGACAGGTAGCCCAGACCTGTCATCTCAGCTACTCAGGGGGCTTAGGCAGGAGGATGGCAAGTTTTAAGGCCTGTCTGAGCTGCAGAATGATTTCAAGGTAGGAAACTTCTGTGAGAGCCTGTTTTGAAATCAAAAGGGAAAAGAGTCTAGGGATGTAGCTCAGTGGTAGAGCGCTTACCTCGTGTGCATAAAGCCCTGGCTTCCATCCCCAGTACTGTGACATCATAAAAAAATGAAACCAAGATCATTGTTAGCAATGGCACAGCAGCTGTGCACCCTGCAGCTTTGCTGTGGGACAGTGCAGACAGCCAAGTGACACCTGCCCCCCAGCTCTTTGGCATGTGGCAGGTGTGATGTTCTGGGAAGTCTTGATTCTGCATCCCTCTCACCTTGTTTTGCTTTCAGTATAACCTTTTTTTTTTTTTCCAACTCACTTGAGCAATTAGATGGTTATGATGCCGCACCAGGGTCACAAGCAAAGCAGGTTTCAGGACCTCTTGTAGTTGGATGTGTTCACCACTGAGTTCCCAAGATTCCTGTGGCTCTCTGAGTGCAGTTCTCAAAACAGTGTAGGACTAGTTCAGTGTCACCCTACAGGTTGCCCCAGAGCTGGGTCATGTCTCCCAACATCAAAAGACCAGTGAGCTTTTTCATTGCCTTGACAAGCCTGGGTAGACTGCTAGTTCAGTGNGTCTGTAGTCTAGGGTCTTAGGAGTGCAAAGTGAAGCTCAGGTTCTGTCTCATGAGATAAAGGTGACAGATCTTGTGGCTTTAGTTGTGTATCTTATGGGATTTTACAAACATGGACTTGGGGGAGGGCTGTGCTGGAGACCTGTGACTCAACTGTTCTTTTCTGTCACCTGGTCCTACAGCCTTCTGTGGATGAATACATGGGTCTGACTAAAAGGAGCCCATCCCCACCAGAGGCTGCCAGGAGCCAGGTGCTCCCTGACTGGTGGGTCCAGCAGCCCAATGCAGGTGAGTGTGGGTGGCCGGCACTGTCAGCTGTTAGGCACTTTGTGTTATGGTTGGGGGTACATGCCATTGTTAGGCTTTATGTCCTGTGGAAGGTTACTGAGTCCAGATAGGTGAAAAACCACAGCCATGAACTGAGTTAGCCAAGTTGTAGCCTCCCTGGAAGGCACAAGTATCTTGGTCCACAATAGGTAGTTATGCATGGCCATTCTCCTCTCATCTGCCCAGGAAGTTGAGAGGAAGAGTCTGCCGACATCCTCAAGACTCATCCTGAGGCCACAGCTCTCAGCCACCCAGCCTCTCCTTCCTGGCTCACCATTAGGTTTGCTGTTCTGTTCAGACATTCAGGATACTCCCAGACCCAGCGAGACCCAGGGCTTCTGGAGAGAAGGGAGCTTGGTCAGGGCAATAGCTTGGAACCACATTGGGCAATTGCATATCTTGGTGGTGCCTGTATTTACTCATCCATAAACTGGGGACACCATTACCTGCCCAGTGGAATTAGAAAGTTAAATAAGGGATTCACACTTCTGTTAGCATCTGGCAGGTGCACCCAGGTTGTGGATGCTTAGAGGGTCATTCACCTGGGCCCCTACTACAGTGTGTGAGCAAATGTTATGGCTCATAGGNGCCTTGGTTTCCTCCTTTGCCTCTTTTCTGCGAAGACAGGAGCTGCCAGGAGGTCTTAGCTGGCCCTGCAGGCCTATGATGTTTCCAGGCTGTGGGTGTTAGTGTCTTGCAAGGGGCCTTGTGTTGAGAGATGTCTTTGGGAAACCCGCCTGGGATCCGAAGCTCCCACATGAGACAAGCCCTGGTCGTGTGTATAGTCCAGTGACATTTGGGCCAGATCCTTGCAGTAGGAAGGGAGCATGGTCCTGTGGATTGCTGGCACAAGGACAGGATCCCAGAGCACTGAGGAAACCCTTTACCCTGATGGGTTTCTGTGTTTGTGAGTCTGAGAGCTCACATAGAGTGGGATCTGCCCATCAGCGTCAACACTAGCATCATTAGCATCCCATCCATACCCCAGGGACACTTGGGTCACTCCCTGCTCATGGCACCAGCCCAGGTGGGAATATACTTTCTTTTNTCTGCCTACAGGCCTGCCGCTGGTGACCAGTTATGCTGCCTATGACACACATCATTCAGGTATCAGGATATTCTGGGTGGGTGGGCATGGTACAGTCTCGTGATCTGGATGGGGTCTTGAGGTCCTATGGACAAGTGTGGCCTGGGGGTAGGCTTGGAGGACTGCCTCCTCCTCTTCATTCTGTGTGGTTTGGGAGCAGGCAAGTGGCCCAGGTTTGCTGATCTCCCTGAGGTGGCCATAGTCAGTCCAGAGGGTTTTCAGAGGCAGCAATGCAGAAGAGAATGAAGGCTGCCCTGCTTTTTTGGCCTTGAGTAGAGGGATCTGGGCTCTTGGAGCATCAAGTTNCTCATGTGTGAAATGATGTGAGGATCCCATGTGCTACACTGTCACTAACACTGTCTAGTAGGGATACAGCTGGTCAGTGTCACTTGTACAGGGTCCTTCACCTCCTCTCACCTCCAACCCCATAGTGAGAGTTATAATGATGGTTATACTGATGCTGATGGCGCTGATGGCAATGGTGATGATACTGATGGTGCTCATTGTATGGATGCTGCTGCTGGTGATGATGCAGATGATACTGATGGTGCTGATGCTGGTGCAGATGCTTCTGGTGATGATGCAGATGATACTGATGGTGCTGATGCTGGTGCAGATGCTGCTGGTGATGTTGTGGATTTTATCTTTGAATTCTCCACTTCTCTCCCTGTGTCTTCTGACTGTCTTGTTGTCTGTGGTCTGTATTACTTTGTCTCTCTGTTCTGTGGGTCTGATGTCTCTCTGTCCCTAACAAAGTGCTTTGCTCTGTCATTATTTAATGCCATAGAAAACACAGTATGTGAAAGTACAGAGGAATTCTTTTTTTTACAGAGATCTTGAACAGAGTTTTACAAGGGAAGAAGTTACTTTGCTGACCTCAGCTGACTCAGAATAGCACTCAGAGCTTCAGATATGTTATTAATTTTTATCCTCATGTTGCTTCTAACACTATGGGATATTTGTTTTGTTTAAGGTTGCTTTTAACCTGTTGGCTGCTTTCAGCAAATGATTACAACAGCATGCGCACATGCACACTATTCTGGGGCATGGACATGGAAGAGTACATAATTTAAGATTAAAGCTATTATTTAGCTTGGGTTGTAAAAGCTTATTGCAGGGAAAATCCAAGGCATAGTAAGGTTGGTTACATCGTTTTCTTAAAGGCAGGTTAAACAGGCAGAGAACACAGTAGGGAGACAGATGGAGGACATAGCTTTAAATGGTCTCAAGGCAAATTATTAACTGGGTTGCAGGGCCAGGTTAACTGAGAAAGTTCAGTTTCTGAAGGCAAGAGGTGTTTCCAGAAAAAAGCTATTCCCACAGGCGATGTTTCNAATGGTAAGATAGTGGTAATGCCACTGATGCTGCTGAGACTGATGGTATTGGCACTGATGATGTTGTTGGTCGTGGTGCTGACGGTGATAATGGTGATGGTGCTAACGGTAATGGTGATGATGATGGTGGTGTTAATGGTGGTGGTGGTGCTGGTGCTGGTGATAATGATCCTGATGGTGCTGGTGCTAATAGTTTTGATAGTAGCGGTGATAACAGTGATGGTGATGATGGTGATGGGTGGTGTTTACGGTGCAATTTTGGGTGCCAGGGTTAAGGCTGACACTCTTGTGGGCTCTTTCCCACCGATGCCTCCATCCTCCTCTAGGTTATGGAGATAGGTTGTTTCCATTTCACAGGCCCTGGGTGGTGAGGCTGATAGGTCCCAGAGTGGAGATCTGCCCCTGGTGTCCCATCCTCACTGCTGCTTGCTGTGGGACTGGTGGCATCTCTGTACATTTCTAGGAGCCACCATGTTTTCTGGTTTCATGGCAGACTCAGTAGAGCTCAGGGAGAAGCATGCCCTGGGGACCATCATGGGGGCAGAGGCAGGTGCTCACCAAGTAAGAAAAATACAAAGGAAATGATGCTCTCTCTAGTGCCAGCCTGTGTGTTGGGTCCTTCTAGACCTGGCTGTACATAGAGACCCTAGCTTGTTCAAGTTTCTGAAGGCAGAACTGCCTCCCAGCCTGTTCTCAAGGCCTCCTTAACCCACTCACAGGAGGCCTGGGGTCACGGGCTGAGCCTTTAGCCTTGTCAGTCCTGGGCTGTGGCCCTGGGAGTCTGCTGACCAATGCACTCTGGGTGCCATGTTGGCCGGGCCCAGACCTGTGGCCATCTGAGTGAGAGGTAAAGTTAGGCTGTGAGGAGGAAGTGTCCTTGAGCCTTATAGAGCTGTCTCAGCATTTATGAGGAAAGCAAAGAGTTCCCAGCCACTGCTGGGAGCAGATACCCCAAGCTCCTCTTCTAGAACCCAGGTCACACACCCTGTCTCTGTAGATAAGCTGCAGTCAGGGCTCCTGACTTCCTGACTACAGAGATGACAGAGCGTGAGACAGGTGGGGAGGAATGGCAGGGAACAGGGCAGATTGTGGCACTGTGGGGAGCCTTGGCCTTGAGGTCTGCCCCGTGGTAGCTGCCTCCCTGTAGTAACCAGTGTTCTGGGCCTTCAGATGAGGCTCGGATGGACTTCCTATTTATCAGAAAAATCCAGAGGTCTGGCTTTTTAAATTTTATTTGTTTTTTTGAGATAGTCTCAGTGTGTGGCCTGGGATGGTTATGAACTCGCAACTCTCTTGCCTCAGGCTCTGGAGTGCTAGGGCATGAGCCACCACTCTTTATTTGTCATCTACCCCCAGGTGTCTCTCAGTGCCACCCTGCTGTCAGCCCTCCCGAGACTGCCAGTTTGTTCCCAGCCTGTGTGTACTCAATAGATGGATTAAACAGTGAGGCTTTTTTGGCATGTCTTAGCATTTCAGAGTGAGCCAGAGCCAGCCTGCTGTGGGGAGCAAGGCCAGGCTCCCCCTGTCCCCAAAACAGCTGGATTGGCACACCTTCACCTCTTCAGCTTCACTTCCTCATCTACAAAAGGGCTGCAGTGACCAGTAATACACAGCAGGGGTCCGATGTGTGGATGGGTCCAAAGCACCTGGCTCAGCACCTGTCACAATCCCTGCAGACCAGGGTTTGTGGTGCACAGTCTCCGGGGACTTATTTGTGGACCATATTTTGCCCTGTTTCCCTGGCTCATGTGGTCCCACCAAAGCTCCACCCCCCAAAGCTGGTGCTATTGCCATCTCTACCTTGTTGATGAAAAGCAGGCACAGAGGGGTGAATCCACTTGCCTCAAGTCACACAGTTGTGAGGAAACAGTGCTGGAATTAATTCCATACTGAAGGTGATGTTGATGGTGATGGTGCTGGTGGTGTAGATGATAGTGATGCTGACGGTGATGGTGCTGATGGTGCAGATGATAGTGATGCTGACGGTGATGGTGCTGATGGTGTAGATGATAGTGATGCTGACAGCTATGGTGCTGATGGTGTAGATGATAGTGATGCTGATGCTGATGGTGCTGGTCCTGATTTTATGNTATTAATGGTGGGCCTGGGATCACATGTGATCTGCTGGTGTCTTCTGTGGATGCATTTAAAGCAGGCTTAGGCTGNGTCAAGATTCTTAGAATTTCGGTGGNGGAGGTGAAGACTTGCATCACAGCATGGAGAGCATTGGTCACCTGCTTCTCCTCTGGGTCTGCNCTTGTCACTTGTGAGGTGTGGCAGCTTGGCACCCATGATCCTTCCACCTGTCCNTTCTCCAAGCTCAAGGTGCTATGGCATGGGGTCACTGAGCCAGTCCTGCCTGCATATCTCTGAGACATTTTGCTGTTCCTGGGGCTGTTGAGGGGTTCTGGTTCCAAAATTACTNTGAGACGAAAGGTTGAAGCTCACAATGTGGGCATAGCATGAACACAGGGCACAGTGTAGACACAGAGTGCAGTGTGAGCACAGGGTACATAGTGGGCACAGGGCACAGTGTGAGCACAGGGCACAGTGTGAGCACAGGATACAGTGTGGGCACAGGATACAGTATGAACATAGGGCACAGTGTGAACACAGGGCACAGTGTGGGCACAGGATACAGTATGAGCACAGGGCACAGTGTAGACACAGGGTGCAGTGTGAGCACAAGGCACAGTGTGAGCACAGGATACAGTATGAGCACAGGGCACAATGTGAGCACAGGGCACAGTATGAGAGTATGAGCACAGGGCAGAGTGTGAGCACAGGCACAGTGTGAACACAGGGCACAGTGTGAGCACAGGATACAGTGTGAGCACAGGGCACAGTGTGAGCACAGGGCACAGTGTG
>LZPO01044191.1:106685-139531 GCA_001675575.1 Neotoma lepida
GCAGCCTGCTCCAGCAGAGCCTGGGCTGGGGACTCCTGCCTCTGGGGAAGTGAGGACCCTTTCCACGGTGAATCTTGTCATAGGAAAGGAGATGGGGCAGGTATGCTTGAGCACCCAGAGACCCTGACGGGAAAGGTGGCCTGGCTACTGCTTTGGGCTCGCTCTTCCCAGTGGGATGACATCTCAAACATTAGATGGTCTCCAGGATCATCCTCCATGCCACCAGCAGGAGTCTTTTTATTCAGAGTGATTCTGAGAGAGTTCGCTTGCTTCTGTGTCTGAATGAAAACAGTTATTCTGCAAAAGGATAAAATTGAAAAAAAAAAAGTTCTGAAGAGCTGCACAGTTGTAGAAGTGTGGCGTTTCCTAAAATACCCGGGGGACGGTTTGTGGGAATGTTCTTGGCCCTGTTATGAAAGGATCCAAGGCCAGAGTTTTCAAGGTCACATGAAAAACCAAATGTGACACTGAGTGTGTGCCCTGCCCACTCTGGGGTGTCACAACACACAGCTCTGCATGCCACCCTGGGGGCACCCTGGGACCCACCAGNGGGATGCCTAGGGCTTTGTTCTCAGTGCACACTTGCTGCTGTTCCCCTCCAGCCTCCAGCCTCGGCTCTAGAGCTGATTCCTATAGGAAAGTTTGCACTTTGATTAAGACGGAAAAACAATGCCTCCCCCACCACTTCCTCAATTGCCATGGCTCTTTCACCATGAGGAGTGATGGGGGCTAAGTAAAAATAGACAGCCACGATGTGTTGCTCAGCAGGACTCGGGGGCGTGCTGGAGCTGGTCCCTGGGATGGAGTCTTCCTTGGCTGACTGGAGTGTGCCTTAGAGATCTGCTTTCTGTTTCTGCTCCTTTGCTGACACAGACCTGCATCCCCCCTCTGCCCAACCTGTATCCCTGATGACAATTACTTGCCATACACTCTGAGGGTCTCTTTTCTTGCACTCTTGGAAAAGTTGGGGTGTGGATGCAGATCCCTAATCTCCTTGGGAGGGCAGAAGAGTGGGTCAGGCCTGTGTGTCTGTTAAACATTGCCACCTTCGTGCTGGCTCTGTTGTGAGGCTCTGAATCCAGGCCTGTGGCTGGGGAGGTGGCTCAGCTGGCCCAATGCTTACCATGTGAGCNTGAAAACCTGAGCTCACTCTCCAGAACCCACNTCAAAAAGCTGGGTGTGATGAAGTAGACTTATAATCCCAGCTCTGGGAATGCAGAGACAGGAGGATTCCTGGGGCTCATTGCTTTAGTAAGAGACCCTGTTTCCGGGGCAACTGAAAAACATGGTTGAGGTTAGTTAACCTCTGCTCCTTCTGCACACCTGTACACACGGGAACTCACACATACGTGTGTATTAACTAAATATAAAGACACGTTCCTTCCTGAACTGGTAGCCATGCACTGACCACTCTGCTGGCCCAGTGTCCTGCCTCACTGTTGGGGACCAAATTGCACAGGGCCTTGACAGGCCACCTGGTTGCTAAGGGAGAAGTACACTGGTGGAGGCCAGAGCACCAGGTCACATGCCAGCCTGGCAGCCTGGACAACCTCTCTGAATCTTCATTATGAGATTAGAATCTTGGCCTTTCATGTTCACAGGATCAATTTTAATTAACAGTATGGTGAGAGGAGACCCCAGCCTCTAGGTACATGCTGTCCTGTGATACCCTGCTCCCACCTTACATGGCTGTGGGGAATCAAGTTGGGTCCTTTGCAAGAGCAGTAAGAGCTCTTAACAGCTGACTGTTTCTCCAGCCCCTGACCAATGAAATTTCATGTTACTGAATTTCAAGTGACACTAAGTAACCACCCCCTCAGAGTTCAGAGCCTCTTGCGGTATCTTCTGGTAGATCTAAGATGGAGCCATGAGCCAATGCAATGACCAACCAAGGGCTTGGGTTTGAGTGGGTCACGTGAAGACCTCTTTGCATTGATCAGTGTGGATGACTATAGGCTGGGGGATGGGCAGAGGCCAGATGGAAAGAGCCAGGAAGGTGGCACAGTTGGTACAAAGNCCTTTGGGTGAAAAGATCTTGGTGTATGCAAGGAACCGAAAGGCTCTGGGGTAAGAGTGACGATACCAAGAGGCAAAGTGACGNGCTCTACTCACTCCCACTCCCCACCAGGAGGCTCCACTGTGCACATCACTGACACTGAAATCTTTCNATGATGTGGTCGGAAACATGGTTTTCTCTGAAGGCCCAAGGACTGTCACATTATATGTCAAGTTAGGTATCCAAGGATAATGGTTAAAACTACATGGAGAAACTTCACTGTGGCTGAAGGAATCTTCCCATGGTGTGGCATTTGCTATGTGTCGGGCCAGCTATGTGATTAGACATACATTCAATACTCCCAATACATTCCAGAAGGATGGGTATGTGTCAGCCTCATCATCACCCCCACCATCACCATCCCCACTGCCATCAACATCACCACCCTCATCATCATCACCACTACTATCACAATCATCACCACACCACCATCATCATCACCACCACCATCACTAACATTACCACCACCATCACTGCAACCAGCATCACCATCCTCTTCCATCTTATCACCACAACCACCACCATCACCATCATCACTATCACCATCAACATTACCACCATCACCACTATCACCATCACTGCCACCATCATCACCACCATCTTCATCCTCATCATCACCACCATTACAAGCACCACCATTATTACTATCACTGTCATTATCATCATTGTCACTGTTATCATCAGCATCATCTTCATCATCACCATCACTACCACCATCACCATAATTACTGTCACCTCCATCACCTCCACTCACTTTGGAGGAGAGGAGAGGAGATCTTGGAGAGTACCAGTAAGTTTCCTGCAGTTAGTATGGTTAGCAGAATAATGCTCCTCCAACCCCCAAAGATGTCCCTACTCAGATCTCCAGAACCAGTGTGAGTAAGATGCCTGTCATAGGAGAGGACTTTACAGANGGAGTTAAGTGCAGACCTCAGGAGGGGAGACTGTCCTGGATTGTCTCCATGGTCGATGTTATTACAGATTCCTCACATGAAGCAGGAAAGTCAGAGTCAGAGAAAGATAGGAAAAGAGAAACAGAGTCAGAGAAAGACTGGAGGATGCCATGATGGATGACGCCATGCTGAATGATGCCTTGCTGGCAGATGCCCTGCAGGAGCAGAGGAGCACAGGCGACAGAAGCCAGGGTGACAGCCCTGCCCTCCGGTTCCAGAGACAACTAAGTTTGTTCACAGCTGGATCTGAGACCAGTGNGACACATGTGGGATTTCTGAGCCCTAGAACCATGGGAGGACATGTGTGTGTCCAAGGGGCTGTGCCGTGCTTGCAGTAGGGGCCCAATGCATTTAGGAGAATGGAGAAGACAGAATTCCAGTGTGAACTCCATACTCTACTTCACACCTGGCCTCACTCCTGGCCTCACTCACTATGACACTGGAGTCAGTTTTTGCTTCCCAAGAGGTGAGCCATGTCTAGGCACACCGTATGACTGAGCGCCAAGCCCTTGACCCATCCTTTGCTGAACTGTTCACAAGTCACTGCTCAAATTGGAGAAGGCTGTGTGGGGTNTGTGGCTCAGTGGGCTTTTGAGTTTAGAAGCAGGGTGCTTTGGGAAGATGGTTGGCTTGTTCCCACACGAGCAGATGAAATCATCACATGAGTCTGCCTGTNTAGGCTTGGAGTGAGTGATGAACAGCCTATCCCATGTGTCTAGTAGTAAGGACACTTGCCCACAGATAGAAGGACTTTTGGCTCAGCAGCTGATCAGGTTGATACTTCACAAAGAAAAGATGGAGGGGGCAGAAAAAGAAATCAGGACACTGGCTTGGACTGACGAAGGCCTGCAGAAGGCCTCATCTAAGCAAGGGGTCAGGGTGCTGATGTGAGCCCTGATGGTGGGTTGGTATCATTGGCTGACTGCATCAGTGTCCTCTGTGACCCTGTATGACCCCCCCCCTCAGGGAGCTGGGAGCACTGGGGATTAGAGCCCACCCACAGAGGACGAATCTGAGGGAGAGGAAGTGGGCTGAAGGCAACTTCTCTAAAATATTAAAAGCCTGTGGCCGCCAGAGGCCGGTGGCGAGGCCTGGGCTCCAGCAGCAGGTCCTGACCGTTGGTCCCCTGACATAGCCCTGAAATTGAGCAATAGGAATCTGCCCTGGTGTTGTCCTTGCTGCNGGGCCGGCTCTGCTTGGCACATGTGGAGAGGTGGTGGGTCGTGTGGTGTGTGGTGCAGGGAGGCACATGTGGCCATGTGTTGGGAGGGACAGGGGTGGTAAGAGAATAACGGTCATTGGTGGGTTCTCTGTGCACATCAGGCTCTATTCTAAGCACTAGACAGTGTGGGAACAACGATCCTGTGAGTTCATTCTGTCCTGTTGTTCAGAGGTAGAGCGTGAGTCAAGAGAGGTAGAGTCAATTGCCCGAGGTCACAGCACCCAAGGAAGATGGAGGATGCCCAGAGTGCCAAGGGCAGCACTGTCAGCAGAGTGCCCATGTTCCTCCCCACCCATGATTCTCTCTTCTGTCTTTGACCCATTGGGGCTTCTGACCCCATTGGTCACTCTCCTGCCCTGGGTTGGGAAGGGTTTCAGCTGCTGGACCGAGTGATGAAGGTACAGTGAGACAGGATGTGAGGCTTTCGGACACTCTTGTGAGAGCAATTCACCAGGGAGGAGGTCATCACACACTGTCCATAGTCCTGTCTGCCCTTGGCTGTTGGACTCTGCAGAGGCAGTGCTCAGGGTGGCTGCCCCTGAGGCCCTCACAAGCCAGACCAGCTGAACCTCTNAAAGGACAAGGTCCCCTGCTCTGTGTCCCNGCTGGAGCTGGCTTACCAGTGGCTTAGAGCTGGTTTTCTGTGTCTCCTGCTTTGGCTTCCTAATGTNTAGGTTGAAGCTGCAGTGGGACACAGGCTGCGGGGTGGGAATGAGGCCTGTCCCTGGCACATATTTGTTCATCCTGAAGCTGGCCAGCCCTGGGCATGTGTGCTGAATGAAGGACACATGTGACCTTGGTTCTGGATGGATGAGTGTGAATCGTGATGCTTGGATTTACAGGTCTGCTCTGAGTTCACCCTCTAGTCCNTTCATGGCTACTCTCCAGCTCCAGGGACTCCTGTGACTTAAGTTTCTTTACTAGAGAGAGGCACAGGGGCAATCTCTGTACACATGGAAGTAGCACGACATTCTTAGTTCTTCAAAGCTCTGGGTGGCTGTAATGATCACTTACAGAGGTGGGGTGCAGAGGATTGAACTCCACCTCAGCCAGAAGCCAATGTCCATAGTCATTTCCAGAAACCAAGGCTCCCACATTCAGATTTGAGNCTGGATAGCCTGTGGCTGGTGGCCCNGGACCTTTGTTCTTCCATTTCTCTTGGGAGGTGAGGGACTGGTTTGTCCAGTATCCTCTGCAGAGGTCAAGTACAGACTATTCCCACAAATATATTGCCTTCTGTCCTGGAGAGGCATCATGATGTGTCACCATATCCCAACCCATCTCTGTAATATTCCTAGCTGGGCACCTGGTCCATAGCAAACCAGCCAGATGCAGGAGGTAGCCCACTGCCGAAGTCTCTGGGAGGCAACCAGCCTCAAACTTTGGGCCTAGGCTGCAGATTCAATTCCATCTCTGCTCCTCATTGCCACAGGACTCTNCCTCAGTTTCCCTACCTGTACAAGCCTCTTGTGGGGGATGAACAAGCACTTGCACTNGGCAGGTGACCTGCCTTAATAAAACGTGGTGTTATTATCATTCCGACAGATGNGGAAGCTGAGGCCTGGAGAAAGGAAGTGAATGTATGGTGCAGAGAGGGGCCAGCTCCCATCCCCTTCCCAGAGCGGCTGCTCTTAGCGAGCCTGTGTCTGGCAGGGCCGGGCTCTTTACACTGATGGCTCTTCNTCCCTCTGTTTCTCAGTGACCTGAGCCTCATGGATAGGGCAGCTCACACAACCTGCACAGATCTAGAGCAAAGGAAGGGGAGTCTGTGTCCCACTGTGCACACTGGGGGCTGGCTGGCTCCCCTCACCCAAATCTCACCACTGTCCATGTCCCTTCTATGGTCCTGGGCCTGTGGAGAGTGAACCCCAGTTGGGTGGCCTTGAGAACAGGGCTGAACCTGATCCATTCCCTCTGCTTGGTTCTGAGGCCTTCAGGTGTCCTCAAATCCATCATATATTCACTCTGAAGTACAGGATTTTTTTTTTCTTTTTAGAAAGGTTTCCCACAAGGCCAGAGGCACCCAGGAAAAGTGTTGGACNCAATGTGGCTTTGTGACATTGATGGCTCATATGGATCATTCTTTTCTTTGACTCATGACTTTGAGAAAAATATTTGCTCACTTCTGAGGGTAAAGATTCAAATGTGATGNGATGAATCTGAAAAACACAGATTTGGAGGGAAAAAGATAAAACAGAAAAAGGAAGTGAAATGGAAGGCCAGGCACCTCTCATTGATGCAGGGGTGTGTGAATATTCCCCTGCTCTCTAGGGATACCTTCAGCTCCCACTTTCAAGGGGCCATAAAGCCCCGAGATACTGTCCTCTCTGAAGTTATCTTGGAGGATAATGGAGAAAACTTTGGGGTGCCTCTTCCTCCTTTATGGAGTGGAGGTTCCTGAGGTGGGAGAGGGGACACCATGCCTGACCTTGTTACTGTGGCCCTGGCCATGCCCCAGTGTCAACTGGGTGAGAATAATAGCAGAGAGGATGAGAACTGTCAGGACCTGAAAGAGGCGAGGCCTTGTTCAAGGCAGCGCTGCTGTCTTGCTATTTAAAACTGAGAAAACAAAGCAAAACAAAACACTGGGAGACCCAGAGAAATGGAGGTTGGACTTGCTGTGTGGACTTCTTCAAAGTTTCTTCAGTGTCACCCACTGTGTGAAGGTNGCTGTGGGTAGGAATGGGTTGATCCCATCACATGAGGCTCTGGCTCTCGTTCTCAGTCTCCTGGCTGACGTGCCCCAGGGTACAGATGTGTCCATCAACTGTTGAGTGATAGATGATCGGATCAGATTGCTATCATGGTGGGAAGGAAAGGAAAGAACCTCTGACCTCTGTCCTCAGGGCTCTTCTCCAGGCCCTGCCTGGTCAGTGCTTATCATGGTGGATAAAGGGACAGCAACCAGGGTGGCTGGCCTTGGCCTCTGTGGCAAGTTCTTGCTCAACTTTCTTTTTCATTTTCATTTTCTTTCTGATCCTGACAGTGTGTTTCAAAGTCCAGATNTTAACTGGGGTAAGGCCATAAAGATGGGGTGAGTCCCAGGGAGATGCTTGGCNTGGTTACCAGCTGGGAGCCAGGGTGCTGGGATGGCTTCAGGGTCCATCTATGCCTCCGGTTCTCCTTCCTGGAACCCTAACATCTGGAGTATAGAGGATGCTGGGTGGATGGAGACCTGTTTTCTGCCCAGCTAATTCTTGTGACCCTTTCCCTCAACTCCCATCACTACTAGGGGCTCATGTCAATCCCAGGTTGGGTCTTTCACCGGAAAGACAGGGTGGCCTGGAGCAGGAGCCTTAGGAGGCATTCTGGGTAGCTGTGGCCTGGAGGATGCCAGGGGTAGCAGTGCCCCCTGCTGGCCTCTCTGGAATTCTTCACCATCCTCTTCTCCCTAGGCTGCCAAGCTTTTTACCTTGGAAGAGCAGCCTCCGGAGACTGTGGAGGACCTACAGGGGACAGGTCTCCCAAGAACAAAGAAATGGCCCCACAGTTGTATTCTTGGGTATCCGCCCTCAGGAAATTCTCACATGGGCTCACTGGGACTTGTGATCTCTATGCCAAATGGGTTGTCAGCAAGAGGGCCTGTGCTGGGCACACCCTGCTCACACAGCAGGGGACGGGAAGCGATGCCATAGGTAGGAGCACACAGGAGCTTTCAATAGAGATGTCAAAGGCAGAGAGCCACTCAACCCCCGCTCCCAGTGTTTTCTTTCAATCTACAAAATGCAACTTCATATCACCTGAGTGACACATCCTGATGATTATGATAGAGAGGGGTAAACTGAGTAAAACTGTCATGGATTCCCATGTAGAGAACTTGGTGCAAGACAGCATGCCTGTGAGAGATCGGAGGACAGCTAGGGGTGATGATTTGGGTCTGGGGTGATAGAAAGGGATTCTCAGGGCTCCTGACTAATGCCACCTACTCCTCTGTTTCCCCACTCAGTGCTGTTGGTACCTACTGTGTGCAGAGAACAATATTGCTAAGCTGTACTTAGAATCTGTGTTTTTGTTTTTTGTTTTGTTTCTTGTTTGTGTTTGGTTTTTGTCCCTGTGTCATGCTTCAGTACAAAGCACAGCNATCCACATGTCAGCACAGCATACATGTGACATTATGAGGAGAGGAAGGGATGGAAAATGTCCCAGGGACCTTCCTTCTGCCCCACAGTGAGGTGCAGCCCTCTACCCTGCACCCCGTCTGCCTCTCACCCGCCCAGGCTGGCAGGAAAGTCCCTGCCAGTTTCTTTTTCTTGCTACTGAAGGAGGCGACAGGTGTGTGTTCCTGAAACCCACGGCTGAGTTAATTTTACACAGCAAGCGAGAGAAATGAAACGGTGGCTGGGGGTGTCACTGGGCACAGTAAGAAGAAACTTGGCCTGACNGCTGGACCCACACCATTGGGCTGGGAATGGAGAGAGGGACTGGTTCTATTGCTGGCTGTCACTGAACAGCCCTTCGGGTCTCAGTTTCCCCGTTCTAAGGTGAGGGGTTGACAGAACAATGATGGAGCTATCTCCTGGAGTGCATCTTCCTCCCATTCACCTCCTTCCCTCTTCCTTCTCGTTTTATGTCCCGGCTGCAGATGACATTAACACGAGAATATGGCCCTGAGTTGTTGTTGTTGTTGGTTTGTGTGGCCCTTTTGTGTGTGTGTGTGTGTGTGTGTGTGTGACACCAAGACAAACAGCAGTTAAAAGCTCCAGTGGCTTCATGAGGTGTCTGTGGGCTTCTCCTTACAACAGAGGTGGCTCAGGTCTAGAGGTTAATGAGGGGACTTAGAGGCTTTTCTGTCAGTAACACTGTCACATCTCTGTTATCCAGTGTCTCACCTCAGTCACCTTGCCGTCNCCTTCTGCCCCTGGCCTGCTTGGGTGCCATAGTCTGGACCATGTCCTNGGTCTGGCTATTCCTTCACTTCTTCCTCAGCACTTACTACAGTGGGATGCTACAGCTGATTAGTACTCTATTTGCCAACCTCCTGTGACCAAGTGAGCCTCCTTTTCAGAGTCCACCATCCCAGCATGCTTCATGNTTCCCCACTTGCCCTTGCCCACTTCCTCTGCTCCTTTCCACGTTTGAGGCCTACCAACTTTTCCAAGACCAGCCCAAGACCATCTGTGTGAGGCCTTCCATGGGTGCAGCTGATACCGAGATAGGAACTTTCGTGATGGTGCAGGTGTGTGCCACCACACTCAGCTCTAGAAATGGAATGGTGTGGCTGGGTATGGTGGCACACATCCCTGTGCCTAGCATTTGACAGGCTGAGGGTGTGGTGGCTATTCTTGGTTGTCAACTTGACTACATCTGGAATTATCTAAGATGTGAAAATGGGGGGCACACCAGTGAGAGTTTTTTTTTCTGCTTAATTTGAGGTAAAGATCCACTTCTAATATGGATCTTAAAGCAGGAAGGCACACCGCTTCAATTTGGATCTTGAAATGGGGAAGACACACCTTTTATCTGGGCCACACCTTCTGCTGGCAGCCTGTATAAAGGACATGGAAGAAGGAAGCTCTTTTCTTTGCCTACTTGCTCTCACCTCACTAGTGAGTCCACTCATTCCTTCACTGGCATTGGAGCCTACTTCTTCAGGATCCCGGTGCATCCTGAAGCCCAGCTGAGACATTCAGCCTCGTAGACTGAGCAAGCCACTAAGCATCCCACCACACCATGGCCTCTGCATCAGCTCCTGCCTCCACATTCCTGCCCTGCTNGTATTCCTGTCCTGACTTCTTTTGATGATGAACTGTGACGTGGAAGCATAAGCTGAATAAACCCTTTCCTCCCCGAGTTGCTTTGGTCATGGGGTTTCATCACAGCACTAGTAACCCTGAGTAAGACATTGAGGCAGGAGGATGCCTGGTTTGTGGCCAGCNTGGGTTANACCACTCTTTATCTGAGCTACTCTCCTTTGGTTGGTCCTGAAACGCCACTACTAAGAAGCAGGGATTCCCTTGACCAATTTTAAGTCATTGTACATCATGCACACTGTACCCTAGCAATTCTATTTCACTGAAAGGAGGACTTATGTCCCCGACAAGATCCACACAAAAGTTCACAGCCACTTAGCCCAGTAACAGTCACTAAACACCAGAAACAGCACAGGTGTCCATAAAAAAGACACACACTGTGTGCTGCAGTCATACGACAGAATACTACANAGCCAGGAAAGATCTAAACTAAACTAAATCTAAACTAAAGAGCTAAACATGTGAGCTCTGCCCAGATCACACAAGGCTGCCAGGGTGTTTGTTCAGATGTTCCATGAGACAGGCACCAGGCAGACTGAGGCATGCAGGAGGTGTGTGGGGGAAGCTGAGTACCTGCCACATGCCCAACCAGAGAATATGCTGGTTGCTACTTGAAGTGAGAGACCATGTTTCCCTCCTCTGGGAATTACCTTGGGTAGAAGCTGATTGCCTGAAGCCAGCTCCCTGACTGAATACAGCATTGACAAGGAGGGATGCTCTGTACAGGTATGGGGGCCATTATNTAATCTGTTCTGAGAAAATGGATCCATCCCTGTTCAAAGATGACAGAGATGACACTGTGTGGCTTTCTTCATAACCATCAACATCATTACTGTCTTCATCATCATCAGCACCATTATCACTAACACAACAACCCTCATCGCCACCATCACCACCACCATCATCACCCTCATCATCACCATCACCCCATCATCAGCATCATCGGCATCGTCACCCTCACCATTACCACCATAATCATCATCACCCCATCATCACCATCATCACTCCATCATCATCATCATCACCATCCTCACCATTACCACCATACTCATCACCACCATCATCACCATCACCTCCACCAAACTCTGGTCTTCTGAGAACACTGACACCCTGGGATGCTCACTGCCCCATCAGTTTCCTTCCTCTGGCCTCTCATCTCACCCCCTGGAGCAAGGCTGTGTCTTCTCAGAGCTCTAGCACNAGCCACCANCCTAGTCTGACATTAGCTTGAGATCTACTTTCCTTAGCTGTCATANGTCAAAGACTNATGGCATACTGTCAGCTGCAAGTTGCAAAGGGCCAGTCCAGATGAAATGGGCCTGCAGAGGGTCTCCAGTTCATAACACAGGAAGTTCTAAGATGGGTGGGGTGTGTTGGGGTCATGCAATCCAGCCACAACACGGTGGAGGACTGCTGTAGGGCTGTCATCTCCTTGGGTATCTTTCCTTATGGACCCACCAAGAGAGAAGTCACCTCACCTACAGACACACACTGATTTGTGTTCCACAAACCTGAGAGACGGTAGAGCACGTGAGTTGCATTACAGCCTTTTGCCTCCTCATGCTCATGATAGACATTAACATATTGTCAAGTATCNAGGCTGAGTTCCTGCCTCAAATACCACTTGGGTATAACTGTTGTGCTTTCCAAATGAGAGGGTCATGGAGAGGTGAGTGCTCTGTGAAGAGATACAGTGAATGTTGGCGGGCATCTCAGCAGGGCAGAGCTAGAACTCAGGGATGTATGTGTGTGTGTGTGTGTGTAGTGTATGCATGTGTGTCCAATGGCTGAACTTCCTAGACCTGAAGAGAGGGCTTCTGGGGCCAGGTCTCTGGGGCTCTGGCTCCCTCTAGTGAGCAGCAAGAGGAATTACCCACATTNCCTGAGGCTCCACAGTATTGATGGAGTGGGACCAAGGGAACACCCTAGGGTGTGGGCTGAAATGCTGATTCCAAGACCTCATCACAACTGTTTGGATTCAGATAGTCTGAAGTGGGACCTAGAACAATGCATTTTAATCTACAAGGTGATGCAGTTCACAGGCCACAGTGGCTCCCTGCCAGGTTAGGGTCAGGGAAAGAGCAGAGGATAGGTTTAGTTTCTAAAGACCTGTGTTGCTGTGTGACCATGGACTGGTCTCACTCCTTCTCTGGGCCTCTGTGTCTCATCCATAATATGAGTGGGTTAGACTAGGAAGTGGGCAGATGATGGGGACTTGGGAATGAAGTCTAACCACCCATTCACCTCCAAACCAGAAGGGACATGGCCCACAGCCACAAGGCTCATGTAGATGGGAGCTGGAGGCTGTCTGACCCCAGCAGGGCNGGGTGAGGAAACTGAAGGATGTTCATGGAAGGGAGTGTGGTCCTGCTATGAGGCCACAGGCCGTGACCAGTGTATCTACCAGCTGAGCTCAGAGCAAATAGCCCCACAGCATAGTGCACCCTGTGGGTCTCCTGCTTCAAGTTTAACACCAGGTGGAGTCAAGACAGGGTCCAGNCTGGGGACAGAGGAGGGGCGTATCCTGGGGATACAAGGACACTCCTGGAAGGGCTGAGTGCATGGATCACATGCAAAGAGAAGCCCCTGTGACAAAGAGAAGTCCTGGTTACTACCCCTCACCCAGGCCCTGCTTTCTTCTTGCAGCCTATGGGGCAGATCTGGTCATGGGGGACTGACAGATGGGTTCCTTGCTCTGGGTTCGGGTGGGATTGTGGAGGTCATGGCAGGAGGCCGCTGTGGGCTAGAGATGAGCAGGGGCTGGATTTTCTCAATGGGCAGCCATGGGCTGCCTCTGGGCCCTGCCTCAGTTTCCTTGGCAGCTAGCTGTTGTCAGAGAAACAGAGCAATGAAGGAAGACAGGGCCAGGCCAGGAGTTTCCAGAAACCCCAGCCCTTGCCGCTATGTCCTGAGACTCGACTATGAATCATTCAGCCATTATGCAGGAGTTCTGCTCCAGACCAGCCAGACCCTTCTGGAACCTTCCAGACTCAAATAGGTCCTTTATCTGGGAGACTAGACCCAGAGAAAGGACCCCAACCTTGTCTTCTCACCAGAGGCTCCCGAGACAATACTTCTAAGTTGGGGCTCTGTCTCTTGCTGACTACTCTGTCGGCAGCAGGAGGATCCAGCCTGCCTGTGCCACCTGGGGTCTCNTGACAGAGAGAGGTAAGTGTCTTTCTTTAGGAAGACAGGTCACCTTCTGGCTCAGACTGGACTGTGTGAGTCTGGCTGAGGCTGGCCCCCTGGGGGCTCATTCATCAGCTGCTGTTTTGACTGGATGAGGGGGTCTCACATCCTCGGTGTGGATGGAGGAGGGGACTTTATATCTCTCCTTCCCCCAGTCCTCTCAGTGGCTCTTAGTGGCCTTATCCATCTGAGAGGGAGGTGGCTTGTAATCGGCGAATAAATGAAAAGAGCCCCTCCCCCACCAGCCTCACAATAAATGAAAAGAGCCCCTCCCCCACCCTGTCTCTTATACACATCTAGATGTGTATAAGGGTTCTGACCTAACTGCAGGCATTTGGGGGCTCATGCGATCATCTAACTTTTCCCAGGAGGAGACTGAGGTTCAGAGAGGGTGCGTGACTTGTCTAAGGGTGGATAACCAGAAAACAAAGCTGGGTCAGCCAGACCTGTCCAAGATGTGGATGTTGAGGCGGAGCCTGGGACACATGGGAGACAGCTGCTGCCTCCAGNCCTTCTGATTTCAAATGCCCCACAGTCCTGCAGCCTCAGNCTCCCTCTCCCTCACTCATAGGTCACAATTGTGGACCAATACCACAGGCTCAGACGTTCCCTGACATGCAGCTGCGGTTCCACAGAGCGTCTTCCGGCTCTGTAACGTGTCTGGATAGTGGGTTGCTTTCCAGCTCCTGACTCAAGGCTGTGATTAACGTTTTCTTTGCTAGTTTAGAGTTTACTGAAGNCTGTTGGGCCCAGGGCACCATCTGTCTTGGTGAGGGTTCCAGNGGAACTGAAGGTGGGAACATCAGGCTGTTAGGGGCTGGTCTGTTCTNTANAGTGACATTCACTGTGTCGGACCAAATGGAACAGCATCCGTGCTGGCTTCCGGAATAGTGGTTCCATCCTTTGCCGAGAGTTGATTTCCACCCATGACTACGGACTCATCTGTTCTTTTCCCCAGTGTCATCCATTTTTGGCTATGCATATTTTGATGTAGCAGTTTGGTACACATGTGTTGAGAACTGTGGNGTCTTCCTAGAAAGGTATCCCTTTCACCATGGGGCATTCTGACTCGAAGTCCACCTCACTGGGGCTAGCACAGAGCACCTTCTCCTGGATGAGAACGCCATACTCGCTTCCTCTCTGTGCACCCTCAGACATTCCCATNGTGTTTGGGTCATTGTGANTCCATCCATGGACNNTCTCCATGGAGGAGTCACAGGTCCTGGGGCTGAAGGCTTCATTAACTCACTCATTGCCCAGTGGTGTGGTGGTCCCATCACATTCCCTTGTGGCTGGTTTAGGATTTGAGGAGTGCATGGGTTGTGCTAGGTCAGGAAGTGGAGAAGGGGGGATAGGTTTGGGGCTCTGCATTGTGGAGAGTCAGGAATGTGTGTGGTCTCTTGCTCTGGGCAGCATCATGGCCTAAAGCAAATGTCTGAGAGCCCTGAAGCTCTCAGAGGAGAGGACAGAGGCCTATGGCTCCCCTTCCATGCCCTGGCAGCACCCTGACCCCCCAGGGCTCCTTGCTGGGAAAGCCCAGGAGTCAATGTGGCCACCAGGATGGAAAGAGTCCCGCCACAGACTGGAGAAGCCCAGAGGTGCTCAGAGACAGTCTGGGAGAGACAGAGAGCGTGAGAGATACCACAGATGGGGATGGCCATAGGATTTCAGCTACCTAGGCCTGGGTGGCCTGGACAGTGGCCCAGCCTTGGGGTTAAGCATTTGGCCTTGGTCCCGGCCTGTCCCCCACCCCCACTGACCTCATCCCACGCTGCCTAGGGAAGCCAGGGTCGCAGAGGAGGTGTGAGTGAGAATGTGTGGGCTGTTGAGCCAGGGCCCTGTTTCCTGTGTGGGGGCTGCATGTACCATGTGTGTGCACCCTGTGTGGGGGCTGTTCTCTTCTGCTAGCTGGGAGCCCCCTCAGACTTCCTCCTTGGATTCTCTGTTATGGTTTGGAGGTTTGGATCTGAGCCCCCAAAGGTTCCAGTGTTGGAGGCCTTCTGTGGTACTTTTGAGATATGATTGGATGGGGGCACTGACCTCATTGTGAGTCAGTCCACAATGGAGGGGGCAGGGCATGGTGGCATGCCTTTGAAGGGGATAGCTTGATTCTGTAGCTTGCTCCCTCACCTTTCCTGGCCTCCACAAGATTCTGAGTCTCCCATCATGACACCTCAATACCAGCCTACAGCCAAGTGGCCAGGTGAGAATGGGTGGAACTGCCTGGGACTTGGAGCCAAGGTTAGTTCTCTCTCTGCTAAGTTGCCGTTCTCAGGTATTCTCTCACAGGTGCTGTGCTATGGCACCCTCACAGGTTCTCTGCCTGTATCCCTTCCTCTCCCCNTCCAGCCCACAGCCCTCTTTTTTCATTTATGGCTTCGAGGGAGAGCATGGAGAGTGACCAACCCTGACATGCGCTCTCTGTGCAAGTATGGCCAGTGTTCAGGAGTCTGTCTGAAATCCCCAGANCCCTTCTTAGAAATGGAAATCATCCTTTACAGGTGGCATGTGAATGTCACTAGGAATAAAGATGGGTTTTCTAAGCCTGCAACAAAGTTATGGCCAGCGGATATAGGGGAATATGTCCTTAAAGACTTTGAGGTGCACATACGAGCCATTAGCCTCTTCTTTCAAGTTGGCTAGAATTAGAGTGTAGTGTCTGGAGCTCCAGCAGCCACCTTGGACCATGAGGAAAACTTGGGACTAGAAATCCACGCTTGAGCTTTGAGGCCATCTTTAACAACATAATAAGACCTTCATTTGAAACAAAACAAAAGGATGCAAAACAAAGTCCTTCCCTCTATGATTTTATCATTTTAAGGCTTTCCGTTGCTTGTAGCTAACTAATCTTCAGGGTGTGTTGCATGAGGAAGGAGAGGGTCCACCATGCAGGAAGAGCAGTTTACTGTGGACACTCTTTAGGGTCCTCAGAATATACTTTGGTGCATGCATAGGGATGCAGATTACATGTGGCTTCTGCAGCTATTCCTCTGAACACCATTCATATCACCGGGAAGTCTTCCACAGCTTCCTGTGCAAGTAGAGCTGGCTGCATCCTGCAGGTGCATGGGGTCATCTCACTGTCCTCACAGCACACCTGCTGGGCATCACCCTGCAGGTGCATGGGGCTGTCCCACTGTCCTCACAGCACACCTGCTGGGCATCATCCTGCAGGTGCATGGGGCCATCCCACTGTCCTCACAGCACACCTGCTGGGCATCACCCTGCAGGTGCATGGGGCCATCCCACTGTCCTCACAGCACACCTGCTGGGCATCACCCTGCAGGTGCATGGGGCCATCCCTCTGTCTTCAAAGCACACCTTCTGGGCATCTCTTGCTGTTGCCTTGGCACAGCAGCTTGGGCAGATGCCTCTATCCCTGAGTCCTCTGCCCGCAACCCTTCTTGGAGGTTCAGGAATTCATGTCCTGGTCTGGTCTGGAAGCTGGTCTTACCCACAGTCCCCAACCTTCCCAAGCCTCAACTCCCTCAATGAGAAACAGGGACCAGAAAAATCCTTGTCTCCTACCCCAAGAGCGGCACATTCCACCTGGCCTGCAAGCTATGCCCACAGGGTGGCTCCTGGTTATGGATTCTGTCCTGAGATACCTTGGGTAGGCATGGTGACACATTCCTATTGTCCCAGCGCTCAAGAAGTTGAAGCAGAAGTATTGCTACAAGTTCGAGGCCAGCTAGGGCTACATAGCCGGATCCTGTCTTGAAATAAGTGAACAGACAAACCAAAAGGAAGGAAAGANGGAAGGAAGGACAGAAGGACCCCTGGCCAGATGTGCTGTGTATGCCTGTCCTCAGCGGTCATAGGCTGAGGCAGCAGCAGCCTCACATGTTCGAGGCCAGCCTGGTCTGCACAGCCAGACTCTGTTTCAAAACAAAAGAAAAGGAGGAAGAGGGAGGGGGGAGAGTGGATGGGCAAAGTTAGGACTCGGCTTGGGCTGGGTGCAGCCTTGCCAGGGAAGGCGGGAGGGTCCTCGGCCCTAGTGGGGCCTGTCATGTCGGCTCTCACTTTCGTCTCCCTCGCTGGATCCTCTTGATCCTGTCGCCTTGCAGGCAGCTCCGGGGACTTTGTTCTGCTGTTCCAGTGGCGTTGACCATCAAGGAAATGCCAGGCAGTTCTCAGCAGCGCCTGGCTATGTGCGGAGCCCACTGTCTGCTTGCAGTCTGAGACCAAAGTCGCCTCGCACTGCTGATGTCTGGCCACAGGGCCAGGCTGGCTTCCTGCTGTCCTCCTCCCCTGGGAGCCCAGCTGGCTCTGGGATCCTTTGAAGCTACTGGGAACTGAGTGTCTAGGGCGGCTCTCAGGGCCTTAGACAGGATGAGGCTCTGGCTCCCAGGAGCTCACTGTGAGGGCCTGGGACTTCCCAAAGTCAGTCCTAGCCTGGACCCGGAGATCTAGCAGAGGCTCCTTACAGGGCCAACTTCACCAATTCATTCATTCATTCATTCATTCATTCATTCATTCATTCATTCACTCATTCACTCATTCGTTCATTCACCCACCCACAGGTGCAAGCTATCTTCAACACAGAGAGGATCTAAAGTGGGCTTGGGGTTATGGTGAGCCTTAAACAATGGTCTCATGGGAAGTGCCAGACAGGAAGGACACTCAGTGTGACCTGCAGACATCAGTTTCGGAGTCCAGTCTCAGCCTTCACCACCATGGGCTCTGTGACTTCGTACAAGTCACTCAGCCTCTCTGGGCTTTAGCTTGCTTCTTCACAAGTGGGCACAGCCATGGTGCCCACAGCCCAGCTGACGTGAGATTTGCTGTTAGCCAAGCTTGAAGATGGCTGCAGGCCCACCTGTGTTTGCTTGGTGGAGGGCGGTTGTACCTACTCTCTCCCCCCCCACTCCACTCTCCCTGCTTTCTCTGTCCCTACTTCCTACTGACTTTTCTCTCTCTGCTTCCGCCTCCCCAGTTTTTCCTCACTGCTCAATTTTACCTGCCCATTTCCAGACAAGAGCCACTTTGACCCATGTCCCTGAGACCCCAAGGGCCATTTTGTGGGGGCCCCTCAGNCTCCCCAAGCTCTCCTGGAAAGAGCCAGGCGTGTTTCAGGGCCCACTGGCTGTAGACAGGCAGCATTGACCTCTCCTGTACTTGCGTCTTTCTTGGGGGATAACTGAAGTGGGTTGGCTTTCCCAGTCCTTTAAGGGTGGCTTTCTTGTGTCACAGGAGGCCAGGTCTGTCTGGAGGCCTGGTGCTATGTGGAAATCCTTGGATAAGGTGTAGGAGAGGGCTGTGCATGGCCTGTGGACCTGGGGCTGAAAACAGCCTTGACCTCCCCACCCAAATGCCGTCTCTCTCATTGCCCTGAGATAGATGGGCAAGGAACCACACAGATCAAAGAGGACAATGGCCCAAATTGGATGGGTCCCATGCAGGTCTCCAGGGCTCCACATAGCCAGTCATAGCCTGACTGGCCCTGGGGAGAACTGGTAGGAAGCTGGGTCACTGCATCTACCCTGATCCCACACATGCAAGACTGCCTGCAGGTTGCCTATCTCCATCCCTACACAGCATGGCATAGAGGACCGCACATGCTGGGTTCCCACATCTAAAGGCCACATGTCTTNGGGCTGAGCTGTGTGGTGGAGGCAGGGCCCCCCTTGGCCTCCTCCCTCTCTTTTATTGATGGATCCATAGAAGGGANCTGGATCATCCAGGCACCGTAGAACCTCAAAGAAGGTTCTTGGGTCCCTGAGCAAGGGCAGATGTGTTCCCTCTCTGTCCATTGACCTTCCTGGACTGTGTCCAGTGAGGAGGGTGTCTGGGGCTGCATGATGTCATTGGAGCCTCAGGCCCATTTGTCATAGCCACTACCCNAGCCTCCAGTGCAGTCCCTGGAAAGGATGGGTGCCATGAAGGACATGCATAAGCCATAGGGAGCAGAAGGTCCACATGGCCTCAGGACCATGTCCTGCTAGCCAGCTAGGGGAGGAAGGCATCCTGTTCCTGTGCCCGTGGTTCAGGCCTTGCTTCTGGGACTCTGCTCTGCTACCCTCTGGGCCCTCAGATTGCTAATGGCTGGGCAGATGTGAGCTGGAGGCATAGAGTTTGCTCCACACGAGAAAAACAGAAAGCGAGGCTGTGANCTCTAAGGATGGAAACCACCTAGAACTCCCNGGATGTTTTATAGGCACGCTTCTTGTCAGGTCCTAGGGGGACTGCTGGCCTTCAGGCACCAGAACAACTGTCTTCCCTAGCCCTGAGGCCCATCCCTCCCTCTGGACCCTTGCTGGCACGGGAAATCCAGCCTGGAGGACACTGGATGTGCCTGGACTTCCCCTGTGGGCTCTGGGAACAAGGAGGATGGGGTTGGGCAGGCCAGTGGGAGTTTCCCAAGGGGTCAGCATCCTGTGCCCTCTGGAGGAGGCTCAGGAGACCAAGCTCCCTCCAGCTCTCCAGGCTCCATCTGAATGGGAGTGGNCACTGGCAAAGCACATCACTGGGCTGACGATGTCACTGTGGCCCAGGCCTGGGACTTGTGTTAGTAAGGGGCAACGCTGAGCATTTTTTAGTTCACAGTTCATCCCTCTAGGCCAAGTGTGCCTCCTCTCTCCTTTTTTAAGTTAGGAAAGGGTGCAGNCTCAAGGAGTTAAACATCATTCTGCTCCAGGAAGCATGGCTTCCCACCCACTATCAGGCTGGCTTGCTTTGGACATCTCCCACAATGGGCAGGGGCTGTCTCTTCCTACAAATNGAGAGCATATTAACATTGCCCCACAGTAAGATGTAGAAATGTGTCCCGTGACTTTGACCTTGGTCTGAGTCTGAAGCAGCCATGCTGTTCCTGTCTGTTCTACTCTTGGGCTAAGACATCTGTCCTGCAAGCCCAGCACCTGGGCTGGAGTGTCACCTGCACTGGAACTTCCTGTGGTGCTGCTCTGGCTGGAAGTGCAGCACAGGGACACCCCCATCTTCTTGGTGTCCATGTGGTCTGTCACTNACTGGTANCATCATTTGTTCTGTGTTNCTAGCCTGCTACCCTTCTCAGCCTGCNTCTCACATTCTGAAGTTCATGCTTGTATTTGAATCTTACAACCTGTCCTTCCCCTGGGTGACATTCTAGGAGGTAGAAGAAATAATCCCTGCAGCAGCTTTGGCCAGGATGAGACTGGAACATGCCAGACTCAGGGAGAATTCTCAGCCTGTGGTGTGACCCCACTGGTCCCATGGTTCCCGTCTGGGTTCTGTGAGTGGATTCTTCATTTCTTTCCTATTGGGTCTTTTGGGAAAGAAAACCAGCCTGGCCTGAGGGTAGCTAAGCTCTTTGGTCACTTTCAAGAAGAGCGGGACCTCAGAAGTCAGGTGTCCACTGTGACAGGTGGCCCCACAGTGCAGATGTGGTCTGGCATGACTGCCCCAGCTAGCTGTGTGAGAATAGGGTCTCCAGCTGTGTCTCCTAGGGGAGGTGCTCCCTTCAAAGACAGATTTGAAGACAAATGTTCCGCAAGCTGAGAGCACACGTGGGGTGTGCATGCCTTGCCCAGCCCTGCTTGGATGTAGGGTGGAAGGACTAGTCCTGGAACAAAGGTGGGTAGCACTGCCAAGGTCNTCAAGGTCAGCTTCCAGGTGATGAGTTGGAATGCGACTGATCCCCAGAGTCCCTCTTTTCTCCATTCTGGTGACTCCTCTTCCTGAGACCACTGTGCTGNCTTCCATAACCCCCACAGTAGCTCTTTTTACTCTGAGTCTAGAAGCTGTGTTGTGAGTAGACTATGTCTATTTTCTTTTGATCAGCTTGGGTTTGTGCCTGTTATTTTTTTTCCATTTTCACTGGTATATAGTATTTCACATCAAGGTGTATCCTGATTTATTAACTTCTCCTGTGGGGGGATGTTTGGATCAGACAGCAGGAGCATGCGAGCCAGCTCTTTTTGCTAAGCACACCTCCCTCCCGCAGTCAGGAGCAGACCTAGCTGTTGAATTTCTGGCTTCTAAATGGTTAACTCTGCTTAGCTTTTCTATGTTCTGTGGACTGTCATCTTCCAGAGCTGCTTCTGAACTCCTGCCACCATGCCGCTTGAAGCCCTGCCACCCAGGCTGGCCCCACACAGCTTTGAAAGGAGAGCATTCTTGGCGGCTTCTAAAGCCTCAAACCCATGACAACATCAACTGTGTTTTCAGGGGANGAAAGATGCCTGTGGGAGACAGGCCCGGGTCAGNNATGAGCCTGTCCTNCAGGCTGGGGATGACTCTATGGCTAGGCCTTGACCTCTGCACCATGCTCCTACATCCATCCTGGTTCTCAGTCCTTGAATTAAAAACAAACAAACAAACAAACAAACCTGTATCTGTCACATGTACAGTGTGGCTGTTTCCCTGTCATGGGTGTTCTTCTCTGTGACTGCTGGCTTCCTCTGGCCTGCATCCTCTGTCTGCCAAGTGAGGAGGGTCACAGAAGCTGGTGGCTGCACAATGGTGGGGCTGAAGTAAGCCCAAGATGGAGAGGACATGGAGTCTGCCCTGAAGTGTCACCTGCTAAGAGCCCATCTTTAAACACACTGTCAAGGCAGTTAGACCTGGGGAAGGTCAGTCATTGACATCCAGCCTTACACCTGANGGTGTGAGGACCATCATGACTCCAGGGACCAAGGCCAGAACAATCTATCTAGGAGGGGTTCACTGGCTGGGGTACGGGACAGTTCCTACCCCACTCTCACCTTCTGCCTGTGCATGGTTGGGCATCTCCAGAGCTGGGGGCCCTCCTGGGTCTCAGGGTGGGATAAAGAGGCAGGAATGGGTGCTTAGGAGAAGGTGCTGATTGCTCTCACAGTCCTGCAGGAGAAGCTGCTTGTGGATAATTCCAGAACTTTTCTGATGGTGGTTGCACTCACACCCGCTCTGGAAGCATCAGTTCTGTGTCACTGTAGAAGATGCCATGGGGAGACATCCCTGAGTCAGATATGTGTCATGGGACCTCCCAGGCTTCTTGGGTCCAGGGAGATGGGACATGAACACTCCCTGTGGGGTGGTAAGAAGGGACCATGAAGCTAGCCAGGGNCTGGCTTCTTCATCCCTGGATCCACCTGTATCCCATATCCAACCACATTAAACTCAATATCTCTGTCAAGAGAGCCAGGAGAAATTCACACAGCAGGAATGTCCTTGTTCCCAATATGCTTCTGGATGTCCATTGGGTCTGATGATCCCAGGCTAAGGATTTGGATCTATCTGTGGGAAAGGCTGTCATGCACACCAAAGCCTTCTTCGTCCATAGCAACTGAACTCTACTGTGCCCTTAACAGCCTGGCTGAACTGCATTTCCCAGCCTCCCTTGCAGCTAAGTGTAGCCATAACTGCTTCATTACTGGCTAACGGCTTTTGAAAAGAGCTGACAGTTGTGGAACTCCCTCCCTCTCTTTTTCCTTTAGCAGCCAAGCTGTGGTGTCATCCCTCCTCAAGTAGGCTGATGGTGACAATGCAGGCATGGGGGAGCCTCAAGATGGCAAGAATCTGGGTCCCTGAGTCCTGTGTACAGGGTGGCCTCACTGCTTTGGGACACTTGGGCGTTGTCCTTGGAGCCTCTGAATTATTGGGCCTTTTGTTGTAGCAACTAAGCTTCATTCTAGTCAGACATTAAGTTGCTCATCTGACAGCCAGACACACGGAACTGCAGAGAGGAATATAGTCCCTGAGCTTGTCAGCTGTTGAAGCAGTTAGATTNCAGGTCTGATTTCAGTTCCAGAATCTGACTCATGATCAGAGTGTTGAAGCCAACATGGCCGAGGGATGTGTTTAGAACAGTATAGAACCTAACATTTTACATGCTGAGGCAAGAGCAGGGCCTGGGGTTCAGTGTGACTTTTCTGGAACTGTGGAAGTTGGTCTCTGTCCCCTGCTATGTCCCCAGATCCTACAGCTCTGCACAGGTAGAGCTCCATGCTTGGGCTGTGTTGGCTTTTGAGATCCAGCCATCTTTCCCTTCNTCCTCCCATGCATCCCCCCAAACACCGGCTCAGTGTCCTTCCCAGTACCAGGCTCCATGCCAGCCTGGCATCTTGAGGGTGGTGTCCTCCACACAGCCAGGCTGACCAGCAGGCCCTGCAGGAAGCCATGTTCCTGATGAGGCCAGGTAACCAGGGCTGGCTGATACAACTACAGCCACAGAGAGTCCCAGGAGCACGAGTTTGAATCATGACTGTGGTCCTCTCCAGGTGTGTGTCACTGCACTAGGGAACTTAGCCACCCCATGCCTCAGTTTCTCCTCCTGTACAATGGCAGCTGTGGCAGAACTGACCTCCTNGGCAGTTGTAATGACTCAGAGAGGCAGTGCTGGAATGGTTAGGTCAAGGCCAAGACTCCAGCCTGTAGCTGCTCCTTCCTCTGTGGAGGTCAGTGAGGCAGTGCACAGGAAACCCATCTGTAACCAGCTCCAATAAAACCAGGCCATCTCTGTGGGTGGACAGGGTTCTGCCAGGTGCACTAGAGTCCCTGGAGGCCTATCTGAGTGATCAGAGGTTACTCATGCTCCTGGCCACAAGTAGTCAGCAGTGGGTGAATCCTTGACAGAAGGGCGACAATGCACTATTCTGCCCCCCTCCCAGCTGTTGACATTGTGAGGAATGGCTCCCCAGGGCAGTCTAGAATGCAGAGGGACCTCCACAGCAGCTATAAACGATCCCCACAGATGACACAAGACTGACCATGATGCTTCTGGGGTTTGACTAAACCTGGTGATCAGCAGAGCTCTGGGGCCTGTGGCCTCGAGTGTGGATGGGACCTGTCATGGCCTTGGAGAGTCACAGTATGTCTGGGGGCATGGCAGGGGGTGTAGCATAAAGCATCTAGGGTCTCTCCACCTNGGGGTCATTTCTAAGTTTGTGTTACTTTTCTCATTGCTATGACAAAACATCTTTGTATTTTATTACAAAATGACAAGTTACAAAGGCAACTTCGGGAAGGAAGTATTTGTTTGGGCTCACAGTCTATCATGGTGGGGAAGGCTTGGTAGACATGACCTAGAACACAGTGAATGTACTGTACAGAGAGAACATGGTGAATGTACTATACAGAGAAAGGCAGGACTAACACCAGTGGGGAGCATGTCCACCCGGCTGCAGAGTGGACACTGAGGCATGCCTAGGGTAGGAACAAGGACTCAGAAGGCATCGGGAAGAGGTGATAGACACAGTGTAGCTGTCACTGTGACCAAGGGTAAAGATCTGGGCTGCAGGAAGGCCATCAGTGCCACACGGAATCAACATCAGGGGTAGAAGGCAATTGTCAATGTCAATAGAAAAAATACAGGTCCTGGGAGCCTGGGATGGCCTGAGGGCTGGATGAGTTCCCTGACTGTGGTGAAAGGGCAGGAAGAGGTTGGGGCATGGCAAGTTGCAGAGCAGAGATCTGAAGGGGCTTCAAGGGTGAAGGCTGTGGCAGCCAGAAAGCCCGAGAGTCAGAGCTGGGTCCAGGAAGGGATAGGGACTGCCCCTTCTGCATGACAACCTCAGGTGTCCGTCCTTGCCTTCCACCTTGTTCGAGACAGGGTCTCTTGCTGTTCAATGCTGCATACACCAGGCTGACATGTGAGCTCCCAGCAATTCTGTCTCTGCCTCCTATCTCCCAATAGGAGTACACTGTGATGATGGACATGTGTCTGGCTTTTTACGTGGGTCCTGGGGATNCAAACTTAGGTCATCAGGCTTGCATAATAAATACTTTANCCACTGAGCCATCTTGCCAACCAGGAGCCATAGTTTTTAACATCTTAGAGCCTAAGTAGTTCTCAGACAGCTCCAGACAGCTGCCATCTCTCCAGCCTGGAGACCACATTCTTAAAGGTATTCTCCGTCCTGCCTTGGGGACCTTTTTGTCACTGTGCTGTGTCCAAGGAGCTAAGCATCTTTAGTGTGCATAGTTTCCTTGGGTTGGATTCTGAGCAGTGTGTGGCTGCGGTACAGGGACGGGTGTGGCTCAGACCCTGATGCCCAGGCCCAGCTCCCAGGATCACCAAAGGACTCATACTCCCTTCACCCCCTATGAGCTACCTCAGAAGGAATTCTAATAGCCAGCGGCTGCCTCCGTGTTGGTCACACTTTGATGCCTGAAATCTTGCAGACTCAGCTGTTCCTGAGGGTGCGTGGGTGGAGGTGCAATGGAAGAGCCACACCTGTGTGGGCGGGCTTTCAGCTACCTCTATCTCTGGAACTTGGGGCGGCTTACCAGGGTAGGCCCTTCTTGGCAAGGCTGGGTAGCAGGGCGGACCAGGAGCCACACTCCCTAGTACACACTGGGTATTCCTGCAGCCTCAGCCTGGGGACTTTGCTGGTGGGCCAGGGCTGGTGCATGCTCCAAACCAGACACTTCCCTCATCTCCCCAAGGGGTCCCAAGCGGTGGCCTTTGTGGGCAGTGTGAAGGGCAGTGATCACCTAAGCTGTGTCCACGGAGTCTGCAGGGCTGGCCATGCAGAAGACAGCCAGGAAGCAGGCCTCTCTGGTCCTTTGCTGCCCAGTATGTGCTTTTATCATGCTATGTCCCCTTCTCACATCTCACTCTTTCATCTACTTTCCTACGGGAACATTGGGCAAGAACATTCACAGAAAAGCGGTCCTGGGGTCTTCTACCCATTCCCCACTGTCTTCTCCTACTACTGACCCCCCTACCCAACCTCATAGTGGCTCAGGTGCCTGACTCCATGCTCTCTTCATGCAGGGGAAGGGGCGAGTACTATTTAATTTTTCCATTTAAAAACATTTCCATTTAAAAACTGGACAGGACTGGAGATGCCTGCAATCTCAACACTTGGAAGCCTGAGACAGGAGACTTGCACACTGGGCTACTTGCACAGGTAGTCTGGACTACAGAGTGAGTCTTTGTCTCAAAATAACAAGAATAACAACTTTTTAAAAGTAAATATTTATTTTAAAAATAAAATAGNGTGGTGGCGCACACTTTTAATCCCGGCACTCAGGAGGCAGAGTAAGGTGGATCTCTATGAGTTTGGGGCTAGCCTGGTCTACAAAGAGTTCCAATCTAGACAGAGCTACATAGTGAGACCCTGTCTTAAAGCAGCAGCAACAACAACACCGCCCAAATAAGCAAATAAAAAAATAAAAAGCCAACCATTTAAAACAGACGATGCCTGTGTGGGGGCACATTTCAGAAAGTGAGAGGAACGGATCAGTTCCTCCCCCTTCCTGTCCCATGATGCCCTCAAGGCAGAGCTGTGCAGATTTNGGGCACCCCCGTGTGAGTGCACATTGAGGACACCCCAAATTCATTGCCAAACACTCTTGAAGGCTCTCTGCTCACCCTCCTTAACAGGGATTCTGGAAGCTTCTAGTAAAGGGATAAAGCTGAGCACAGCTCTTGTACCTGGTTGTGTGTTGTTCCCTGGCACTCAGCGTCCCCAGCGCANAACTGGGAAGGCAGATCTGTCTGGTGGCTAGGTGCTGTGAGGTCTGGCTCTGGGCACAGGTGCCATGCTCTAAAGGTGGTGGGTTCTGCTGTCCAGAGAGATGCTGAGGAAGGAGCTGTGGTCAGTATCATGACCAGCCTTTCCCTGAGGGTCTGGAGGTCCAGGAGGAAGGGAGGGGGGCAAGGCAGGTTTTATCTTGTCATGTGGGACAGCTTCCCAGCCTTGGAAAGGAATGAGCCCTGTGTCCCTGTAGCTTGTGAGNAGGGCAAGAGCTTCTAGGTGATGTACGTTAGCTTAGGTATGGAGCAAGAGTGGAATCAAGCCAGCGGGTGGTTTAAAGAGAGGCCAAGAGTAAGCGCAGACCCCAGTCCTGGCCAGCATGACCTTGACCACGCTTGGTTCACTCATTCTGTTCATCCTTCTCGGCTTGTGTGCTTGTCTGCAGTTTCTGCTCCCACTCAGCAGGCACGCCTNGTATAAGAAAAATGGGTGGCTCTGGTCAGTGTCCTTTGGGGNCCTTTGTTCCCCTGTGCCCAGATCTCTGCTAAAGCTGGGCCTAGTCAGACAGCTGGTGTCTTGAGGCCATCATTGGGGCTGGGTCTCACATCATCACCCTTCCCTTGTAATCTCAGTGTCCTCCTATAGCCTAGGCTCATTCTGAAGAGAGATAGGTGCCTTTGCAAGATCTCACCAACAGGGGAGTCCCAAGGATACAGCTGGGGTCAATAAATGGCATGGTGTCCTTTTGGGCTCTGGTCAGCAAGGCTGTCATTAGAGACATTGGAGACACTGGGAGGTTGAACATGGCCTGGACATCAGATGATGTCAAGAATTGATTTCCAAGTTGCCATGTGACGGATGATGTTGAGCCACACGGAAGAGGGTCTCTGGGCTGGAGACGCAGGCAGCCTGCAGTGGGAGATGCTTGTAATTAATACTCATTTTATTGCCTCTCTGTTTATCAGAGAATTTAACACCATCTAAAAAAATAAAAAATAAAAATAAAACACCCAATTTTTGAGTCTAAGTCGTGGTTCTGAGGGATTCATTTGCCTTATTTCAAGTTTTCTGTTTGAAGAATTTCATAATAGGCTGTTAACTTCTGAGCTAGGGTGGACAAACCTCAGGGCAGTGTCTGGTGTGCTCTGATTTGGGGGCCANAGGCTGTGTCTCCTGTGAGCTGTGGGCTGACTGGGTGCTCCTGGGCTCAACCCCAATGCCCCAGAGTCCAGGCCCCCGGCACACAAGCTTTTGGTTCGCAGAACATCCTGCTCTAACTGGTCATACTGAGGCTGATTCCCACAGTTCCTGCAGTCTGCAGCCTGCCCCAGCTGCCCCAGCAAGGGAGTCCCAGAGCCTGCACCTCTTCCTTCCCATTCAGATGTCAGCCATGAGAAGTGCTTTCCTCTCTGCCCCTGCAAAGTGCTGATGGGTAAGATCTAATTGGGGCCCTCTGGGAACTGGCTAGAGTAGGGTGGAGGATGGGTGGACAGGAGGAACCCACTCTGCTCTTGAGTTTTGTGGCCTTTGCAATATGGGNCAGTGTGTGTATGGGTGTATGAATATTTTTTATTCATTTATTTTATATTTTTTGGTTTGTTTTTTGAGACAAGGTTTTTCTATACAGCCCAGGCAGGTCTTAAACTCCTGCCTCAGTCTCCCAAGTTCTAGGATTATAAACATGGACCAGTCACTGTATCTGGCAGTACTTGAACTTAAAAATTTAATNAAATTGTTATAGAAAAGAAGAGTGCTAGCATGTAGTAAGTGTTATATTTGCTAGTACATATTGATTATAATTATTTAAAACTATACAGCCGTATAACTACCACAACATTAGGACACTAACTTAGTGCCTCATAATACACTTAAAATCAATACCCTATTATTAGATGTATAAAATAAACATTATCATAAAGCATTTTATCATTTATTTTAATTTTTGTGTGTGTAAGCATGCACATACTACATGTGTGGAAGTCAGACTATAACCCTGTGAAGTCAGCGCTCCCTGCCCCTTGAGTGACAAACTCAAGTTGTCAGACTTTGAGGTAAGCACCCCCACCCACTGAGCCATCAGGGTCTCATGGATCTTAGTTTGGCCTCAAACTCACCATGTAGCTGAGGATGACCTTAAACTCCCAAACCCCCTGCCTCCACCTCCAGAGTGCTGAGATTTTTGGCACGTGCCATCATGCCTGGTCTATGTGGTGCTGGGGAATCAAACCCAGGGCTTCATGCACACTAGACAAGCACTTCACTGAGTCACAGCCTTGGGCCCCCTAAAGCATTTGAAATTGCATTTTTCCCCCTGATTGAATAGATGTTAGCAATCCACAGTGGTGAAACCTTGAATACCTTCTGACTTTATGGTTCAGTGGTGAACACAGTTTGATTATGGNTGCCTGTTCTGAGTGCCCCTTGTGTACAGGTGCTAAGCTTTCTCCATCAGGGTCCATCACTTACAGGTCTATGGGCCTTGTGCAACACCATTCTGGATTTGTGGATTTAGCCAACTGTGGAGCAAACACAGGGGGGAATGGCACCTGTCCTGAGCAGGCACAAATTTGTCTTATTATTTCTTAAGCTATAGGACTGCTATTTGTGGGACACTCACATTGTGTGATTGTGGGGGTCCTGGGTAGACTCTTGGTGCTGTGTAAACACCACCTCATTTTACATATGGGATCTGAGCACATCCAGTAGTCTGTGATATCTGAGGGGGTTCCTAGGCCCAGTCCCTGTGGATACTGAGGGAAGGATGGAACCCGGGAACCTGTTCAGCTGGCATCCATAGGGTAAGACGGACATGGCTTGACCAGGCCTGAGTTGCCTTGCCCTGGGCCACAAGTGACTTCTAGAGAGGTGTNCAGGCAGGGTCTCTCTGTACTGAGCTCAGGAGCCCTGTAGAGTTTGGTGTTAGAATGCTAAGCCTGAGTCCCTATTCGGTGGTCTGAGGCTCTGTATATCTAACAGNTTTCCAGCTATGCTGGTGTCACCAGCCAGGACACGGCTCTNAGGGAAAAGCTAACTGACAGGCCGGAGCTGGGCCTGACCTCCTGGCCTCCATAGTGACCATGGTGCTGAGCCAGCACCAGCCTGCCCAGGCTGCCCTAGGTGTCTGTTGCTGGCCTCTGACCCTGGGGCAGAAGTCAGCTGGCCTCCATTGTCATTGTGACCTACACAGCAGAGGCAGGCCCCTTCCTGAGAGGAAGCTGCAGGGCCGCTGGTGGCCTTGGACCCTGAGGTCTCTTTGCCCAGCACAGCTGGCTCAGCCCACTGGAGCCAAAGTAGGGGGACAGGGAGGGATTGGCAGAGGTGGTAGGCACAGGACACCCAGGAGAAGCAGGGGAAATAGATGAAGGTCCAAAATACTAGGTGAAGTAGTTTCAACCCCTGAGTACTAGAAACTTCTGGAAGGTTCTTTTCTCCCAGACTTCAGCTTTCTAAAGAGGCCACCACACAGGGACTGGGGAGGGACTCTCAGGAGGCAGGGAAACCCCAGCAACCTTGGCCTGGCCCCAGAATCAAGGGATGCTGTGGTCAGCGCTGGGGTGGGAGGCTTGGGGTAACCGTGAACTGGTGCCGGGAATCTGTGTTACATACACAGCACCCCAAAGTCTGTGGCTAGAGTAATCGTGGCTTGGTCACGCTCTCATTCTGTTGCACTCTGGGTGGGCTGAAGGGGCAGCTGGGCTCTGCTCCACGTGGCTGAGGCTGGGTGGGAGGACTCCTTCTGAGATGGTGCTCCCAGCCATGTGCTGTGGGCCAGGNGAGGTGGCGGTATTCATGTGACAGGTTGGGGTTCCTAATAAAGAGCCTTGAAGGTATCATTTTGAGATGAGTGTTGGCTTGGCTACTACTTGATTTGTATGTCCTTCACATCTCCTCTCCCTGTTTCCTTCTATCTCTCAATCCTGACCATAGGTCCTNGTGCTTTGTCTCCAGGCACCAGCCACAGCTCCCGTGCCGGCCTTCGAATGGGATGTTCCCTCTGCTGGGAGCAGGCTTCCCCTTCACTGCCTTTCCCATGTGACTGGACACCTCCCTCTGCCACAATCCCCTTTCCCAGAATTTGCCCGTTTGGTAGNTTGTGGATTGTCCGTGGGTCCCCACAAGGTCCTGCACAGAGCAGGGTTTCCCACACCACTCTTGCTGTATTTGCATGCCCAGAACAGCACTCAGTAGGGAGTAGGTACTCAGAACACAGGTGGTATGGGCAGGTGGATAGACAAAGAAAACACCAGACTTCAGCTCAGTTTTAGAAATAAAGTCTCTATGTAGCTCAGGGTGGCCAGGAACTTGACATCCTCTTGCCTCAGCTTCCCAAGTGCTGGGATCACAGGCATATGCCACCACACCCAGCTAATATCATACCTTGAAAGCATTTCTGAGCTGAGCATGATGGCTCATACCTATGATCCACTCAAAAGGCTGAGGCAGGAGGATGGCTGTGAGTTTAGAGCCAGACAGGGTTACAGAGTGAGACNTTGTTTCAAAGAAAGGAAGAGAAAGGAAGGATGGACCCATTTCCGGGTTCTGAGCAGGTGTTCCCCTCCAAAAGCAGAGGTAATGTCCAGTTGGAACCCCTGTAATTGAGGGATGGGCAAAGTCTGATCCGTCAAGTTTCCATGCCCCTGTCTGTCCAGCAGAGGGCGCCAGCACCCAACAGCTTGGCATTCTGGCTGGTAACTCTTCCTCTTTGAAAGGTTTCAAGTTGACTTGAGAGATGTGTATGNGTGCCTGAGTCCTAACGGCCATGTGAAGGNAGACATTACCTGGCTCTTTGTGCANCCATCCAGGCAGGGCAGCTTAAGCTGTGGCTAGCCTGGTGTCTGAAGATTCCAGAAGCCTGAATGCTATAACTCGGTTACAGTTGTCACTATTCAGCCTGTCTGAATAGTGTCACAGCCCCAGAGCCTCTGAGATGTCACAGCAAGCCTGGGAGTCCTTCTGGAGAGGGCAGAAGAAGCTTCCGATGTGGGTCTTATCTGGTTCTAATTAGCTGTGCGGCCATGCACAGGTCACTTAACCTCTCTGGTCTGCTTGCTCTTCCGTTAGATGTGGGGCTGGATTAACTCATCTTGACATTCCTTTCAGCACAAGAGAGTGGGGAGGGGAGGCTNTTGGCTGAAGCTGGGGATGATGCAGTCTTGGGAAGATTCCCACAAATGCTGTTGAGTCACCAGGGATTGAGGAGTGGGCCTGGCGGATNGGCAGCCATGATTTCATGTGTGTGCACGAATTTATGTGAGTATGTGTGCATGTGTGTGCGTGTATGCGGAGGCCCAANTCAACTTTAGGTGTCTTCCTCTATAGCTTTCTGCCTTATTTTGTTTATTAAAAATTTTATTTAAAACATCTAAAATTATGTGTATGTAGGTGCACCCAAGTGTAGTTGCCTGAAAAGTCCAGAAGAGGGCATTGGAGTCCCTGGGGCTGGAGTTACAAGTGGTTGTGAGCTGCCTNATGTGGGTGCTGGGAACTGAATTCAGGTCCTCAGCAAGAGCATCAAGTGCTTTTAACTGCTGGGCCATCTCTCCAGCTCACCACCTTACTTGTTGAGACACAGAACCTGGAGCTCATGGCTGGCCTGTCTGGCTGATGAGCCCCAGCGATTCTCTTCTTTCTGCTTCCCCAGACCAGGGTTACAGAGGCATCTCACTGCACCCAGCTTATGTGTGNGTGATAGGACCCGAACTCAGGATGCCTTGTTCATATGNCAAGTACTTTATCTACNGAGCCATCTTCCCAGCCCTGCATCTGTGTTTATCTCAGGCTTTGGAGTAGAATGGAAGCTGACTCTGGGTCCTGCCACTTATTGGATATAGTACCTTGGTGGCTGTTTGTCTCCACTTGCAGACTGGGGGCAAGTCCACCTTCAGGGTTGTTGTGAGTTTCCTCCCCACCTGAGGTCTCACTCAGGACGTCCCACCCACCACTTCAGAGCCCATTGTCCAGACTCCTGGTCCTGGGATCTGGACACTGTCCTGGGATCCTGTAACTTCTTCTTTCTCATTTGCACTGATCCTGATTCCTCTCCTGGGTCTCTTTCTCTGTCATAATCTAGTGGGGATTCCATNCCACAGGTCTCCAGGAAAGTGGGCTTCAAGGGAGGGGGTCTTGGTATCTACCCCATAGCCTCTGAGTGTCTCATGGGGTTCAGTCTGTAAGTTTGTGTGAATGTTCCAGAGATCATGAAGACAGATGGGGACCACAGAGGGAAAACAAACAGAGGGGTCTGTTGTGTTATCGGGGTGAAACTCACAGGACAGGAAACCATTGTGAAGTATG
>LZPO01044191.1:139984-151042 GCA_001675575.1 Neotoma lepida
CAGGGGTGGAGCCCCTGCCTAGGGTCCCCCAGTGAGGTATTGGGGGTGTGGCTCGGGGGTAGAGCCCCTGCCTAGCATGTGGGAACAGCACAGTTGCACGCTCCCCTCCTCCTCTCACCTCATTAACAACTTGTTTGTACTGAAAAATGCTTTTATACTTTTTAGAGATAATTTACTTAAAAACCACAGCTTGGATCTTAAACAAATAACAATGGATTAGAAAGCAATCCAACTGCATTTACTAGCGACCATTGCTTTTTCTTTCTTTTCTTTGTTTTTGCACAGAAGTAAAATAAGATACAGACTCCCCAGTGCATTAACGTTTCACNACAGCGCACCGGAGCCACAGTGAAAGATGGAATACACCATGGCTGGAGGGAGGGGAAGTGGCACGTCATGCTGGGAGGTCTTAAAAATAAGACTTTTCCAGAAAATGCTGCCTTCTAGCTTGACAACTGTATAGTTTTGTGCATGTGCTTGTGCGTGTGTGAACTGTTATTTGGGGCTAGAGAGTTGGCTTGGTTGAGAGCACTTGCTATCTTCTAAAGGACCTGCATTTGGTTCCCAACACTCAATTCAAGAAGCTCAAAATCAATAGTAACTTCAATTCCTGAGGGATCTGATGCCCTCTCCCGGCCTCCATGGGCACTACACTCATGTGTAGTGTTTAAACACCTGGAAATATATATAAAAATGAAATAAAATTCAAAAACAATTATTTGAAGTCACACCCACGAGTAAAAAACTTGGTCATTTCTTTACAAAATGTGACTTATCAATATAAAATCACCTTAAAGAGGCAGCATGACCCAGTGAGTAATAGCGGAGATTTTTTTTTAATTTATATTGATTTATTTTATGTATATGTACATTTTACCTGCATGTATGTCTGTGCACCACAAGCATGTCTGGTACATTTGGAGGGCAGAGAGGACATCGAATTCCATGAAACTGAAATTACAAAAGCTCCATATGAATGCTATGAACTGAACCCAGGTCCTCTGGAAGAGCAGCCAGTGCTCTAACCACTGACCCACCTCTCCACCTCCCTCAATAGTATTGAAATGCCTGGGGTATCAGCACTAGGAGCTGCTCCCTGTGAGTTCTTTGTGTCTTTCCCGTCTTTAAAGCTCAAGTTGAGGAAAAGAAGCTCAGAGAGAATGGACATGAGCAACTGTCCCCAGAGCACCACCAGGAAGGGGCAGAGGTGACACTGACCTTCCCCAGGAGACCTGGGAAGGGTCACAAAGCACAGGCAGGGAGAGTCCGTCCTTCCCTTCATTTCCTGCTCTGCAGAGAGGAAGTGGTTACAGCAGCACGCAGGCCATGCTGGGGCCACAGTAATTAGATCAGCAGAGGCTCCATTGCCCAGAGGAGCCCAGGCAATGGCCTGGAGGTCAGGCCGCTGAATCCTGCTTCCCTGGCAAACTCGTCTGTGACTTTGGTCATGTCCCCTTGTGTGTGAGGGCAGAGGTTGGGTGAGCTGGCTTCTGTCTCCTTTGAGGAGGGCAGATGTTGGGTGGTGCTCTCAGGAGGAGGGTCTCCCTAGATCCTTGTTCCCAGTGGTCAGATTTGGGGGGCCCTGACTCAGCCCAGCACGTCAGTACTTTGGGAATGCTCTGTTCTGGAACTGTCTGCTCCTTGGTGATGTAAACAAAGGTTACAGATGGGCATGGTACAGCATGGCTCTAGTCCTCCCTCGCTAAGCTGTCCAGGTAGGACTTGAAGTCATTCTGTGGGCCAGGCAGGCCNCACAATTGCGATCTTCTTGNCTCAGCTTCCCAAGGAGTTGTGCCTCTAGACCTGGCCTCTTGGCTGTTCATAAAGACCCAGATTCCCCTTTGTCCAGCTATCACGGTGACTTTTGTGTGCACACAAGGTGATGCCAGATGGTGGGAAGACCTTTCCTTCTAGGGAGCAGCCCTGGTAGGGAGAAGGTGGAGAGGGTGTGAACAGAGAGATGCCACCAGCATTTCTCCCCCTTTTGACTGTGACTGTGTGCTATGCAGTCAGAGGCAGGAGGTGTGGGTGGGCTGCTGATGTTTGGATGGCTAGCCATCAGCAGAGGTCAAGAGCTGTGACCTAAGTGTCCCAAGGTGAAAGGGGAGGAGAAGAGGGGACCAGTTATCTCCATAGAGATCCAAGTCCTTGCAGTGGGCCACACACAGACAAGGGGACATACCAGAATGGGAAGAGCACAGTCCATTCTGGGGTCAACCTGGTCANGATCACCAAGGAGTCAGGACTGTCTGGCCAAAAGCCTGTTGGGTGGCTTATCTGTCACAGAGGCTGTGATGGCCTCAGGCTGACGATAGACACCAAGGATGTGAGATTTGACAGACCACAGGTGTCATTAGAGCCTGGAGGGAGCTACTGGACCCTAGGCCTATCTGGATGTTCTGCTACCTGCAACGTTCCCTCTCCAGGGGAAGAACTGGGAAGAAGGTTCTTGGTTCTTTTCTGAATCCAAAGTGGGTTTTAGGAAAATGTCCTGCTTTTGCTGCTATAGTGGACATTGTAGGGAAGGACAAAGAGAAGCAGCCAGGGCAAGAGCTACTCTTGAGGTACAGCTGCAGGATGGAGTTCTCATGAAGATCTACATAGGACCCAGTGCTGGACTCCAAGCTTATTCTCNATGTTCAGTGCTCCCAAACAGCTTAAGGTACCCTTTCCCACATCTGCCTGAGATATCCCCTGTCCCATCTGAGGTTGGACCAGAAGGGACTGAGAGCAGAGTGGCCAAGGAAACTCCTCCCTGTGACAAGTGGGAACCAGCATCCTGCACCATCATCTGGGTGGGTGCCCTGGAGAGGAGGTCTCCCCACTACCTGCTTTGAGAGGCACCACTTGGCAGTACCATCTCCTTCTCCATCAGAGCCCCATCCCCTGTTGCTGTCCAGAGTCCTTGTCCCAGATCTGTTCCCTAGCTGCTTGCCGATTCATCAGGTGTCCATGTTGTCTGTAGCCCAAGTGAACTATCTTGGGACACCCTGGGGTACCTTCCCAGCTTTGTCACTGACAGGCAGGGAGCCCCAAACTTGGGCTCCTGCATGCCTCAGTGTGCTGGCATGGTGTGAGTCCTGCCTCATGCTTGGCTTTGTTTGGAGACAATAGGACTAGACTCCCCCTCTTCTTGGCTCCATAATGTGAACATCACCTGCTTCTGTCCCCGAAGCCCCCTCCAGATTGAGGATATTTGTGTTCAAACCAAACAGTCTGGGAGCAAACACCATGGGTCAAGATCAAGTTCAAATAACTTTGACATTTTCATCTTTCTGCTTTTGTGTTGGTGCTGTGGTTATGAGGGCATGGGAGGGCTGAACAGCCCCCAGGGATGACCACAGTCTGCCTGAAGCATCTCCCTCTTCCATGTCTAGGGACCAGCCATGTCTAGGTCTCTGCTCCTTGGACATGGCTGGCAGAGGGGATGGGAGTACCCACTTCTCTGTGCTGATGCCAGCTACTGTGGCTGGGTGAAGGAGACCAGAGGGAAGCGGTGGCACATGCTGGGCAGATGGTGCCAGCATACAGCACTGTGAGCCCCTCCAACTTACTGTCTCTGCTGATGCCCTACGAGATCCCTTTGCTTCTGCTGGCTGGCAGCAGGCTCCAGAAGCCTGGAAGCAAGCTGGAGAAGGGAGATCTTCAACACTGCTCTTTCCAGAGAACCTCCTCGGAGCCATCTTAATCCCCAGAGCCATGGGAGTCTGCTGTGTAGAGAAGGTTGCTTCCCCCACAGAGAAGCCACATTCCTCAGGCCTCCTTCCTCCAAGGCTACAGTGCCCTCTTCCCAGGGAGTCCCTGATGATGGGTGGGCGTGTCCTCCCTCGTTTTCTCTACTGGCCCTTTCCCCAAATGGCAGCACACTTACAGGATAACTGTTGTCCATATGCCCAAGCGCAGAAAACAGACTGCTGTGGATCACTGCTCAGGATGTAGCGTGGTCCCACCAGGAAGGCTGGGCTTTTTCACTTTGGAGAAAGTCTGTTGACTTCCCTGAGCCTCAGTGTTGCCATCTGTAATATAGGGATGACAATACTCAGAGGACTGTGGCCTTGACAGCCTGTGAGAGCCACCCCATGCATCCTTTCTATTTCTGTAACTCTTAGGTGTGTTGGCTTCCTCCATCTGAGATAAGGCCTTGCATTTTAGCATCATTGGGTTTCAAACTCATGGCAATCCTTCTGCCTCACTCTCCAGAGTGCTGAGATTCCCAACAGGAGCCAACGTGGCCAGCAACATCCCAGCTTTAAGCAAGGGAAATGACTGCATAGACAAAACCTCATTTGCCAGCCACTCCTCCAGCAGGTGTGAGGCTGAGATTGCTCCGCTTGCCCTCCTTGGGGTGCTGAGTGGTGAGGATCTATGCTCTGCCTGGCAGGCAGAGGGACAGCAAGCACCAGAGTACCCTGTGGCTTCCCAGGCCCAGCTTAGCTTCAGAAGCAGGAGGAGGGCTTTGCTTGCTGGGACCTCAGGCTGCGCAGCCTGAGGTGAGTCCTAACTCATGCGGTGGTGTTCAGCACCTTCCATTTCATCTCAACACTGTTATGTGTGATTTGCAGTTGAGGAACCCAGGTGAAATAGGGAAGAGCCACAGACCTACAGTGGTGTAGCCCTGAAAGCCAGAGCCTTCTGGAAAACAAAATCCAAAGCTCATCTACAATGCAGACGAGCTTCCTGGTCACGGAGGCACAGGCTTATCCCTTGGCATCCTGGGCCACAGAGGTTTGTCCAGCAGACTTGGCTCTTGGGGGCTTCAATCAGTGCAGTTCTTCTGCTGCGTTTTTCCGAGTTGATGTCTTGGGAACTNGTCTCCTATTAAGACATGTCACCAGAAGCCTCATATGTCGGATATGCCTGTCGCTCAGCACTCAGAATGCAGAGGTGGGGGGATTGCTGCAAACTCAAGGCTAGCCCAAGTTGTTTAGTCCACAAGGCTGAATGTCTGTTTGCCNTCAGCATACACCAGAATCCCAAAGAAATNGGCTCTAATGCCAGTGAAGAATGGACTTGCTAGCAAGAGTGAGGGCGAGCAGGCAAAGAGAGCAAAAGCTTCCTTCTTCCGTGTCTTTTACATAGGCTGTCACCAGAAGGTGTGGCCCAGATCAGAGGTGGATCCTCCTATCTCAAAAGATCCAAATTAAAGGTGGGTCTTCCCACTTCAAATGATTTAATTAAGAAAAATCCCTCCCAGGTGTACCTAGCCATTTGGGTTTTAGTTAATTCCAGATGTAGTTAAGTTGACAACCAAGAATAGCCACCACAGAATCCTTGTGTTGTAGTATCCCTGAAGCCACACACCTCCTGGCTCCTGATTCCTGGTTGCCTAAAGGTTGGTGTGTCATACAGAAATTTCCTCAGAGAGGCTGATGCAGCCTGAGCTCAATGCACTTCTCTGGAGGAGCTCATTGTCCTGGGGGTGGACGTGAGCTTCTGGGGCAGAAGGGAAATGAAAGGTTGGCTTCTAGAAATGACTGTCAGCAATCGGTCTGGCTAGTGTGTGTGTGTGTGTGTGTGTGTGTGTGTGAGAGAGAGAGAGAGAGAGAGAGAGAGAGAGAGAGAGAGAGAGACAGAGAGAGAGAGACAGAGAGAGAGAGAGAAACTGGGATGGAACTCAATGTGTTGGCATCTCCTGTCTTAGTCAGGGTTTCTATTGCTATGAGGAAACACCATGACCAAAANGCAAGCTGGAGAGGAAAGGGTTTATTTGGCTTACACTTCCATATTATTGTTCATTATGGAAGGAAGTCAGGTCAGAACTCAAACACGGCAGAAACCTGGAGGTAGGAGCTGATGCAGAGGCCATGTAGGGGTTGCTTACTGGCTTGCTCCTCATGGCTTGCTCAGCCTGTTTTCTTATAGAACCCAGGATCACCAGCCCAGGGATGGCACCACCCACAATGGTCTGGGCCCTCCCCCATCAATCACTAATTAAGAAAATGCCCTACAGGCTTGTCTGTAGCCTGATCTTATGGAAGCATTTTCTTAATTGCGGTTCCCTCCTCTCAGATGACTTTAGCTTGTGTCAAGTTGACATAAAAGTAGCCAGCACAGCATACTAGGTAAGCGCACTACAATTGGGCTTCATCCCCAGCTCTATTTTTACTTTGTAGCCCAGGCTGGCCTAGAACTCACTCTATAGTCCAGGAGGCCTCAAATTCACAATCCTCCTGCCTTGGCCTCTTGAGTAGCTGGTAGACAAGACTTCATCATCAGGCCTGGCTTGCAGGGCCATCTAAAAAGCCCAAGCCTGGCTCATACAGTCAGGACAACATCTGAGCATCACACAGGGGGTCTCAGGTGGGGCGAGAAGCCAGGTCCTTTTGCAACAGAGGGAAGGGTGAGCCTGCCCCTCTCTGGCTCCTGGCAGCTGTGCCCAGCCCTATCCTTCCGTCCGTGTCCGCCCCTCCTGCCCTATTGTCTTCTGTCTCCCTGGCACCCAGCGACCTTACTCAGCCACCATGTTCTGGAACAGTATTCTCACATTTTTCTTCCAAGACGGGCTCAAACATAAACAGCCCTGGATGGTGGGCATCCGGACTCTGGGTCCCATCGCTCTATCTGGCATTCGTCATTTCCCCAGAGAGGGTGGAGGGTGAGCAGTGCGGCTTGAGCCAGATATTCACGTGTCTGAGGGGTGGTGAGGACAAAGAGCATCTCTGGGGCCGAGATGGGATGGCCCATCCTGCTGGCCACATTCTTACTTCAAAACTTAGGCCTCTGAAGCCTGCTCTATCTTACTTCACAGGAAGTTTACAGCTTGCAGGTGACATGCTGGCTGAGCCTTCACAGTCATGCTACTGTCTTTGGCTGCCACTAGGGCAGAGAAACCATTGGTTTCTTGGGCAGCTTTTCTCAGGTTTGGGTGGACCCGTGTCATCGTACATTTGAAGCANAGAGAGGTGAGCTGGATCTCCCTGCTCAGTGGGTACCAGTAGGCATNTTTCCAAGAGCCCCGTTGGTGCTTCAGCCCCTTGGAGTTTGAGCCTGACTCCATAGGGACCTGCAGCTCTAGTTGCAGGCTAGTGTCTGCTCTGTGATTCGGAACAGTGTCTTGGGACCTAGGCTTGCTGGTTTCCAAATTTTAAAAGTTGGCTGGCTCAGTAGGGTAGGACCAACCACTTAGGAGTTGATGTAGGAGGATTGCATGGGCCCAGGGGCTCAGCAATAGCCTAGGCAACAGAGAGAACCATCTCAAAGACAGATGAAACAGAAGGTTGCGGACTCAGGAAGTTTGTGCATGCATGTGTGCNTGCCTGTGTGTATGTGTGTGTGTGTCTGTCCATGTGTACATATGTAATATGTATGTTCATGTGCCTGCGCACACACCTATGTGTGCCTGTATATGCATGTGGACATTGGCATGCATGTGTACATGTATGAGTAGGTATGTGTGTGTGGTGGACATGTTTGTGTATGAGCATAGGCTTGTGCATACATGTGCATATGCCTATGTGTGGCACATGAGTGAAAGGACATGACAGATCAGCAGGCAGGTGGTGGAGGACCCCATCCACCNAGCGGGTGGGGTTGTCATTTACCTCACCATTCATCACTCCTGAGTGTCAGCGTGGCCTCAGCAAGAGATAGCAGAGAAAAAATGACCTAAGCCCGTGGTGCATTTATCTGGCCCAGAGCCTGTGAGCCTTGTCAAGCGGGGGCGGCCCATTTGTCAAAGTAGAACTGGCCGCTGCTTGCCAGGCCTCATGGCACCCGGTGCTCCTCCCTTGGGCTACCGTGTCCTGCAATCTGCCACCAGGGAGTCCTTTGTGGTCTCTTTGTTAAGAGATGCTGCCATCCAGAACAGAAGCCTGTGGTTGACCAGATGGCCACATTTCCTGGTCCACACTCCTAGCCCTCTGTGAACTTGGAGGTGCTGTGTGAAATTCTATAACTTCACAAAGTAGTGCCAAGTTCCTCCCCCACCTCTCTCTGAGATAGAGTCTTGCTATGTAGCCCAGGCTGGCCTCAAACTCACAGCTCTTCCTGCCTCAGCTCCCTAAGTGTACACTACCACATCTGGCTATTGATGCTTTTTTATTTTTTTAGGGACAGAGTCTCACTCTGTAGTCCAGGCTTGCTTGGAATTTGATATGTAGCCCAGATTGGCCCTGAGCTTGTGATCTTCCAGCCTCAGCCTCCCAAGTGCTTTTGCTACAAGCAGGCCCACCATACCTGCTAGCTATGCCCTCGTCAAAGCTGACCAAATGCAGGCAGTGGGGAGGGTGGCCAACATTCTCATTATGAGCCTTTTATGTCCAAGCAACACTTGGCATCACAGTCAAAGCTGGGATGGCCCCAGAGAATGCCCAACCTAGCTTCATGTAGGGTCCACAAGCCTCCATGGCTCGGGCCACAGACTCAGTAGATCTTCAAAGGCAGGCACAGCTGGAAACAAAGCTGGGCCGAGGACAGATGGGGCTATCGGGTGAATGGATGATTACAAAGAGATGTGGCTTTCCTGAGTGCCTGGTGGGGAAGCTGAGGATGGTGGGCTGAGAAGTGGGTCAACAGCAGCCCAGACTACTGCCTCAGCCTGACGATGTCTGTGTGCTCAGAGGCCTCAGGCTGACCTTCCTTGCACCCACTATGGTCCTTGCTGTGTGCTTCTGAGAGTCCCCAGGAACTTCAGTGGCCTCTCCCTAGGCACATGGCTAGGGGTGTCTTTTGGGTAGATGTGGCTGCTGCCTGCCGGGCAAGCCCTCCTTCAGTCTCCTCATACACTGACCTGCTGTCTTCCTCTGGGCTCTTTGGGAAAGGGTTCAGTCCCCACCCCCATCCCCCACCCCATGCTCTGCTTTGTTTCCATAGGCATCAAGGGCTGTCAGTCCGGCCCCACTGACTTGACCCCAGGATAGCCGCCACTATCAGCCCATCTCTGCAGCTAGTGCTCCAATGCAGCCAATGACATGGGAGGTTATCAGTGACAGACGGTAGTTCTCCCAGGGCAGCAGGGTCATAGGTCAGTGGCCACCAGAGCCCCATGTGGGATGGATTAAGTCTCTGCCATGCCTGGGTGGCAGGCAGCTCCAGGGAGAACCCAGGTCACTGAAGAAGTCACTTGTATGAATGCAGGGCTCAGAGCGGTGAGACTGAGCAAGTATTCAGTGGAAAGTGAGTGAGCTTTCCCCTGGGAGAGAGTGGGGTCCCGTAGGGAAATGTGTCGAGGTGGGTGTTTTGGTCTCTGTGCCTGTGACTGTGGGTGCAAAGTGGAAGAACGAAGGCCAGGTCCTCATCTGGGGTTCATGGGCATCAGGGGTGGGAAACAGAGTGTGGAGGATGGGCTGAGAGTCCCCACTGCTGGCAATGGATTCCCTGACTGGGTGTCAGGAAACCAAAGACTTCCAGAAATGGAGTGAACCTTCCAGAATGCACAGCCAGGCCATCTAGAAGGGAGCTACTTCATGCCAGCAGCACNGTCTATTTTCTGGGTTGTAAGAGGCCCCCGGAGTTGTAATCACTCACTCAGGAAGCATCTATTGGGCACCTGCTGTGTGCTGGACTTTGTTCTAGGTATGAAAGACAAACTGGTGGCAAAAAGAAAACAACGAAAATCCAGCCAGCCAGAACTCCTTGTCCCCTGGGGCCACACAGCAGGGCGCACAGAGGTGGGAATGGGAATGTGCCAGCAGTGAGCAGGCCTGGGAGGAGACCAGGGGTGCGGGACAACAACCCAGCGGTGAGAAGATGGGCAGGCCTGTGGGCTAGGGGAGTGATTTAGGAGGGTGTAGACGTTAAGAGGAGTCACTGGCGGCTCTAGCAAAGGTGGCAAATCCTGAACCAATGTAAAGCCACAGGGTGTAGGACTTCCCTAACCCCACTGGGACTGAGCCGGCCTCAGTTTACTCAACCCTCAAGGTGGCTGCTCAGAGACCTCCCATGGCNTCTGGGACAGTGACTCAGAGGGAGCCATTGAAAGGGCTGCCAGAGATGTGAGGGACAGGGACTCAGGTACTGGCTCAGAGCAGGGTCTTTGGGAGTGAACTTGGGAGGCAGCATATCTCAGCACATCTCACCATCCGCGGTCCACCCTGGATGTGTCTGAACAGACATCACCCNCAAAGTCAAGGCCCTTTAGGATGAGCTGGCACATGTGTCTGCACATTAGGCTATGTCTGTAGAGTCTGGTAAAGTTTCCGGTACCTTTGGCAAAGTCTTGGGGAAATAGGCTCCGGGCAGCAACCTTCCCATCTTTGCTCCTTCTCTACTGGTCTTGGAAAGATTTCACTGTGTAAAAGGTCCATGCACCAGGAAGCCTCTCACATTGCTTGGCTCAGGCTCCAGAAAGGGTGGCCTGCCAGTGTGGGCTCCATCAATGTCCACAGTCCTTGTTATATCCTGCAGTCCCAGAAGCAACCACTGTGATACTGTTCCAGTCTGTCCTCACCTACTGTCCTTTCTTCTCGACCTGTCTGGTCTGGGGATGGGTGGCTTGGGTCGAGAACTTGGAGTTGGGGCTATCTGGTTAACTTCCTTGGCCCTGATGATGGTTTCTGGAAGCAACTGGGCGTTTCTAGACCATAGGAGCCATGGCTGACAGCACCTGCCGCAGTGGACTGGGGTTCTTCCCTGGAGAGCATGCGGCCAGTCTACAAACCTGAGAATGGAGAGCTAGGCTTTATTGGTGGAGAGGGAGAGGAGGAGGAGAGGAGGAAGAGGAAGAGGAGGAGGGGAGAGGAGGAGGTAGACAAGGAGAAGGAGTGGATGAGGAGGAGGAAGTGGAGGAAGATGAGGGGGAGGAGGAGGAGAAGGAGGAAGAGGAGGAGGAGGAGGAGGGGAGGAGGCAGGAGCTTGGGATTGAGGCATCAGTGGAAGATGGTAGTGTTGGGTCTGTGGTTTCCTTCAGAGGGATCTGCTGAACGGCTAGGGTGGTGATGGTGGCTACCAGGATGTGAGATAAGGCTGCAACTGAATGGAGTTCACCATGTGTCTTCAGTGCCAGAGGGAACACGGTCATACAGGGGCTCAGGACACATGGGGACTCAGGATACATGGGGACTCAGGACACACAGGGCTCAGGACACACAGGGCTCAGGACACATGGGGACTCAGGACACA
>LZPO01044191.1:172523-202031 GCA_001675575.1 Neotoma lepida
GGTTGGGGCTGCACAGACTGCTCTCTGTAAAATCACAATGAAGGTCATTAGAGTATGGCAGAGTAGAGAGTGACAGTGACCATCGGCTGACAGCCAGGGCCATGCCAGTGTTCCCCATTCCTGTGGCTCAGCTGGAGGCCACCTCCCCCAGGGCTGGGTAGGCTCTGTGTACCTGCTCCATCTACCTCTGTATCTGTCTCTGTATCTCTCCCCATCTGTGGTGGTTTGGATAGGAATGGCCCCCATAGCTCATGTACTTAAATGTGAGGTCATTAGGGAGGGATCTCAATACTTGTGAGGGATTAGGAGGTGTGGCCTTATTGGAAGACGTGAGTCACTGAGGGGGGACTTTGGGGTTTCAAACAGTCAGGCCAGCCATGTCTCTCTCTTCCTGCTGCCTGCAGATCTGGATGTAGAACTCTGAGCTCCTTCTCCAGCACCATGCCTGCCTACATGCCGCCATGCTTTCACCATGCTGGTAACGGACTAAACTTCTGAAACTGTAAACAAGCACCAATTAAATGCTTTCCCTTATAAGGAAATGCTGTGGTCATGGTGTCTCTTCACAGCAATAGCACATTGATTAAGACACCACCNTTCCTGGTGACTTCTTCCAGGACTGAGGAAATGGATGAGTTGGGTCAGACAACTCAGAAACAGCAGGATTCAAAGAGAAGCCCTCAACCCCAGAAGGATGGGAGTGGTGNGCTAGGTCTACAGACCCCTTCCTGTCANGGAGGATACATGGTGACTGGCCACAACTCCTTGCAGAGAGGACCTGCCCATCAACCCATCAATACGTGCTTTATAGGGAGGCCATCACATTGATAAGTAGGGCTGTACCATAAACATCATTCACATGTCTTTACTCTCTCATGGGTCACAGTGTAAAACCTTGCATGCCCAAGTGCTCAGTATAGACTCTCTCTGCCCTGGGCACATGTAGGGCTGATGATGTTTCCACGGAGGTGGCTGGGGTAAAAATGGGAAGATCTGATGGCCCGAGCATCTAAAAACAGACAAATGACAGCGCAGAGTGCAGAGTTCACGGACCCGAGAGCCTCTTTTCAGGGAGCAGGTGCCAGTCGGACCATGGAGCTGAAATGAAGTGACCAAGATCTGCCATCCCTGCCAGAGGTTCCCTCAGGTGACTGGGACCTCATACCTACCCCAGTTCAGCTGTGGTAGCTGATGTCACCAACACCCTAACAGTGAGCACCATCTTTGGGTAGCCATCCCTTGCTCCTCAGGTCCCACGTTAGCCATTCAGTCCCTCTTGGCTCGAGTTGTTTTTGAAGCATCTTAGTTTTAAAGCCATGGGGTATTTTTATGAGGTTTGGGGTTTTTCTAGAAGGTTCCTTGTTTGGGGTTCATCTGGTGTCTTTCCCACAGAATAAAGCTACTTTCTGAGGAAGATCAAGGGTGAATCACTCCATCAGGCCAAGGGCGTATCAGCCTCCAGCATGATTCCAACCTGCCCTATGTNTCCCCTTCATCTGACTTGGACTGCTTCTGGGTTCTCCAATATTCCTCTTCTCATCCTCTTCTTCCTGGTGGTCCCNAGGAGTGGGCTTGAGACACTATCTCTGTTAGAGGTAGGACCTACACGAACTCACTGGACTTGTTCCGCATGGACAGATCATCTCATCCCTCCTGTTGACTTATTTATTCAATCATTTATTTATCCAACTNTGAGCCCATGGTGTTTACTTTATATCATGGGTTATGATATAATACTTATTTTGCTGCTCAAAAGCTCTGTCCCTAGCCACTGGGACACTCAGCGNTTAGCTGCTTTGACCCTTGATAGTCCATTATGGTTCCTGTGTGTGTCAGAGTGCTGACTCGTTTACTCTCAGATACTACAAGGTACCNCAACTTATTTGTTGTGTTTCTGGCNTCATCGTCCCTTTCTTCAAAGACCACAAGGTCCTCTTCTTTGAGAACATAGGGCGTAAGTCATCGGGAGCTGGTCCCAGCCCAGCTAGTATCCAGCAGACAATTCACAGGAGTCTCAGGGGCATGAGAGGCTGATGTGTTTTGGTTTTTGGCAGACCTGACAACAACGTGGGTATCTTCATCAGCCACTTTCCTCGTTGCTGTGACCAAACACCTGACAAAAGCCAGGTAAGGAAGGAAGGGTTTAATTCGGCTCCCAGTTTGAGGATGCAGTCCATCATGGTGGGGAAGGCATGGCAGCCGGAGTGTGAGGCAGCTGCTCACATGGCATCCACAGCCAGGAAGCAGAGAGAGATGGATGCTGGTGCTCAGCTTACTCGTCCCTTTCCCCAGTCTGGGACCACAGCCCAGAGGACGGTGCTGCCCAAACTNAGTGCAGGTCTTCCCACCTCAGTTAACCCAACTAGAAACATCCTAATAGACAGACAGAGGTTTGTTCCCATGGTGACCCTGACTCTTATGAAGTGGACAATGAAGGTTGATCTCAGTGGCCATCAGGGTTCATTTGTGGACACTCACATGGCATCATGGGCCTTGAGAGCAGGGCCTTTCTCAACAGGCTGTGTGGAGGACCAATTCCCATAAAATATGTCTTCCCTGAGGAACTGGGGAGCTCTCNTGGGCAGCCTTAAGAATTGATAGACCACGTGGGAGAGTGCTCTGGGCCAACACACCAGGCTTTGTGAGGTAGGGGAGGTGAGTGTCCCAGAAAAGAAGATATGGCCTCCCGGATTTGGGCTCCATCTGTACTCCTTCTTGGCTCTCTATCTGACATGTGTCCCCCATCCTCATCTCTGCAGGAGTTTTGTCTGTTGTTGGAACTGGCTTTGGCCCTGCAGTCAGTAGGCCAGTTGTGCCAGGAAATGGTACTGTCTGGGAGTGTCCCTCAGCCGATGACAAGGGCAGCTAGCGGGGGCCTATCCCAGCTCCCTGTTACCTTAGATGGGTGACTCGGAGCCATACCCTCCACACTGTTCCATGGAACTCCCATGGAGGCCTCTGCTATGATGGGAACTTTATAGACAAGGTCTGTGCAGAGGCTGGGTCACTCCCTGGCTCACCCGGCTACTTTTCATCTAGTGTTGCAATCTATTTGAATCGGAATCCTTGCCTCAGGCTCTGCTTGGGAGAAACCCAACTTCAGACTGGATAGAATGGCCCAGCCTAAGCCCTTCGGAAAACATGCGCATGGTTCTTGCTCTCCATTTCTGCATTGTCCTGAGCTTGGAAATCACCTTGTTTTGTGATGGCAAAGGAGCCCCGGGGCCAGGCAAGCAAAGGCATAGGACGCATCCTTGGAACGCTGAGCCCTGGGTTTCCATGTCTCTGTCCTTGTGGACCAGCTGGTCCCGGGTTCCTTGTGATAATGTCACAGAGAGTTCAGACCACCCGAGGCGCAAGCTGGGATGGGGAGGCCTGGCAGTTAGGGTGGAGGCGGGCGCAGTGGGGGNGGAGAGAGGCTGGGTCTCAGGGAGGTAGCAGCATGATAAGCTGTTGCAGCCGCAGCAAGAAGGCTTGTGGCCAAATTCCAAGGATTTTGCTCAGGTAGCGGTTTGGGGCAGGGTTGGGGGAGCNGACCTCATGGATGAACCATCTCTGCCTCCATCTCCTTTATCTGTTGCCCGGAATGGTGTGATTTCCTCCCTTGGAGATGTCTTCAGCAGCCCAGATAAAAACGTGAGTGTGACTTATTAGTTCACATTCCTTCCTGCTAGCGTGCCAGCCCAGCTCCCGGAACCGTTATCAGGGGAGGTTCGTGCCCAGCCTCCTCCTCCTCCTCTAGTGGATCGAAGCCTGGAGACTCCACTAGATACCAGCCAGCTCAGAGGGAGCCACATGACACAGCTGTACACAGACACTTAAAATAAGACCGCAGCCTGGTGACCAGCGCCTCCTAGGCTGACAGCAGGAGTGATGGGGTGGGCATGGCCAGTCCTAGGCTCAGGGCCTTCCCCACGCACTGGGAGGTTCACGTGGAGATGCTGGGAAAGTGGCTAGGCTTCACAGAGGCGCCCCATCCTGCCTGGGGCCTGGTGGATTAGAGAAATACNTAGAATTTCCAAATTTAGCATGCAGGAATGGTTCCATATAAACAAGGTTGCGTTTGCAGTAGAGAGGCCGAGCAGATAATGCCAAAAAAGTCCCCCGTGCAACTGAGTCCTGTGGGTCTGCAACCAGCCTCGAGCTGACTGAGCACGCAGCCTCTTCCTGCAGGCCCTCTGCCTGGGTGGTCGGCCGAGACTGGAGGATCCGGCTGACAAGTGCTTTACACAGGCCAGATTATAAACTGTAAACCTCCTGTCAGGGGGCAGGGGGCCTGAGGCCTCCCCAGCACTCACAGGCGCAGTGTGGCCAGGACGAATGCTCCACTGTGGAGGCAGCCTGGCCTGCTGCAGCCTGCTAGCCTCAAGCAAGGCAGCTCTTCAAGAAGGACAAGGGCCAGCATGGGGATTCACTCTGATAGCTTCTGTTTTAAATGAGGGCCTCAGAGGGCAAGGTTACAGAGCGAAAAAGACCAGCTGCAGCCTAAGGAACATGCATGCACAAGCATATGTGTCCACACGTATGCATATATACATATGCACACATGCCTACACGNGCATGCACACATACACACATACACATTNGTGTGCTCACATTCACAGCCCCGCCCCCCCCAACAAGGTGAAGTGACGGGGTTTTGCACCCCTGCTTGTGGGAAAGCACCTGTGGCTGGCTCCCTGATTAAAAAAAAAGCCAGGCCGGGCGGTGGTGGCGCACACCTTTAATCCCAGCACTCGGGAGGCAGAGGCAGGCGGATCTCTGTGAGTTCGAGGCCAGCCTGGGCTACCAAGTGAGTTCCAGGAAAGGCGCAAAGCTACACAGAGAAACCCTGTCTCGAAAAACAAAACAAAACAAAACAAAACAACAACAACAAAAAAAAGCCAGTCTTCTCTCAGGTGTGGGGACAGTGGCATGGAACATTTGAGCTGGCAAGCCAGCAATGCTAGCTCACTGGCTCCCAACCCAGAGCAGAAGGCCTTGGGGTCTGGGCTGTGAGTATGGGGACAGCTGAGAGAGCCATGAGAGATTTGGCTTCTGTGGAGATCTTGACCTCTGGCACTGTGCCCTCCCCTACCAGCCGGCTGAAGACTTGTGTGAGTGAAGATGAGCCAGGGGGTCCAGAGTGGCAGCTATAGCCACCATGGCCCAGAGATTTCCAATTCCTGGACGCAGGATCTCTGCAACCCTGGGGTCCTGTGAGCGTGGGAGCCAGGGGTGCTGGGAGGCGCTTGCATCAGCCCTTGTCCCCTACGAGCCCAGCCAGGCAGACAAGGGAGGCTGCTCAGGATTTTTATTCAACATATATTCTAGGAGCCCCCTCCCCCCCAATACTCTGAGCACTGTTCTGGGGGTATAGAAAGGACGGATGTGTAAGGCAGGCAGGAGTGACTTCATGGAGCCCGTGAAACAGTGGGTGGGAATATACCACAGAGGCCTTACTATAAGAGACTTTGGGGTGCTGGGAAAGCAGTGGGAAACAGAACAGGAGAGGGCCTGGGAAACGGGTGGGGATAGTCTAGGGCCTTACATGGCTCCTGCCATTTGTATAAGTTAACTGAACTAAAGCAGGCTGCAAACTGAACATGTGGATACACTGGCTCCATTTAAAATGCTCAGATGCCATAGGGGACGGCTATACTAGCCAGGGCAGAGCTAGACAATTGTCGTAATGAAAGGTTCTATCTTCCTCTCTTCCCTCAAACTTCTAAACCTTGAGCTTTGCCTACTCTTCCCAGACTCTGAATAAAAGCATGCCCGGAGAGAAAGATGTGGGGAGGGCAAGCACCATCCCACCCAACTAATACCGAGCGAGAGGGCAACACGGGCAATGGACTCAAATACCACATTGTTCTCTAAAGGCCAAGGCTGGGGAAAGTGTTATGCTGGTCCAGTCCACAGGTAAGTTAATAGAGCACCTGCTGTGTTCACCAGGTTCACAGGTTCACAGAGGAGGTAACTGTCAGATCTCTGTGTTGTCAGTACTTCCAGCCAGGAGGCAGAGCCAGTATCCATTCATTCATTCATTCATTCATTCATTCATTTGCCTAGCCATGAAGGAGGGGCCTCTCTTTGGCCTCAGTTTTGTTTCTTATCTTCAGCATCTTCTAGTCCAGCCATAGTTTGGGGGGTTCTGCCTAGAATTCTCAGGAATTTTCTAGAATGCCAGTGTGCTGTCTAGTTTAATGTCAACTTGACACAAGCTAGAGTCGTTTGGGAAGAGGAAACCTCAACTGAGAAAATGCCTCCATCAGATTGGTCTGTAGGCAAGCAGTAGGGCATTTCCTTGACAAATGATTGATGTGGGAGGGCCCACATCACTGTGGGTGGGGCTACTCTTGGGCTGTAGTTCTTCGTTGTAAAAGAAGGCAGGCTGAACAAGCCAGTCAGTAGCATTCCTCCATGGCCTCTGCATCAGTCCTTACTCGCAGGTTCCTGCCTTGGCTTTCCTCAGTGATGGACTGTAAAACATAAGCAAAAGAAAATTCTTTTGTCCCCAAGTTGCTTCTGGTCATGGTGTGTTATCACAGCACTAGGAACCCTAAGACAGGAATTGGTACCAGGAGTGGGGTATTGTTGTGATAGACCTGACTCTGTTTTGGGGAGGATTGTGGATTGTGGAAGGAGTTTTAACTTTGGGTTGGAAAAGCCATCGAGTGTTCAGAGCTTTAATGAGCTGTTGGAACTGAGAGCAGCTCTCTCAGCACTGTCCTTCAAGTGCAAACAATGGAGGTGTGGCTTGTGAGGTTTCGGAGGGAAGCAAAGACTCTACCAGGGCTATTTATGTGAGGTTTTGAATTAATAATATGTGGTATCTGGTCATCTGGGGATGAAGAATCGGTTGTGACTAAGGAGAGACCAACATCATTGAGGATCATAAATCTGGGAGTATTTTTCTCAGGGTCAGCATGAAGAAGCTGGTCCAGAGGGAGCCAAGGCTGCATTTTATTTTGGCAACCAAACTTGGTAATGTGTAAGAGTCACCCAGGTGGTGCTGGATCTGAAGGCATGAAGGGGTCATGGAGAGCAGCTGACGCTTGGCGTTGTAAGAGGCCAGGAGAGATCATTGGTGAAGGTGCAGCCTCAGCTGAAGTAGAAAGCCCAGGACAGACGAGGTCATGGAGAGAAGTTGAGGCTTGGCACCATCTGGCAGTGTTCGAATCCCTGGAAGTGAGTCTGGGAGAGGCTGTTGGTGGAGGTGCAGCCCAGAGAACCCAACGTTTTGAAGAGGCTGATACTGGGAAATGACCACCAAGAACAGCAGCAGCTGTGGCATGAAGCTGGTAGCCTGAGTCTAGGAGACAAACTACATGTGCTGTGAATGACAGAGNTGGAGAAATGGAATATTTTGGGAGCCCAGAGGATTCTGAGTGGGTTCCAGATGCCCACCATTGAGCTTATTACACTGTAGATTTTTGGTTTTGGTTTGATTTATGACTGTGCCCTGATTCTTCCTTCTTGGAGTAAGAAAGTATGTAACTTATTCTTTTATTTTACAGAAGCCCCCAGAGAGGCTTTGAACTTGGAAAGAGACTTTGCCTCTTCTAAAGTATTTGGATTTTTAAAGACTGTGGGAATTATAAAAGTTAGAATGTTGTATATTGTGACATTACTATCAACATGTCATCTTGAGAACAAATGAGAAAGGAAAGGTTCTAGTTGAATAGTGATGTGTTTTTGCATGTCAAGATGACAAGGGGTCAATTGTGCTGGCTAGTTTTATGTCAGTTTGACACAAGATAGAGTCATTTTGGAAGAGGGAGCTTTAATTGAGAAAACACCCCCTCCAAACAGACNTGTAGATAAGCCTGTGGGGCATTTCCTTGATTGAAGATTGATATGGGAGGGACCAGCTCACTGTGGGTGGATCATCCCTGGGCTGCTGGTCCTGGGTTCTATAANAAAGCAGGCTGAGCAAGCCCTATGGAGCAAGCCGGTAAGCAGCACCCCTCCATGGTCTGTGTATTCGCTCCTGCCTCCAAGTTCCTGCCCTGTTTGAGTTCTTGTCCTGACTTCCCTCAGTGATAGACTTATAAGCTGTAAGGTAAAATAAACCCTTTCTTTCTTGAGTAGCTTTTGGCCATGGTGTTTTATCACAGCAATAGAAACCNTAACTAAGACATCCAGGTGCTCCTGGGAGTAGACAATGCTGGAGGTGAGAGGAGATGAGGAGAGGGGTTGAGGCTCAGTGAGTGAGCCCTTGTGCCTGAGCTTGCTGGCACGGGCTGCAGCCCCTTGTTCCCGTCCCTTCTGCCCCCCTCCATATTTTTTTTCTTAAATTTTATTACTGGAGTGTGTGTGTGTGTGTGTGTGTTTATGCTGTCTCTTATACACATCTAGATGTGTATAAGAGACAGCCTCATGTGTTGTTCCTCAGGTGCCATCTACTTGCTTTCTGAGGCAGGGTCTTACTGGCCTGGAATGCCAGGATTAGACCAGGCTGGCCATCCAGTGAGCCCCAGGCATCTATCTACCTGTCCCTGCCTCCCCAGCCCTGGGATTACAAGCACATGTCCTTGACTAACTTTTTAAATGTGTGTTCAGGGGATCAAACTCAAGTCTTCATGCTTGCAAGGCCAGCCCTTACTGACTGAGCCTCCGCAGAATAACTGGGGGTGTGTTAGGTTGGAGGACTCAGACACAGCACAGGAGAGATGATGTTGGAGCCTTGGTGTGTCAGTATCAGCCCTTTTCTCTGCTCCTGCAGAACTGGGGTAGGGGCGTAGGATGCTGTGGATGGTTCCTCAAAGCCCACAGCAGTGTCTGTCTCATGCCTTGCTCCTGGCTGGCATTCCTCCTTTCCCTTGGCCTCAGCTGTTTCTAGGGCCCCTGTGTTCCACACTCCTCATATGGTGTCTCCCTACAACTCCACTGACAGTCACGGCACTGGAGCAGGCTGAGTGGACAGTGGGACCCCTACATGTCTCATTTCCATTACAATACCTACTTCTCAAGTTTATTTTTCCCCCACCTGGTCTCTGGCTTACTGGACCAGGAGATGCAGCCGAGTGACATGTTAGCTTCCTGCACCCCAAAATCTCCCATGTTGGACAGTTTATTTTGACTCTTGGCTTCAACCATTTCAGTGTGTGGTCATTTGGTCTGTGCCGGGACAGCAGCTCACAGTGGGGATGTACAGTAGAGGATGCTGCCCACCTCATACAGCTGGAAGGCAGAGGGGGGGAGGGGAGCCAGCACCCACTTCTAGAGCCTGTCTCCCATGACCTCCCTTCCTCCCTGCCATGGGCTGTGGAACCAGGTTCAGCTTGTGGGCCTCCAGCACAGCAGTGTGTAAGTTGCATCTCAAGGCTCCCAGCGGTTGAGGCAGAGAGGCCGATCTCTCTGAGTCTGAGGTCAGCCTGGTCTACATAGTGAGACCCTGTCTCAAAAAACCAAACACTCAATCAATAATAGCAAAAACTAAAACCAACCAACCAACCACAACACAAGACAAACATACTGTTTGGCTTATTATATGATCCACTTAGAAAAATCAGGATGGTGGCTGTGGCTTGGTGGGTAGAGTGATTGCCTAACATGCTCTGGTCTTGGGTTCCACCCTCAGCTTGGAATAAGCCAGGCACAGTGGAACCCACCAGCGATTCCCAGAACTTGGGAGAAGAAGCAGGAAGATCAGAAATTCAAGGTCATTCTCAGCTGCGTAGTTGAGTTTGAGGACAGTGTGGGATACACAGAGCTACATTATTTTTTAAAAGACCGTTGGAAAGAAAATGGGATCTATCACTGTACTGCTTTAAACTGCCACACAAGCCACTTGGAGCATCTAATTCCAAACACTTCAATCTAATTCCAACCAGAACACCGGGTACATGATGGCGGCCAACAAGCTGGACAGGTCTTGTGGCCACCAGCTGGGAATCATGCACTTAGAACAGAAGCTTGTGTGGGATATTTCCGATTGAAATCATCGCAGGCAGGAAGTTGTCATCATCGAGGGGGTCAGAACAGAACCAGAGACGCCAGCTGAAGATGATCATCCACAGATACCACTAAGAGCCCACGGCCCTTGAGCGTGGATGAAGTGAACTCGGGAATGTGGGTTGGGGAATTCCCACCAGTGCGCTTGCTGCCGCCCCCAGGGCCGTGCAGGTTTCCAGGGATTACCCAATCTCAGTCTACGTAATTCTGGATCGCAAAGGAGGTTGGAGTTTTGAAGTTTTGCGGTGACTTCCAGATGTTCTGAAAACTAAACCACCCACCAACAGCTGCATCAAACACTCCAAAAAAAAAAGCCCCCTCCCCTGCCCGCTTTGGCCTTTGCGCCACCCTCCCTCCCAGAGAACTATCCCCACATCCCTCTTAGACTGCATCAGCTCTCTCGGAGCTCCTCTGCAGAGCCCCACCATCCCCGGACTTGTTAAATTATCCTGCCTACTGACTGTGAGTTTCTAGGATCTGACTAAAGTCAGAAACCAAGCAGCTTCATGGTAACCTGTGACTCTGCTCTGTGTGCCTTGCCAGTCCTCACAGCAGCCACAGAGCTAAAGCTCTTGGAGAGGCAGACTTCAGGAGGGCAGCTTTGAAGAGGAGGGCAGGCCCGGGTGGGCTGCTTATTCATTGGCCGACTAAGCATTGGCTCAGAACTTCTGTGGCAATTGCTGGGACTCCAGAATGAAGACGTCACAGTTGGGCTCTCAATGAGGTTACTCATTGTCACCAGAAATACACACAACTGGCTCAACTGGAAATTGCGTGTGTTGTGCCAAGAGTAGCCCCAGGATTCGTGATCATCCACAGGGATCTACCAGTGAAGTGGATGAATGTGGACAGGCAGGACCTTTTAGGGTTGGGAGACCAATGAGGCGCTCCTGCTCCTGGCTGAGCAGTCTACTTGGCACAGAAGAAGGGGTGTGGCTGAGCATGTGGTCCAAGAGTAACCACTGAACCCTGTTCCTGTAAAGTTGGCACAGTGACTGCTCTTCATGGGCCCAGTTGATGCTGTGTGGTGGGCCTCAGTGTTCGTTATGGTTTCAATGTGAGAGGCACCTCCCNGGGCTCCTATGTATGGGTCCCCAGCTGGTGGTGCTGTGCAGGAGCATCATAGAACCTTTAGGAGGTGGGGCCTCCATAGAGGAAGTGGGTCANTGGGGATGGGCCAGATGAGTAACACATTGTAGCCTTTGGGCTCTTCCTGTTTCCAGATGAGTCTCAGCTGCTGTGTGTCCCGCCACCGTGAACTCTACCATACTCTCCCCTTCAAGACTGACTGTACCCTCTCAGACAGAGAGCCCAAACATACTCTTTCTCCCTTCGGTTGATTCTATTGGGTGAGAGAAGTCACTAACACCATGCTAGTTTCTCCAGGCTTAGGAACCAAGATGCTTCAGCATTCCCAGTCAGCTGGACTCTGCAGATGGTTTTCTGGGTACTTCCCACTTTCTTCTTCTGCACACTTGGGATGAAATAGCTCTCAATGTCTGCCCACTGTGATGGCTGTGAAAATCAGCAGATTGCTGTGGAATAATCCTTTTGTACACTGTGAAGATTTGTTACTGTGATTGGTTTAACAAAGAAACTGACTGGCCAATAGCTGAACAGGATAAAGTTAGGTGGGAAAGCCAAATTGAGAATGTTGGGAAGGAGAAGGGTGGAGTCTGGAGTAGCCAGGCAGATGCAGAGGGAGCAGGAAATGAATGTGCCATGCTAATAAAGGTATTGCCACGTGGCAGAGCATGAATAAGGAATATGGGTTAACTTAAAATATAAGCACTAGTTAGTAATAAGTCTGAGCTATTGGCCAAGCATTTATAATTTATATTAAGCCTCCAAGTCAATTATTTGGGAAGTGGCTGCCCAGTACTTGGGAACAGGCGGGCGGGAGAGAAATGCCCAACTACAGCAGATAATCCCGGTAAAATTCTTGGCAGAAAAGTCCTTAGTTACTGTGGCTGTTGGATGTGGTGGTGGGGACTGACCTGGTGCTGTTGGTTGAATGATGCATGGCTTTGGTTCACTATCAGGGGCACCATTAGCTTCCTTGCAGGGGCTGATAGTGCCATGCAGAGGCATGANACCATGCACCAGGACAGCTAGAAAACGTTGTATTAACCAGATTGTTGTGTTATGATCACCAAGGCTACATGTGCCAGACCTGGTTGCCCAGGTCTATGATCTTAGCACTCAGGAGGCTGAGGCAGGGAGATAGCTAGCCTGGGCTACAGAGTGAGTTCAAGGCCAACTTTGGCAACTTAGGGAAAGCCTATCTTAAAATAAAAGACAAAGATAGGGTTGGGGTATAGCTCAGTGCTAGAACATTTGCCTGGCATAAGGCTCTGGGTCTCATATCTAGTATAGTAAAAATAAACAAAAATACATAAATAAAAACATATAGACCACAAATGAGGTTGGTCTTCTCCATTTCACCAGACCCAAGGCCTGGATGCTGAGGTAGGGCTTCAAGTTATCACTCCTCTGCCAACACTTAGTCCTTGTCCAAGGACTCTGCCCTGTTTGCCTGGGCTATGATTCTAATTGGGTTGGTTAGGGTTCTCCAGAGCCAGTAGGCTATAGTTAGAAATAGCTCCTGAGGACCCCACAGCACAGGCTCCCTTCACCTGCCATCTTCCGGTTAGAACCTATGGTAGCTATTCTTCGTTGTCAACTTGACTGTGTCTGGAATTAAACTACAATCCAGAAATGGAGGGCACACCTGTGAGAGATTTTCTGCTTGGTTTGAAGTGGGTAAATACACTTCTAGTCCAGACCTTTGAGGTAGGAAGACACACACCTTTGATCTAGATTTTGAGGCAGGAAGACACAGGCCTCTAATTTGGATCTTGAGGCANGAAGACACACCTTTAATATGGACCATACCTTCTNCTGGAAGTCTATATAAGGACATGGAAGAAGGAAGCTTTTGCTCTTTGCCTGCTTGCCCTCACCTTGTCAGCACATCCATTCCTTCACTGGCATTGGAGCCTACTTCTTCAGGATTCCAGCATACTCAGAAGACCAGCTGAGACACCCAGCCTTGTGNGACTGAGCAACTACTGGATTCTTGTGCTTTCCTTTCACAGCTAGCCATTGTCAGGTTAGCTGGACTGCAGCCTGTAAGTCATTCCAATAAATCCCATATATATTTATGGAGAGAGATGGAGAGAGATGGAGAGAGAGAGAGAGAGAGAGAGAGAGAGAGAGAGAGAGAGAGAGAGAGGAGAGAGAAAGAGATTGAGATTCATTCCATAGGTTCTGTGACTCAAATAGCCTTGGCTAACACAGAAGCCCAGGTGAGTCCATGGTGGGATTCCCACCTGAGTACGAAGTCCTGGGGGTCAGAGGAGACCCTGCTGCAAACCTGACCTCGAGGACAGGAGATGTAGGGTGAGCTCAGTCATCNCAAGCTTCTCTCAGGCTGGGCACATCGGCTGGTTCTACTTCTCTGGCCTGTTGGCTCTTCCCAGGCTCTGAGCTGACTGGATCAGGCGGCCCTCAGAGAAAGACCCCTTTTGGCTACATGGAACCAAGGATTCGGATGCTGACCCCATCTGGAAACCCTCTTCCAGTCACACTCAGAAATGACACATAATTTGGGCATCCCAGGCCCAGTCAAGGAGACCTCAGAATTAACCACCATGCTGACCTCTAACAGCAAAGACCATGTTTATTTTTCCTCTTCGCCCTTCCTCTTCTTCCTCTCACTCTTTCTTTTGTCCCTTCCTCCTTCCCCTCTTCCTTCTTTTTCTTTTCTTTTTTTGAGTCAAGGTCTCACATAGCCCATGCTAGCCTTGGATTTGCTATGTAGTACAGGATTTAAACTCCCTTAAACTCCTGATTTTCTGCCCTCACACAAGTGGGCATTAGGATTACAGGCAAACATTAATAAGCCTGGCCAGCAAAGTGAAGTTTGTTTTAAATATTTTGGGTCTAGAAGTAGGACCTCCTGGCTGGGGTCTAGTTTTTGACAAACAACAAACCAAACCAAACCCAACCAAAAAANAAATAAATAAAACCCTCTCCACTGTGTCTGTAAAGTAGAGCCCCCAACTTCCTAAGTAACATCAACAATCTTCCCCACACAGCAGCCCCTGCAATGGTTCTGGGGCTGTTTCTGACGAACATTTTTTGCCCACTGCTTTGTGGACATTGCAATGCAGGATGGGACCGTCCTTTTGGCTCTAGTGAGGGTATAGATGGGAGTTAGTAGCTGGCTGAGTGGCTGGGACTTCAGCAGAGTTTGTGCCATGGTTCCATCCACAGCCAGACAGGACTCAAGAGTGGAAACTGATTTTACCAGGAAGACAGATGAGCCTCGGTTGCAGGCCAGCCTCACGTGATGTCGAAGGCATAACTCTCTAAATGGTCTTAGAAACTGTCTTATCTCCAGGAGTTTAAAATGAAATCCAGCAGAAATCTTGTGTATGTGTATGTGTGGGTGGGGGTAGGGGCCAGTTCCTGGTTGGGTGTGACCGAGTAGGCAGGATTTGGGGGCCCTCCCCTTTGAGGCACTCTGAGCAGCCTTGGCTCTTCACACTAGGCTTTGAGCTGAATTTGTGTTTAAAGAAATGAATCTCAGATGACAAATAGCTGAAGAGCTGTAGCCCTCACTCTGAGGNTCCTCACCCTTGCTGTGTCCGAGATCTCTGGAGGAATTGTAGCTACTGAGAGCTTGACATCCAGAAACTCTGACTCAGTGAGTCTGTGGTGGGCTTTCAGCATCAGCATTAAAGCAAACAAACAAGCAACTTTCTAGAAGATTCTAAACATNGCCAAAGTTGAGAAGCGCGAATTGAGTCTGACAGTCTTTGTTAGATGGGAAATTGAGGCCCCAGGAGGCTGGTGGCTGTGTGGAGGCTCACTCCAGCTGCTCTCCAGGCTGCATTAGAACTCTGATCTTCTAGCAGTTTATTAGCACCTTTGGATTTTGTTTTGTTCTGTTCTGAGACAGAGCCTCACTCTGCAGCCTAGGCTGGTCTTGAACTGATGCCTCTGTCAGTCCTTGCTTCTTGGATTCTGTGACACGTCCACCATGAAGAAGATAACAAAGTCCCCCACACACATGATGTTTCTACAGCTTTGTTTTCACATTTGAACACACATTTTTAAACTGATGTTTGAGTTTTTTTAGGGGAAAAAAAGTCTTCAGGCAAGAAAGTACATCGGAATTTATACTGCTTCTGGGAAACAGAGGCAATGGGGTCACTGCATGGCTCAAGACCACACAGAGGCACAATCCCCAGGGGGAGGGCTCCCAAGCTCATGGTTTAGTTTTACCACTTCACATACTGGATTCCCATCCCCAGGCCTGGGGGCTGGGGTACCATTTCAATGCTAACTGGTTGATGGAGGCAAACTGTCAATACTGGCAAAGCGTTTCCTGTTTCCAAGGCCAGTTTCAGTGTGGCTCTTTTCCTCCAAGAACTAATGGAGGGGTGTGGTGGTGCAAGTCTTTAGTCCCAGCACTTGGGAGACAGAAGCAGGTGGATCTCTGTGAGTTCAAGGCCAGCCTGGTCTACATAGTGAGTTCCAGGACACCCAGGCTTATGTAGTGAGATTCTGTCTCAAAAAACAAAGACAAAAACATAAAGCAAAATATAAAATAACTAAAATGAGTCCTCACATACAAGCACAAACATACATGAGCTTGAGGACTGAGTTCGATGCTCAGTTACCCACATAAAAGTTAGGTGCAGCAGGGCATGCTCAGAATCCCAGTACTGGGGAGGCAGGACAGGAGAATCTCTGAGGCTCACTGGGCAGCTGGTGTAGCTGTATTGAAGAGATGCAGGTTCGGTGTGAGCCCCCCCCATACACACACACACACACACACACACACACACACACACACACACGAGAGAGAGAGAGAGAGAGAGAGAGAGAGAGAGAGGAGAGAGAGAGAATATCCGTTAGTAGCCAAAGCAAACTATCAGATGCAAAGCTCATGTCACTCATTGTCTTAAGAAGGATACAGAGGGACAGGGGAGCCAGACAGGGTGGAGCTGAGGGAGCTGTGGGATTGAGGACATCACATCACAGCCAGGGAATGGCAGGGTGGAGGTAGTGGGCCCATAATATTGATTTCAGAGGAGAAAATGTTCAGAGCCACTCCAGGAAAGTGTCAGAGCCAATGCCAGCTGCACGTTTTATTTTTAACCTGGCCTTCAGGGACAATCTAATAGACAGGTTGATCCTGGCTGTGGTGGTGGCTTGGGTGGAGTGTCCCCTCTGAGTACCATGCCTCCAGCTACACATTCTATAACATCTGTGATGGTTAGTTGTAACCACCAACTTGACACAACATGGAATCACTTGGGAAGAGGGTCTCAGTGAGGGACCGCCTAGATCAGTTGGCCTGTGTGTGTAGGGAGGCTGTCAACTGTTGTAAGAAGATCCATCCTGAATGTGGTGGGACTCTTTCATGGGCTGGCCTCTAAACTGTGAGAGAGTGAAAAGAAAGCTGAAGGCGTACAAGCATTGACTGCGGATGTGATGTGACAGCCGACTTAAGCTTCTGTCACCGTGACCTTCCTTCAGTGATAGATTATAATCTGGAACTGTGAGCTAAAATAAACCCTTTTTCCACTAAGTTGTTTTTCCAGGGTATTTTATCATAGCAACATAAATGAAACAAAATCACTATTTTTTTCCCACTAAAAGATTCTTGTATCTGGCACGGGTCTGGAACTCACCCACTGTGACCTACAGATTGTGGTGAATGTGAGCTGAGTCTAAGGGGCCTGAAGCCCATTTTCTGGCCCAGGATGATCCCTCTTGGGAGCTTGCTGCCTTTCTAGGGGGAAGCTTCCACCCCCAGGAGAAACACTAAAGAATTCTGGTTGTGAAATGTAACTGAGCTCCAGTGACAGCCACACCAATGACAGCCATGTGGGTGATCTGTTGTGGATGCCCAGTGGGTCCCACACAGAGCAGATGAATCATCTAGTTAATCTTCATAATCACAAAAGACAGTCAATGGCAATTTTTTTCAGCTACCATCATTTAAATTGGTTTGCAGTGCCATGATAGACAGCTGACTGTAATTGTTAGGTACTGGAAGTGGGGTTCTGNTGCTGTGAATAGATAGAGCCTTAGATATTGACTCGGAAATCAGAAAGTGGGTGGAGACTAAAGAGGAGACTTTAGGCCAAGAGTGTTAAGGGCTGGATGACATCACCCTTGGAGTTGAGGACCTGAGCCTGTACTGGCAGCATGTTAGGGAAGCTGCTTCTGGGCGGTGTTGTGGAGAAGGGTACCTGGTGAACTTTGCTGAGTGTGTCCTTCAGTGCTGGAAGCCATGGCTGCTCCTTTTGGATTCCTAAGAAAAGAGAGAAGTAGAAATGAGCTGGAGGCTTCTCAGTTTCTAGGCTGAATGTAAAGGACCCAGAAAATTCTCTCCAGAAAGCAAAATACATGAAAACAAATGAAATGCCCGAGAAGTCATCAAATCCAGGTGTTGTCAGTAAAGTATGCACCTGGTATGTGAACATTAGTTATGCTTCTGCTGGGAAAGTGTGACCCTATGTCTGGCAGAAGCACCTTGAGGGAGCAGAGGTGCATTTTTGGCAGGAATAGAGTTTGAATGTGACATGTCCCACACAGGCTCATACGTTTAACCAAATAAGCTGGACTGGCTGATTGGTGAGCTCTAGAAGCCCTTCTGTCTCTTCCTCCCTAGCACAAGGATTACAAGCATGTGTCACCATGCCTAGGATTTTCCGTGGGATCGGAACTCAGGTCCTCATGTTTGCACAGTGTGTACTTTACCCACTCAGTGGTCTCCCCAGCTCTGGAAACCATTATGTTTTGTTGAATGACTTAGTTCAGGGGTAGCTGCAATAGATAATGGAAGTGTCCATCTTCCCTCCCTTGTCCTGTTTCCTTACCAATGTTTAGGGCCTCGGCATTGGCTTTCCTTAGTCTTCGTGTGGCAACAATTCATAGTTTCCCATCTGTGTGGCTGTGAGTAGTCGCCCATGCCTACTCTACGCCACACTGCTGACCATCAGCCTGCATGTCCCAAGGGGTCAGACTGTATGTAGCCAACTTGCCCTCTGGGCTGGTGGCACCAAGTTAGATTCCTTGATGCCAAATGCAGGCTGTTTCCTCTGAGCTTGTACCATGGCCAATCACATGCGCTTCTATTTAAAATAGAAAATCTTTGGCCCTGAGACCTTGACTTCATCACTGGAAAGCAGGGAACGCCTCATTCTTAAGAGCTAGAAATGGTGTTGAGAGGGGAGAGGGAGAGGAACAGGAGTGTTCCAGCCCTTGATGTCATGGCCGGTGCTGAGCTCACTGATGCTGTGAAGCAGAGGAGGCTGATGGTAGACAGAGACGTGGCTGGTGTTCCTGGAAGTACTCGGCCTCCTGGTCACACAATCCACTTTGATTGTAAGTACGGGTTTGCCTTTGCTAATGGCAGGGTTGGTGATAAGTGTTACCAGAGCGTGCCTGACCCGAGCCATCAGCTGTGGATTGCAGCCCTGGATGGGATGCTNGCCATTTGACCTCCAGCTCCCACCATCTGTATTTCTGAGCTGGGAGTGTGGGGAAGCTAGGCCTGACTTTTTACTTGTGAAGGCTGTTGTTAGTCCCCATGGATAAGGTCTGCTAGAAAATGTTCGAGTCTGCTGGAGCTTTTGGAGGAAGGATGGGGACACATGTGGCTGTAGTGCAAACGAGCTAAGGTGCAATGTCCCTTCTGCAACCTCTAAAGGTCTGTTAGTAGTGACTTCTGGCACCACTTGTGTCTCGTTAAAATGTGTCAGCCATGGGGAGCTCACTCATGGCATAGAGGTGACCTGTGTCTTTGCAGGGCACTAAGGAAGGGGGTTCCAACAAGTAGGTCTGATGCCCTGCCCTAGAGGCCTGTTGACAAGAAGAATTTTGGTGGACCACTCACTTGATTGCAGTTGGGATCATTTGGACAAAGGGAAAATGAAGGTGTTGACAGCCTGAAGGATCCGGGGACTGAGTAACAGACAAAGGGTAGAGGTGTGAGAGCATTTGCAGAAGGCAGATGCTCCAGACGGGCAGGCGCATGCACAGGCACATAGAGGATGCTGAAGAATGGTGGCATTAGAGCCTGGATTCAGTTCTNTCACGCTGAGTGTTCTCCCTACCGAGGTCCTTGGGTCTCAACCCTTGATTCTCCTGCCCCTCCANCTCTGACCCCTAGAGGGCTGGTGATGAACACAGTCAGTTAATTCACTTGAGAGAAAGGTACTTTCTAGACTAGACTGGGGCTTTGGGGGCAAAGCCCATACTGTTTCTAAATAGTAAAATGCTGTCTCGTGTAACACATAATATAGACAAGACACTGTTGCCTGTGGTGAGAAGCTGGACTCAGCAGAGTGTTGGGATTCATCTGAGAATCCCTGCAGCTCCCCCAACCTCCCTGGCAGAGTCTCTTTAGGTACCATGTCTGATCATGGCTGCCTCCATCAGCAGCTCAATGGAGACTAACTTCTTTTCCTTTTCTCAAGGGAAAACTTTTCTATAGTCTTTCTGTGAACTCTCCCTGAAGGCTGGTTGGCCAAGCAGGATCATGTGCTCACAGGCATCCATAAGAGGGACTGGAACAGAGTCTCTCTGGAACAGAAAGGAATAGGGACCTGCAGGTAGCTGCTGGGTCACCAGAGGACAAGGTCACATGTGCACTAAAGGAAGAATTCAGCTTTCTGTTCCCAGTTGGGCAGTCCTGGGACTGGCATCAAGCTGTTTCTTCATTTGTCTGTTGATAGTCACATGTGCCATGGAGAAGGTGTTTGATACAAGTCAACAATCCTTGGTAAAAACCAGAGGAAACTTCCTCCACCAGATCAGGAACAGCTGCAGAGTTACCTGGGGGGACACCTGACCCCTGCCTCACACCACAGACAAGACTTCATTTCAAATGCACCAGAGATCTTAGTATAAGAGCTAATACACAAATCTTTTAGAACCTGCAGAAATGAAAATTTATCTTGTCGGGGTGGGCAAAGACTTCTTAAGTGTGACGAAAAAAAATGCTAACATGTGTAGATAAGTCGGAATCTGTGGACATTTAAAAGCTTGCTCTTTGGAAATATAAAAAAANCAAATAACTAAAGCAAACACAGGGCTGTAAGAAATGGTCTCAAGATGTTTATCTGGAAAATATTTTGTATCCAAAATACATCTAGAACCCTTACAATTCACTANTAAGCCAACATCTCAATTTTTTAAATGGCTGGTACTTCTGCACAGACCCTGCACAGAGGCAGGGAGACCCAGCAGGCATATGGTAGGACACTAAGCACTGCCATCATCCCAGAATGCAAATGTAAACTATAGTGTGGTAACAATTCCCACCTTCCAGAGAGGTTAAAATTAAAAACACATATTCACACAAAGGCTGCAGACAAATGCTCAGAGTCTCATTCATAATAGCCCAAAGCTGAATACAGCCCCAAAGACCGTCACCAGGCCAGCAGGTAAATCAGGTATGCCTATGTAATGGAATATTACTTAGCAGTGAAAATGAACATGGTTGTCATTGGTTGGGCTATCTGAGGACATTTAAGACATATTTCTGCATGAAAAAGCCAAATTCAAAGGATCCAAGACCTATGGTCACATTGTGTGGATCTGGAGCCAGCTGTGCCAGGCTGCAGCTGCAGAACTTAGATTGGAGGTTTGGGACCAGGTGAGGGCTTGGCGGAGGGCAGCTTCTGTGTTAGTATTGATGAACAGAATAGACGGGTTCTGGGTCTCCATGGCACACAGCTGGCAAGGCTTAAAGTGGGCTCCTGCTACTACAAATAAATGTTACCTTGAACTTGATTTTCCAAACTTGATCCAAAGCAGAATTTGCACACCTTGCCCTTGGGCCGATGGACATCTCTGGTTCTACTACTGGGTTTGTGATCTTGCAGAGGGTGGAGAGAGCTGATTCCTATCTAGGGATAACTGCAGCACCAGGCAGGTATGGGACAGGTGCTCTGATCTGCAAGGCAGGAGGTCACACCTGCACTAGGCAGTTATGGTTTTCAGAACCTCGAACTCAGGGCCAGCTTCACCAAAGCAGGACTGAGGTCATCCTTGGGCTAATGACAATATTCTCACACTTTGACCCAAGCTACAAACTACCCATGTGCACGGATGACTTAATACACACATATCTAAACAAACACATGAATATAAAATATGCATGTGTGGGCTGGAGAGATGGCTCAGAGGTTAAGAGCACTGACTTTATACACATCTAGATGTGTATAAGAGACAGCACCTGCACTGGGCAGTTATGGTTTTCAGAACCTCGAACTCAGGGCCAGCTTCACCAAAGCAGGACTGGGGTCATCCTTGGGCTAATGACAATATTCTCACACTTTGACCCAAGCTACAAACTACCCATGTGCACGGATGACTTAATACACACATATCTAAACAAACACATGAATATAAAATATGCATGTGTGGGCTGGAGAGATGCTGTCTCTTATACACATCTAGATGTGTATAAGAGACAGGATACACACTGACACACATGCACCTGTGGCCCAGAACATGGAGACTTACCTGTTCTGAGAGAGTGAAGTTGATGCGTGCTGGCCTTTGTGGCATGTTATGACCCTGTCCCCTTCCTGTCAGGACCATTTCTGGAGCATCTGTGCTCTGGAGGGCTGAAGTAACCGACTGCTGAGCTGTGTGGTCTAACCTGGACTGGGATACTGGGATTTTCCCTGTGGTAAGGCTCTGCCAATTCAAACTTCAGGAGGTGAAATTACAAATAGCTGGGTGAGACAGAGAGTTTAGCATTCGGGAGGCTGAGGCTGGAGAGGATTGCTTCGAGTTCTGCAAACAAAGCCAACCAAATAACAACAAAAGTAGATTAAAAAACAAACATGGACCGTGTGGACAAGACCAGAAGCAGCTTGATCTTGTAGAGTAGATAGAGCTACCCCCCTCCCCTCTATCTCCCCACCCTCACTCCCTCTCCCACACAGTGCCATGTGCACTTCCTGATGCACAGGGATACAGCCAAGGCCTTCAGAGTGTGGCTGCTGTGCCCTGCAGCCTGGGATTTAAGGTGACTCAGATTTTTGTGTTTGCGGTGTTGGAGAAGGAACTTGGGGCCTTGTACACTCTAGGTTGGGCCCGTGGACACCTGTGACCTTGCTGTGTGCCCTCCTGCTCTCTGAGGGGACACTGTGTTTCTGTGGGTGCTGTGGGGTGCACAGGCTTCAAGCACCACAGCAAACTCTCCATGCATGCACATCTGTCCTGAGCTGGGGGTGGACTCAGTATTTTAAGGATTTTTCTTCTTAGCCTTTGTTCTGGAGGAAGAGAGGCCTCTTTCTAGGACGTTCAGGTCTTCTTTTCACTGACCTTAGTACCCTGCCTCATGAGGCTTTTCACATCAAACCCTCACCAGGCAGGTCCTCTTGGCCACTGGAGGTCAGCTGTCATGGACAGGAGCACTCATGAGGCCCCTCCAAAGCTCTGGTTGTTGTATGAGGAGAGCCATTTTGTCCTTGGTGTGGCCATTGGAGTCAGTACTCCTGTGATCAGCCCCAGTTCAACTCAGTAAGTCACCAAAAAGAAGTCATAAAAGTAGAAAGAGAAGCAGTTGGGAAGGGTCAGTGCAAACGAGAGGGGACAAGACGGGTGACAGGAGCGAACATGATCAAAGTATGTTACATACAGTAATGAAAATGTCATTATGAGACCCATTATAGAACATTATCAATACNTGCTAGTGAAAACTTAAAAAAACAGCAAAGTAAAACTTATAAATGATACTTCACTGGGTCAGAATGGGAGGAGATTGATCAGAAAATTGCATCCAGTTTTATGACTGTTTACTTCAAGTTAACGGGTGTACACATGTGTGTGCATGTGTGTACTGTACTGGAGTGGGTGTGCTTACAATAGCATGGAGTCCTGGAAAATGAACAACACTGAACCGGACGCAGGACGCACATCAGAGGAGACATGCCCAGGTGGCGTTGGCAATGCATCATTCTGACTATACTCTAAACACGAAACGCCCTGCAAGAGCAGACGGCTTATCTAGTCTGACGTTTGCTCCCATTATGAAAATTTGAATTTGTGCCATTTCCTGTGATGAGGGCTTCCACGGGGGTGACAGGGGCATATCTATTTTGGATTCTCCCTTCAAAACCTCCCGGTATCATGGAGATCAATTGGCACAAACAGAGGTCTGAGAGTCTCTTTCACAGAAAGCCAGAGCGTCTATCAATGGGGCACATGCGAGCCCGGCGGAAGACGCCACCAATGGCCATTCCATCAACTTTGGCAGGTGTATACACTACGCCTTTGATCTCGGAGGTTTGCCGAATTTAGATGACATAACCCGTCTTTGGTTATCTTTCTCCAAGGTAGAAGGGACGTAAGCACATATCCACTTTTGCAAGATAAAATTAGCACCCCTTTGCTGGGAGACAAATATCACCGGCAGGAAAACCTTGATTAAAGTACAAAGCAGACAGGGGTACCGGGCTGCCCCCTCNTGAGCAAACTCCCTATTTATAGTGATAGGAAATAGTATTGGTCTGACATAGGGCAGTGAACAGAAGCCACCCACCACAGCCTGAAATACATGGCTTGGTATTGCACATTCTGGAAAGTTCCTCTTGGATTTAGTTCATAAAGGTCCAATTTGGGGCTTGGGAAAGAAAGGAGAAAGATTGTCATGATGGACATTAAACCAGAGCAAGGGATTCCATGGGAGGTCCTGCCCCCACATTCCAGGGCTGTTGGGAACAGTTGTGCCATTTGTTGACTGCACAGATTAGTGGAGGAGGCCAGCACTGACAAGCATGGGCGAACAAGGGCAAATCCCGGGGTTGCTCACCCCGGTGTGGGGCTGGATCCCAGAGAGAGTGCCCTGTGGCAATCCCAACCAGTGAACCAGAGGACCCTGCTTTTCACACACCTGCCTCTCACCTTGACTGCTAGGCTTGAGGACCATGGACACACCCATTGGAGCATCTGGTCTGGGAAGATAAAACCGATTTGGACCTCCTTCACTTCCCTACGGAAGTGGAAGCGAGTTGCAGGGTTCCGCTTCCTGCTGTCAACAGTAACTCTCTTCCCACACAATCTGTATTATTTCATTGGGAAATAGCCCACCACATCCATGTTCCTGTCTCCCAAATTAATTCACATTAAAAATATGATTTGATGTAACAGAGGAGGGAGAGAGAACTTTTCATGCAATTTCTATGTTGAAATTTAATATGGATTTTATTTTGACTTTTTTTTTCTCCTTTTTTTGAGGCAGGCTTTTGCTGTGTTACCATGGCTGACCTAGAACAGGCTATGTAGACCAGGCTGGCCTTGAACTCACAGAGATCCACNTGCCTCTGCACCATCACGCCTGACTTGATTCTATTTTGAACAACATCTTCCTAAGCCTTGCTCAGCTTTGGTGTAGTCTGCAGCAACTTCATGGTGTCTCCTCTCTAAAACCTCTGAGGTCTCAGCACAGGGCAGATCAAGACAAACCTTGCAGTGGTCATGGCGTCCTCATGACCACATGAAAAATGCACAATACTCCCCCAAACCATAAGGAAGTATAACAAGGAGTGCAGGGCTCTGGTTACTTTTTATAAAGCAGATCTTATACTGATGTCTATTTGCTTTCCTGGTTCATGTTCCATTCATTTCTCCTGTGAGTGGTTTCTAGTTTGTACAGCTCTGGGCTATGTCCCTTCTAATACAAGCTTCTCTTTCTTGCCTTGTAACCTTTAGAATNGAAGTTTTACTTATTTACTGGACATTGCAGAGCACACGGATCTTGGACAGGCTTGGTGAGGTCTGCAGCCTGGAGCGTTAAGATGGGACCTGGTATTGAACATTCCATTCTTGGATAAAAAGGTGCCATTGAGGGGTCCAGACCTGAGCCCCAACTTTACAGCAGCTGAGGCCAAGGTGAGCCACGGACCCCCTGCAAACTTCAGTTCAGTGAGGGCAAATTGGCAGCACGTCCTGTGCAGACATCACTAGNCAATCTGGGCGCTGCCCTGTCCTGATGGAGCTCTGCTGACATCCCCTCCCAAGGGTTCTTACACTCAGAGGCGGGGGCCAGCTGATGAGAAGAGAGGGTTGTCTTAAGGTCACTCCTGGGTCGATGGCACAGGGGAGGTGAGGACTCTTCTGAGTCTCCCACAGGCTTCAGGAGCTGCAGGTGATATTACCTGCCATTCTGTTCTCAAAATGCCTTGCCCTGCCACCTGCGGCTCCACACACCTGTGAGGAGGGGCCNTGGGCTGAGGGGATCCTGAGATCCTATAGACCCTTGCTTTGCTCCTGGGCAGGTAGGTCTCATGAGGGGATATGCCCATGGAGACTGTGTGTGTGTGCTTGTGCCTGCATGTGTGTGTGTGTGTGATATGTATCTTTCTAATTTTTAGAGTCTATTCCTAATTAGTTGAACTATGTCTCCCACCTTCTCCATAAATAATTGGCCCTTCATTGCTCTCATGTACAAAGCTTCCTGAACCTCAAAGAAATCACCGGGTGGGAGAAAAATCTTCACACACAACCTACTTCTCAGAATGTGTTCATGAAGTTTCCTTCAGTTCATGGCAATGACCTCAGGGTCATTTCCACCCCACTTTGACCTTTGTGCATTGTCTGGGTGACAGTCCTTTATGTCTCATGTGGGCTTCTTAATAGGTGTCGTGAGGGGCTGCAAAGATAGTTCAGTAGGTGAAAGTGTAAGGGGATGGGTGTGGTCAAAAGAACACCTGTAACAACCCCATCACTGTGTGTGTGTGTGTGTGTGTGTGTGTGTGTGTGTGTGAGGGGGAGACAGGAGGATTGCTGCAGCTTGGTGGCCATCAGCTGAATTACAGTGAAAGACTTAGGTGGACCGTGAGAGAGGACGTGGGGTGAAGAGAGATAGATGCCAGAGAAAGTTGTACCAGACGGGAAAGGGTAGCTCATTCTTTCTGAGGGTTTGGCGTTTATGAACTGTTTCTCTCATTTTAGTTACACAGGCTTGGGGCTTTAAATGCAAGAACAAGCTGGTGCTGAGAAGGGCACGCTTGCTCACGTGGGTGGCTGAGGATTTTATTCAGCAATGAAAGGAAGAAGGTGAAGGATGAGCTAGGACTCCCCATTGACGGAAAAGGAAACGGGTTCAGAAGCATGAAGGAACTTGCTCAGGGTTACCTGGCAACGGGGCAGCGAACAAAATCACAAACGTAAAAATAAGTTCCCTAGGGTAGTCGGTCACCCCACCATTGTCCCACTGTGCCGCTGTCTCTTCTGCTTATCTTTCAATTGTGGAGTGGCTGTCCCATTTTTTAAAAGCAAGTTCTCACTCTCTGCATCATCACTTTTTTCCCTTTCATCATCTGGGTATATAATAATGCGTTTTCTGAGAATAGGAGATGTCCCCCCAGGCTGTTGCTGTCACCCTATTATGTTTAGGGAAACTGAGATCTAGAGAGGGCAAGCAACTGGGCTAAGTGTGCACCACCCATAGAAGACAGAAGTAGAATTTGGTTCTGGGGCTTCCAGACATCAGCTCTCAAGTCCCCTGCCACTGCTTCCTGGCCTCAGTGTCAGAGCCCTGGCTGGCTGTGAGGAGAGCCCTAGGCCTGCCTGGGAGCTGGCCACAGGATGTGGGCTGTTTATTATTCCTGGGGCTCACTGCTCAGCCTCCATATGATGCTGGAAGAGCATGGGCAGGAGGACTTTGTAGAAAGTGGAAAAGAATTTTGTGTCCAAACAGACATGACTGGAGCCAAAGGATGGCTAGATGATCAGGTCCCCTGTATCANTCAGTGATGCTGTGTCAGGACCTGATTTTCATGATGACACGGTGAAGCTTGGGGGTGTTGGTAGGTTCCCCCTGGGAAAGGCTGGAGCATGGGGTATGCTGCCCACCCTCAGTTGGCACTTGAGAGCATCTGATACCATCATCACATTCAGTTAGCCTGGCTGAGCCCTGACGCTAGGGTATGCCATGGCACTGCCCCTGCAGCTTAGCTAGTGGGGGCATCCAAGAACACATCCACAGTTCTCAGCTTGATTCCTGAGGCAAGACCTGTGGCCATGACTGCTAGAAGGCAACAGGCTGGTACCCAGGTCACAGTAGCTAGTGTCTGCTGAGCACTACCAGTGAGTCACATGTTTTTTTACTCCCTGTTCATGCACCTTTGATGACAGCTACAAGCAGGGACCACTATCACCGAGACCTCACAGATGGACATCCCAGACTCAGTGTGGCCCAGCGACTTGCCCAGGCAGCAGAATGTCCTGGCTTTGGCCACAGCTATCAAACTCCTGTCACCACATCCTGGGGCATAGTCACCCCACTCTTGCCTTATAGCCTTTGTCAGGATCCAGCAGTCTGTTCTCTGCCTCAGTTTCCCTAGCTACAAAATGAAGAGCATGGTAGACTCTGCCCAGTAGGGCTGTTGTGTCAAGTGAGCTTCTCCACATTCTGCAGGCTTGCCTTCCGCGAGGCTGTTAAGAACTCCTTATCTTCCTCCATCTTTTCTGGTGACAAGAGTGGACAGTGATATTGATGCCATTATCTGCAGGGTGGGAGACAACTTGCACCTACACCTATGGCTTCGCAATCACCTGATGAAGTGCTAAGTTATCAGCATTTGCAACTGGCTTCTGCCACCTTCCAGAATCAAGGCTGTCACTAACAGCAATCACATTCCCAGCATCAGGTTCCACCTGCTGCTCTTCCCCACCACTGACATGGGGGGGGGGCGGGGGGCATCTACTCTATGCTACTGGTGTCTAGGGGGTAAAACTGTAGACAGAAGCACAGTCTGGTACCCCTCCCCTGTATTCTAAAGCAAAAAGAGACCACCTTCTGTCCAGCCTGGAGCAGGAGGCAAGGGGAGAAGCCTGAGTCAGTTTTCAAAGTCTGTCAGTTTATCTGTCCTTCCAGTTCAGTTGTGGTCACAGAGCAGGAGCCTGAGACTGCTTATTGCTGAGTTTAGGGAGCTGTTGANGGCTCCAAGTGAGTTTCACCAGTTCCCCAGCAAACAGGGCTTCCATGTCATTGTGGGGGAGTGGGGCCAGCCCCAGGAGCCGAGCATGTGAGGGAGGGAACCACCACCCAAGCGAGCTTTTGTGTAACTCCTGATCATGCTGCCTGCTAGCTAAAGAGACCCAAGGAGCAGAGCTGTGTGTGGCGCGAGACGCCCGTGAACCCCTGGACTCTGCTAATTGGGGTGCCCTTCTGTCTCCAGGATGTCCTGCTCTTTGTCTGAGTTGAAGAGATAAGGAGGGAGCTGGGCTGCTCCGAGCAGCCCCTGCTGGACAGGGCCTCGCGTGCTGGCTCCAGGTTCCCGCTGTGAGCAAGAACTGCCACCCATTTCCTCAGAAAACTCCGGGGTGCTGTGTCTGAGGAAGTGTGGGGAGGCAGGGGTCNCTCTAAAAGCAGGCTGGAAACACCGGAGCGCGGCAGGTCACCGTTCCTTCACCGGGCAAGTTTTTTTTTTTTTCCCTGTAAGATACTGACAGGCTTCCTCTGTGGAGCTAAAACGTGCCTTCAACCCCCAAACCAAATCGTTACTAGAAAATAAGAGAACCTTCACTTTCTAACAACCAGGGGTTAATGTGGGGTGCACTTGGAAATTGTAGAAATCAGATCAAACCCACCAATTCCTGTCTACTCACCACCAGGACTCGGAAAAACAAATAAAAGATGGATAACGAAGCAACTTTTGTTTTCTAAGAATAAATGATATTGAAAGAGAGATGCTTGGTGGCTTTGCACACTAAAGCGAGGGAGGCATGATTTCAATATTTACAGCCCCCAAATGTCTAATAGCCCAAACCCAAACCAATATACATCCCTGATCATGGAGTTTTCCCCTTATCCAAATATAAAAAGTATTATATGTTATATTGACTTTAGGGCAAAATTTTTCCCTTATAAGGTGTTTGACATAAATAGCTTTTATTGTGGAACTCTGGACTGGAAAGGACCCCCATAGTTGTTAAAGGTCCCAGCTGCTCTTGTTATCATTGGAGACATTAAACTGCAATTCCTAACATCTAATATCAAATTTTAGCACAAATCCTATAAAACGTATCTTGTCAGAAAGTGCCAGAACCCCTAAGCTCTTTTCCGAGGAACAAATCGCAGCTGGCGCTTTGTCCCCGTGGGCCGAGCACCAATTTACTGTGGCCTCTAGCTCAGGCAGCAAACTAATATTCTCTCTTTTCGCCTCTGTTGCAGGTCTTGCTGGGGACCTCCAAGGTCTGGAAGGGCCATGGACCAGGCCACTTGATGGGGTGACCGGCCTGCAGAGCTGAGTCCAAGGCCTGGAGATAGGGCCCAGCACTAGGCATTTGAGGAATGAAGCTTGCAGGCCCTGGGGATTCTGCCTGTAGTGACAGCCCTAACATTAGCCAGAGCCCTCGACGCCTGGAGAAATGGCATTGCCCACCCTGAGAGAGAGAGGTAACGTTTATTTTTGTATTTTTTTCTCTCTCTCCCATACACGGAGCTTCAGAAGACCACCAAGTGTGGATCATTTTTTTCCCCCACCATGATGTACAATTCACATTTGTTAATCAAAAAAA
>LZPO01044191.1:205781-230503 GCA_001675575.1 Neotoma lepida
GTGTGTGTGTGTGTGTGTGTGTGTGTGTGTGTGTGTGTGCCTGTGCACACGTGTCACGGCTCTGGTGGGGAAGTTAGAGGACAGCCTGTAGAGGTGAGTTTTCTCTTTCCACCAGGGGTTCTAGGATCAGACTCAGGTTGTCAGGCTTGGCAGCAAGCAGCCCTATCTGCTGAGCCATCTGGCCAGCCCACTGTCACATTTCGTTTTTTAAAAATGTCCTTGGACTACAAGGTGCTTCAGAAACACAAGGTGACACTTTTACTCATCTCTTTATGATTCTTGTCGAATGACAACCACACCCAGCAGGTAGCACAGGCCCCACAGACCCATCCTGACACATTTCCTAAGAAAATGTTACCTGAGGTCCTCTCCCGGTAATGGCTGATCACCCTGCAAAATCCCTGCCTGGGAACCTGTAACCCTCTCCCAACACAGAGAAGATGAACTGTTCACTTTTCTGTTCAGACTCAGGGAGACCCAGCATGATACCTTCCTGTTAAGACACTGGTTGTCAGTTAAGCCCCAGCTGACAGTGTCTTAAGTACCTGGGAGCAATTCAGCTGAAAGCAGTGAGGTGCAGGGGCACTCTGGAGCGCCCTCTAGGGGCCAGGTGTATTTCAGGACCACTGGAGAATCATCTGCAAGGACATCTTAGCCTGCTTGATAGCTTGATAGCAGACACCCCTAACCTCTCACGCTTTGAGCAGAACACCAGGGACATCAGCTCCAACTGCAATTCCAACATAGGGAAAAGTCCCCCGCTCAAAGCAGGGTCCTGGCTCCTCATCTTACTCTTGGGCTAGCATTCCTTTTGNGTTTCACTGTGAAGATCTTTGCCAGGCAGAAGGGACAGCGCCAGGGTGGGCAGCATGCCTGTCCTTCCTTGCTTTAGAAGGCCAGAGCTGCTGCAATCAATCAATCAATACATAGGAGCCTGGTTTTCATTCTGCAGTGGATGGCAGCAATCTTACACCTCAGGGCATCAAAGCCTGTAGGGCTGGGTCTGCAGCCTGCCTGGGACCTAAGGAGACTGGGAGAGAGAAGGAGGCTACAGGTCTCTGAGGGAGGGAGGTGAGGGAGATAGCTGAGGGAGGGGGCTGGGAAATTGGGGAGAGGCCAGCAGGGCTGAGAGGAGCAGATGGGCTGGGTGGGGGTGGGGTCAAGGAAGCCCTGCTTTCCAGATAGTATGAGGAGAAGAAAGATTGGGAGGGGGCTTCAAGGAAGATGGGACTCTGTGATCTCTACCCCAGCACCATTTGGTATCTCACCTCCCCAGGAGCCTGCTCTGTTTCGGCTGCCTCTGTAGAGCCCCGACCCTGCTGGGCCCCTCATCCTTGTCATCCCCACACTGTGGACAATTTTCACAGTTGAGGGTCTGCCTGTGGCCTATGCTCCAGGAAGTCTGAAGACCTTGACAGCTTCCATGCCCCCACACACTCCAGCTCCCAGTTGTGGCCCGGAGAGTGTGGAGACACAGCCTGGAGCTTATCGCCTCACCTCTTCACTGCCTGCTTGCTAAGGCTGTGGCTCCTCCCCTCTAAAGATGCCTGTCTGGCCTGGGCTTGTCTTGACCTAGCAGCACAGCAGGTGACTGGAATGCCCACCTCCTCATTCTAGGCATTGGACACAGAGCAGTCCACATTTGACCCTTGGGAAAGTAGGATGGACCTCCCAGTGAGGGATGTCTGTCAAGGTGACTGCTATGCTCTATCACCCTCAGTGGTCACGGCAGAAGGGACCCTCTATGACCTCCCCCCAACACTGGGGCTTTGCTGTCCAAAACTCCTAGTGACCAAGGTTAGCCTGCTCCATGCCTTTCCTATAACTCACAACCTTAGTAGGATTGGTCAGGCATGTAGCAGCTAGTGAATGGGGTTGTGTTGAAGTGTCACAGTTTTGAGTATTTCCCTGGGGCCAGACATTATTTTGTGCCCATTTTACAGATGGAGTTAGGGAGGCCCAGGTGATCTGTGCTAAGACATACAGCTAGAAAGCCCCAGAATCTGTCTTCAGCTTATGGGGCTCCTGTGCTCTGCAGGGGCCAGCAGAGCATGTGGTGCAGGGTGGAAATGGTTTCTTGGGTGGGGTAGCCAGAGCTGCATGCTATTGCTTCAGTTTTTGGAACCTTTTTCCTTCCTGAGCCCCAAGTCCCCTCTACCGTCAGCCAGCTCACACCACAGCCACCCTAACTGTGTGACTGTCCTTCCCTCTGCACTCCAGGCTCTGTAGTGACGCCCCCTCTTTTCCTGAAAGGCTGGCATCTGTGTTCTCAGGGATGAGAAGGAATAATCTGGAAATGCCAAGTCAGTCCTTGCTGGAACTGAGCTCGAGGCTTGAGGCAAGGAGAGGCTGAACAGGTGTAGGGAGGAGTGCAGTTCTACACCTCTGATCCTGGAAAGCGTAAAGACTTCTCTCAGAGTGGCAGGAAGCTATACATCGTACCTTGTAGCCTCAGAGTGTCAGAAGGACAGATGCCTCTGTGTTTTGCCTCAGTGGGGGTGGACTCAACGGCCAGGGTCCAAATGTGGTTCCATACTTGCCTCACTGCTCAGGGAGGGTGGTCTATAGGAGACCTTGACACCCTCTATGTCCCTCAGACTCCTTCTGTGTCCCCTTGAAAGGGTGACCAAGAGGACAAAGTGATTTACTGCTGGAGGCCCAGCCCACAGCTTTCTAGAACTTTCTGCAGTTGTAAGAACAACAAAGAGTTAAATAGCAGAAGTGTGACATCGTCAAGCTTCAGACACAACACCAAGGCTCTAGTGGTGGCATCACTCACTGGTGGTTGGTCCCCTGTAGAGCTGTGTAGTGAACCCCGGTGGTGTGACTCAGCACTGACCATTAGGCTCCCTACCTCTCAGCAAGATGGAGTTACTATTACTACTATATATTCTTACTTTGGCTTCTATAAAATGTAGTTTTGCTTTTCTAAAATGATTATGAGATCATTACCAATCTGCATGCAGCTTTGAGAAATAACACAGGGAAATCCTCTGACATAATTTGCCCTGGTGACACCCCTCAGAGCTACAACACAAAGTTCGCCAGGATGCTGACAACATCCACCTGTTTCATCCTGAGAATGCTTGCTGCTTCTGCCCTGCGCCTCACNCAGCAGTGCCTGATACAATTGCACCCTTGAGAGCATAACTGTGAAGTTGCAATTTTGTTAGCTGGGNTCATGTACTCACAATGCCCGATGCAGGAGTTTTTAGTTTTTATTTATCTACATTTTATGTATTCATTCTTGTTGTACTGAGGCTTTCCCAGGGTATCACACACACTAGGCAAGCACTCTGTCCCCAACCCTGCTCAACATTTCTAAATGGAGAAATGAGGGTGTTTTCTTACAGAGCTGCATAACCTTTCTGGGCCATTTATTTAGGAATCGATACCATGTGCTTGGTGTTCCCTACGTGCAGGGTGGGGCTGTGGGTGGAGCTCAGACCTAGTGTCCCTGGGAAGTTGCACTTTCAGCCCCAGGTACCCTGGGAAGCCAGCGCTGTGCCCGCACTCTGCCCTGCTCTCCAAGCCTCTGTGGTTTCTCTGGCCCCTTGGTGGCCTGTGATCTTTCAACAGTTAAGAGCCTCCCTAATAAGAGATTTGAGAGCAATTTGCATGGCTTGGCGGAGGCCAGGTTTCTGGAGTGGGGAACACTACTGAGCACCAAGCGTAAAGCCGCTGCTAATTCTGCTGACGTGAAATAACAAACAGCTTCNCACCCTCCTTTGTTCCATGAACTAATGAAAACCATGGCAGCCTCAGCCCAGNAAGCTAAGGACTCAGTGGCCGCGAGGAAAGAGTTCTGCATGGGCCACCTCTGCCACTGGACTCCGTGGGGGAACAGCCAATGACTTTTCCTCGGCCTGGTAGCTTCTCTTCTACTCTTCCTAAATGAAAGACAAATGCCCTTTCAGAGTGACTGTGTCTCAGCCCCTCTACNGAGGTCTCTGGAGGCCAAGTCCACCAGGTGGCCCTGTCATTAGAATTCAATAACACTGGAATGGGCNCTNGACTCAGTTTATAGAGCCACTCATCTGGGCATTCACAAAGCCCTGGGTCGATCCACAGCATAAACTGGGCCTGGTGGTGTACTCCACTAATCCCAGGTGGAGACAGGACGACCAAATGTCCTGGTTAGCTTCAGCTACACAGTTCAGGTCAGCTTTGGCTACACTTGACTTGTCTAAAAAAACAAAACAAAACAAAAACAACCAAACAACCAAACAGCAACAATAACAACAACAACAACAACAACAACAACAAAAACCTAGACAAATAAAAAAACCCCAATAACTATTTTGTTTTCATTTTCAATTTCATAGTTATGTTGTTGTTTGATTCTTCCTTATTTGCAAGACCATAGCAAGGTTTTTAAATATTGATTTAAAATCAAAGTGAACTGATGTAAAAAAGAAAATGAGACGGTTCAATGATTAAGAAAGCAGAGGACCAGGGTTTGATTTCCAGTATCCACATGGTTCACAGCCACCCCTGACTCCAGTTCCAGAGCATCTGATGCCCTCTTCTGACCTCCCTGGGCACCAAGCATGCATGTGGTACACGAATATACATGCAGACAAAACATTGACACATAAAATAAAAAAATAAATCTAATAAAAAATTTTTAAGTATGAAGATAAGCAAGCAGGAACAGCAAAAACTTTGACAGTTTTGATGGACCTGGGATGACAGGGTCTCAAAAATGCCAATCAGGAAGTGCCTCACTGCACACTTGGAGAAACTGAGGCACAGAGAGAGTGCGAGGGACATGCTGCCTAGAGATAGACAGTAAGCCNGTGTTAGAGTTACACAAGATGTTCCTGGCAGGGCTGCAGCCAGCCAGATCAAGCAGAAATTGAACTCAGAGCCCTGGGGTGCTTCTTCTCCNGAGGATGGGAGCAAACCACTTTCCAATTCTGTAGTATGTAAACTCCTCCTCCTCCTTCAAACTTAGGGAAGGACGGAGCAACCNAGAGCTCATCATCTGGGGAGAGGTGCATCAAGAAGGACTTGGGGGATGATGAGATGGCTGAGTGGGTAAAGCTCATGTTGTGCAAGCCTGATGACGCAGTTTGACTCCTGGGACCCACCTAAAGGTGCATAGAGAGAACTGATCTATGGAGTTATTGTAACTCTGTCACACCCTCCTAATAATAATGAAAAGTAAATCTTTTTGCTTTAGAATGATTTTCTGTTTGTTTTTTTGAGATGTTCTTGTTATATATTCCAGGCTATCTGTGAACTCACTATATAGCTCAGACTGGCCTCAAACTCAAGGCAATCCTCCTGCTTCAACCTCTAAACCCTATACTACAGGCATGTGTTTTTTTTCATGAACTATTTTCATTTTCAGAAATATTGTTTAAAAATACATTTTTAAACTGAAAATCCAATCCTGTGGTGGAAATAAAGAAGGCAAAGTCCAGAGAGGGCAGGAGATTCTGCCCTGGGCCAGGCTGCAGCATGAGGCTCCTGGGGGGATGCATTTCAGTGTCTGCTGGCCTTTGGTTTTACTGTTGGGTGGACTATCCCACATGGCCACACACTTAGACTGTTCCTGTATNGACCTTAATAATACGGTCTCGCGCATAGACTCTTACACATACATCTGTGTGGACCTGCCTGTCTGCTTCCCTCCATAAATCCTAGTTGGAGCAGCCTCAGATCACAGGGAGTGGACCCTTTGGGAGCTCCTGGCACACACTACACCACCAAATCATGCCTCGGAGAGGCTGTAAATTTGGTAGTATGTCTATGAGCAAAACCTGAACACACTCATTCCTCTGTGACTTCACCAACACTGGACACTATGACTTTTAACCATTTATTTTTTGGCCAGTTGAAGGACCGGGGAATTCCATTCACCAGTTTGGTTTGGAAATAACTAACCTCATGTCTGATTACCTCCGTCTTACCCCTGGGTGCCCGAAGGCAGTGCTCACTACATTAACGAGAACCGGTGTTCATCCAGTGAGGAGTCCAACAGTTCCCTTTACAGTGCTTGGGGCTTGAGGTTGGACTTCGCCTCTGTCCCCTCCTCTTGCACCTGTTGGAGANGCCTGGTAGGGAGCAGGGGCAAGGAAGGAGGCCTTCAGAGATGGNCAGAAGAAGGTTTGCATATTCCTGGGTGTATCAGCAAGCAGCTTGACCTAAGCTGAGCTCTGGGCCCTGGGGAGTGGCTCCTCCGCTTTTGTGGCCATGAGTTAACCAGTGTTGGGAGTCTGATCCTTCTGCCTATTAGTCAAAAGGACTGGAGCCTGGTAAAAGGGGATGTGGAGAGCAGGACACCAGGCAACAGGGGGTTGTCAGTGGTCGGAGCTGCATCCTTGCATCCTTGCATTGCCTAGGAAACACAACCAGAGCTGTTTGTTCAGGGGTCCAAGGGCCTGGTGTCCACTCCCTACTGGTGGGAGTTTAGTAGTGAGTAAGTTTTTAACTGGTGAGAAATATGAACACACTATCAGAGTGACCATCTTTAAGGGCATAGCACAATGACATTCCGTGTCCTGAGTGTCTATAACCTGGCCTCTATCTATTTCTAGAACTCTTTCAGCACCCAAAGGACACCTGGGACCCAACAACCACCATTTCTCACCCTCCCACCCTCTGCTCACCCTGGAAACCACTGAACTGTCTCTGTTCTGTGGATTCNCCTGCTNTGGACATCTTACGTAAATGGAATTATTCAATATGTGGTTTTTCTGCATCTGGCTTCCCTCACTTCCCACAGCCTTTACAGGTTCCTTTGGGTGACAATCCACTTCTTCTTCCTCCTGCTCCGTGTAACAAACAGACCACGTGCTGTCTGTCTGCTGTGGACAGGCAGCTTTGGCTGTTGTGGGAGGTGCCAACACCTAGGTCAATTGTACACANGGCTTTGCTGAATTCTGCCTGTGGTTCAGAGATATGGTGAGATGCTGGATCCCAAGTTTGCTCTGGGTCTTTAGTAGGGGACAGGTAGCCTGGTCCCCAGCAACTAACATTCCTCACTCTCACTGGAGAAGAGGAGGGGCCCAAGTTGTCAGCTTAGGCTTGCAGGAGAACACACCTTGCTTCTAGGTCTATGTGGCAATCATAATGAGGGATGGTCAGCAGGGTCTCCAGAGAAGCTGTATAGTCACTGCCCGCAAGAGATTGCAGTCCCTTCAAGTTCGGATGCTACCCTTCCCAGGAGGCCCTCTATGTCTCCCGGCTTCAGCTTCCTGTCTTGAAAGTGAGGCTGCTGAGTCCCAGTTGAAGGACATAGTACATGGTGGGTACTTGTGGAAGAACACCTTTGGGGTCCTTCCCGGAACCTGTGTGGGATGCTGAGGAGGCTCTGCTTTGGGGGCTGTTGGTGCTGTGACGAAGCTGTAGCGTACTATTGATCCTGAATTGAATTTGGGGAGCAAGAGTAAGGAGCTCTGGACCCTGAGGAAATACCCAAAGTGGGGCATTGAAAGCAGGCTGGCCTGAAGAACCTCCCTGGAGGGCAAAGCGCATCTGGACCGCCCCACCCGTATCCCAGGCTGTCCAGGAGGGAGTGGCTGGGGCCACCTCATCGGGGACAGGCAGGCTGTGTATACAACCTTTCAAGGGCTAAATAAACGTCGTAATTTACCGAGAAAAGGCCTTTCAGGGCCACCTCTGGCTCCGAGGTCTCAGGACTTATGGGACAAAGCCAGCATCCATCTTCCTATGTGACATGTTCCTGTCAACAGTCACCCTAATGGGAACAGAGCTGGCCAGAGCAGCATGGCAGTCCCTCCCTGGATCCTGCCCCTCTTGGGCAGCAGAGAAAGGGGCCAGGGTGGGGGCTGAGAGTCAGGGCTTCAGGGTGGAGTCTCAGAAAAGTCAGGGCTAGAGGAGGGGATATAGGGAAGACTGAGGGCAGGAAGAGGGCTGTGGACGGCGGGGAAGCTACCCCCCTCCCCAGCTGTCCTGCCAGCTCCCTGGGGCTTATGGGATCAGAGCCAGATGGCCCCTGGAGTCCAGGCTCCTGGAGGACTCCAGAGCTGTCACACTTCAAAGCCTGGCAGCCTGGGCTGGAATGCAGGGAGCCTGGGTGGGGAGTCCAGGCAGATGGCTCTGAGGACGACGACCACAAGGCACTGCTGACCCAGCCAGAGGTCTGGTCCTGGCTGCCTGGTTCCCAGCAAGCTGTGGCGGTGGGTGCTGTCTGTCTGGTTCCTAGCAGTTCACTCAGGCAATGCAGATGAGAGTGTGTCAGCTTAGCAGGCTGCTGGGAGATCAAAGAGGACAAGGAGGGCAAATGTCCCAGCTCTGCAGAAGGTGTGAGTTACTGTACGGACNTGGCGGGGCTGCGCCATAGAANCGTAAATCAAGATGTACATGTCATTTAAAACCATCTGACAATCATGTTTGAAAAAGAAACAGAGCAGAATTGGGCCAGTGAGATGGCTCAGTGGGTAAAGGTGCTTGCTGACAAACCTGTGGACCTGAGTTCTATCCCCAGAACCCACGTGGTGGAAGGAGAGAAACAACTCCCTGTTAGCTGTCCTATGACTCTCACAAGGCTGCCACATACACAGAAATCAATCCATCAATCCATCAAACAATCAATGTGAAAAAAGTATCAGGCTCTTNCAGTCCCTGATGTTAGCAGGAAGCCCCGTGGGCAAACATCAAGAAGTCAGGATGCAAATGGCCTCAGAAACTGCCCTCCAATCATGTCCCCAAGCCCTATTTATTCACTGAAGGACACTGTGCNGGGGCTCACACATGGTGGTGCATGGTCTCAGGACCAGTCAGGCAAGGAGGTAGATGTGAGGGAGCAGGGGAACTGCCACAGATCTCAGCAGCTGTGGCCCCTACTTAGGAAGCAAGCCAAGGACACCCCAGCTGGATCTGGATAACTGTGTCTTAAGATGGTTAAGAAGCTACTTCATGAACAACCGTTCTTGAAGCTGCAGAAAGGTAGTTCCCACAGTGTCAGAGGCCCCGGCACTTTCCTAATTACCACACATGGGGGCTAACAAGGCAGCTGCACATGGGAAGAAATGTCTTACAGTGGAAATCCCATCATCTACCATGATGAGGGGGGGGCCCGATCACCCTGTGAGTATGCCAGATACCTCATAAATATTTATCAAGTTTCACAATGCAAGACCCACTGGCAGCTTCCGCCCTTAGGTCAGCCTGCTCCAATCTCTCTTTCTTTGCTGCCTAAGCTTTTGCTTAAGGCGTTCCCATCTCTGCCTCTCTCCACTGAATCCTTTCCTTTAAGAAGAGAGTGATCAACTGGGTGGTGGTGGCTCATGCCTTTAATCCCAACACTTGGGAGGCAGAGGCAGGTGGACCTCGGAGTTTGAGGTCAGCCTGGTCTACAGAGTGAGTTCTAGGATAGCCAAGGCTACACAGAGAACCCCTATCTTGAAAACAGAAAAAGAAGAAGGAGGAGGAGGAGGAAGAGGAGAAGATGAGGACAGTGATGTGTTATTACCTGGTAATAGAGCAGGTAAGGCTCACAGGCCCATTGTGTACAGGTGTGTTGAAGAATATCGTCTATCTTCCCAGCCGCCCTTCCCACTTCNGACACCTGTCTCTACTTCACATGTGCAAACCCAAGGCATAGGACATGTGAAAGTGGCACAGGATGTCAGGAATTGTTCCTCAAGCGCTGATATCTGGGCCCATCGGTCATTCAGATTCCACGTCTGAGTGGCAATGGACTATGTTGTGTTTTTGTTTCTTTCTGTGTCAACTCAGGGGATCTTGGAAGCAGCCAGGCTGGAAAGCTGAGTCCTAACCCTTTGCCTCTTGGACATGAGGTCCCTCTGCCACCTGCACTGGGTTCCCTGGGAGCCCCAAATCTACAGAGCCAATCTGCTTTGGAACAGGTGTACCAGAGACATCTGTGTGTGTCAGCTTGAAGACCTGCCAACCTACACAGCTAAGCCTTGACACAGAGAAGTCCCAGCAGGTCAGGTAGCAAGCTCAAAGCTCAGAGAACAAGAATGCCATAGCCAGATCTTGGTGACTGTGTCTCAGGTCAGAGAGTCCTGAGAAGGGCACCAGTGTGTGGAGAGAGGGGTGCAGGAAGCTCATTTCCACCATCATATCTGGACACCCAAGTGCTCCTGCATGTGTCTGGTCATCATGGGATTCTGGCTTTCATTGGAGTGGGNTGAGTCTGCACTCTGGGACCTTGGGGTGTGTTCAAATTCCAGCCTTATCACTTACTGGCTGTGTAATCTTGGATAAGTCTCTTGATGGATTTCTGCATAGCCTCAGTTTCTTCATCCATGAAGTGGGCTAACAGCACCTGTCTTAGTTACTTGACAAAAGCATTTAAGGAAGGAAAGGTTTAACTGGCACTCAGATCAAGGGTGCAGTCTATCATGACAGGGTAGGCGTGGCAGCAGGAGTGTGAGGCAGCTTGTCACACGGCATCCACTGCCAGGAAGCAGAGAGATGAATGCTGGTGCTCAGCTTACCTTCTCCTTTTTATTTGGTCTAGGACCCAGCCCAGGGAGTGATGCTGCCCACAGTTAGTGTGGGTCTTGCTTACTCAGTTAAGCCTCTCTGGAAATGCCCTCATGACACAGACACACCCACATCCAACTTGTGACCTGGAGATGTGCTTATTAGGAAAACGGTTCTTGCAAAGATGGTTTATTAATTATATTATCATTGTCATTGTCATTATCATTATTATTATTATTATTGAGACAGGGTCTCACTATGTTGCCATGACTGGCCTGGGCTCACAGAGATCTTCCTGCCTCTGTGTCCCAAGTGCTGAGACTAAAGATGTGAGCCACTACCCTCTGCCTGGTTTAGGACACTTGATGAAACTATCCAAAATTAAGGACACTGACTGGTGTCCTACAAGAGGAATGGAGAGGGCAGAGAAACAGGAAAAAGCTGTGTGGCAATGGAGACTGAACACGGAGTGATAGGACACCTAGGATACCAGGAAGTTGAAGGAAGTCTCTAGAGTATCCAAGGGGACACAGCTGGCCATACTGGGCTTCAAATGGCTGCTTGGGGTTGGGTCGGGCTTATGTCATCCTTGGAAATGAGCACAGTTGCTCTTCTACATTCACCTTTGCCCCCAATACTACTCCTTTAGACTCCAGTATGAACATTTCTGCTAAGACCTGAGCCCAGTACAGAGTTCTGTTGGCTTGTCTTCCTTTCAGATTGTCTACAGCTGTGAGAAGGAATCGGGAGGGATATGATATGTCCTGCCACTTTCTCTGATGGCCCCAACCCAGAGTTCTACATTACGGTAAGTTATTAACATTGAGACAGCACACAAGCAGTTCCCAGTGTCTTTATTTTGTTTCTTACTGCTTATGATGTGTAGGCTTCTGTGTCTACCACAGTCACTGTCAACAGTCACAGTCCATCACCACAGGGACACACCCCCTGTCTCTTCCTGTGTAATTTTTGTTGTTGTTGATTTTGCTGGTATACAAAGGAGTTGTCTATTACGACATTTTTATACTTGCACACCTGTTGCACCCTCCCACCCTCTCTAATTCTTTCTTACCTTCCCCAAGTCCTCCTCACCCCCAAAATGTCTGTCCGTCTATCTATCTAGACATCTATCATATACAAAATACACTGTATGAGAGAAATCAAGCAGCATTTGTCTCTCTTTTAATAATGTTTTGAGGTTGGGGATTTAGCTCAGTGGTAGAGCACTTGCCTAACAAGTGCAAGGCCCTGCATTCAGTCCTCAGCTCTGGGGGAAAAAAAAAAAACGTTTCTCTGTTTGTTTGGATATGCATGACCTGGGTGCAGTGCCCAAGGAAACCAGAAGAGGGCATCACATCCTCTGGAGCTGGAGTTACAGGTAGCTGTCAGCTACCATGTGGATGCTGGGAACTGAACCTGGGTCATTTGCAAAGGCAGCAGGTGTTCTTAACCACTGAGCCATCTCTCCAGAGCCAAATGTTGGTCTTTCTTTCCCTCTCTTGTTCCCTCCTCCCTTCCCTTCATCTCTCTTCTTTCCTCACATGACCCTTTAGGTCATGTATCTTCAGATCTAGATTTTGTGTAAGAGAAAAATCCAGTGTATCTTCTTCCCAAGTCTGGCTCACTCTGCTTAACATGAGGATTCCCAGTGATGTCCATTTCCCTGCAGATGACATCATTTCCTTCTTTGTGCCTGAGCAAGACTCCTTTGTATACCTGTACCACATTTTCTTCATCCATTCACCTGTCGATGGGCATCTAGGCTGACCCATTTCCAGGCTGGACACATTCCCGTTCCCTCGAGCAGAGAACAAGGGTCCTGCTTCCTCATGTCCCCACCAACATCTGTTTTCTTATTAATCACCATTCTGACTTTGAGAAGATGGAATCTCAACAAAGTTTTAATCTACACTTTCCTGATGGCTAAGGACCAGGAGGATTTTTTAAAAATCTGATTTCTTCAGTATTTAATGAGATTTATTTTTAATCGTGTAGATGTTTGTATCTGTGTTATGTGTGCCTCATGTGTGTGGTGTCTGTGAAGGTCAGAGGCACTAGACCCTCTGAGGCTGGAGTGACAAGCAACTGTGAACCACCTGACGTTAGTGCTGGAATCAAACTCGCCTCCTATGGTAGAGCAGTATGTGTTCTAACTTTAAGCCATCTCTCTGTGGGGGGAGAGGAGGCAGATTTCTTCACCTTATTCCTAGAACCCCACGCCATGTCTGGTCATGGTGGAAGTTGGGCACACACAGACTGCCTGAATGCTGGGTGTAATTCACCCCATCTGAACAGGAGGGGAGGCCCTTGGCTCAGGGCCATGCAGCCCATACCAGGACAAGCTGCATGTCCCTTCCCAGCGGTGAGGCTCCATCCTGGATGCTCTCCCACCTCAGCCTGCTTTCTGTGGTTCAGAATTTGGAATCTGTATGTAGGTGGTTCCATTGTCCCTGAGACACTGCAGGTCTTTCCCTATCTGCTGTAGCCTGAGCCTCTCCAGAAACAGGACTCTGCAGGGCAGCCACAGCTGTGCTGCTGTGAGTTTCTGGGCACATCCATAAGACTGATAAAAGTGAGGGGCAGGACGCAGTGGAGCCTGGAGCCTGGGATGCCCGATAACCAGGCCTGCTTTGATGTCCTCCAAGTTCAGAACGGGCCNGCCTCCTGGGCCGGCGTTACACGCTTGTTTATTTTTGTCGCTATGTAGGCTTTTTTGATTTCCTCTTCCCAAGCGGGACAGCCATCATTACTGCTGTCATTACCCCATTGGAAATGTTGCTAAACTCATGTCCCGCTCCATCCGATCCCCCTCCAGAGGGCCCAAGGAAGACCACCCACGGCGGCAGCGGCGGGCAGGCCTGCCCTGCATATCACGTTAGCCTGGGGAAGTTTGTAATTTCAACACACATACACACAACACGCGCCCACACACTCACAGCACACACGTGCACACCCCCACCCCCATCCCCAAACCTGACCGGCCCTTTCTAGCTCTGCCCAATCATGGGCGAAGTGGGCTGAGGACTTGCCTAAATGTCCCCCGAACCTGGTGGCTCCCAAGGAAGGCAGCTCATCGGCAGGTTTCACTGGAAGGTTTACAGCCCTCAGTTCCAATGTGTTGACTCAGAAAAGACACAGCTGGGCTGCTTTCTCTGTCAATGACACAGCGGGCACCAGGAAAGAGGCTGCCAGCCTGGATGCCACTGAGCCCATGAGTTTCTCCCTGAGCCCAGAACTTAGGGCCAGGAGTCCCCCTTATCACAGGGTCTTGGCACAATCTACACATGGGTTGTAGACTGTATGTCTTCAGTGTTTACTCTCCTTAGATGCTGAGAGTCCAAATCTAGATGCTTCTGTGCATGTACGTACACATGCACACTCACACACTTATGAGAACATTCCCACACACATGCACACGTGCATGCATGCACATATACATGCACACTCACAGGCATATGCACACACACAAATGCAAACACGAACACTTAGGCAATTCACACACATGAGAACATTTGTGAAAACACACACACACACATACAGGCACACACACACAGGTATGTGAACACACACACTTAGGCACATTCTGCCCTGCATCCCCTTCCCCACTTTCAGCATCTTCCCTTTCTAGGTCTTTGGGGAAATGTTACAGTAGCCTTTGAGGCTGATGAGATTCAAGTGGCTTCTTCACCCAGCATCCTCTCTATCTCCTGGTCTCTTTCTTGTAAGATTTTAGTGCCTGCCTGTTGTTTTCCAGTCCACCCTCACTGAGAACCNGAGAGGTGTGATAACCCCATGAATGTAGCTCAGGTCCATAGTTCACTCAGAGGAAATTCTGAACACAATGAACCTGTTTGACCAGTCACAAGCTCCCCCCCCACCCAACCTGCCCTTTTCTCCGAGGGTTCAACCAGTGGTGCTGTATTGACCCTCAGAAGCCTGTGAGGTTGTCACTCACCTTCCCTCAGAGTGGGTTTCTGTGGTGNGAGTCTACATTGGGCTTGTTCACAGGGGTATGAGCTGAGAAAGTGTGGGAAGTGAAAAACGATACAGCCAGGAAAAGGAAGGCCCAAGTATTTAGATGAGGAAACCTGAGGGATGTTTGGAATGAAGCACCCCAGAGCCCCATAAGGCAGGTACACCATCCACTCATCCAGAGTCCCCTGAGTCCCCTGAGATGTGTGAGCACAGATGTGCCACCCACTCTGAGATTCTGCGTAACATTGGACAAGCTACCTAGTTGCTCTCTCCAAGGTTCACCTGTATTATCTGTAAANTGGAGTTAACAACATCACCACCCTGCAGAAGATACACCCACAGNCCTATAGACTATGGAGGTGTTTTCCAAGTCAACGTGCTGGTTAAGCATTTAGGACAGCAGGTGACATATAGCAAGCTCTAAGTAATTTGTAGTTCTCTTTGTCATCATTGAAGTTCGCGTGCTCCAGTGCAGCCTAGTGGNGTAGTCCTAGANGGTGGAGGACTCCGGCAGGGAGGAAGCTGCAAGGCTGTGATGTCTGGTGAGTGGACANGTAGCTTTTNAGTCTGTATAAAGGGTCTGCACTCTCCATTTTGGAACATTTTCAGTGAAAATTTGTAACNATGCAGAAAGTTTCAAGAGCTGCCCAGGAGGGCCTATAAGCTTGCTGCCAAGCCTGATGGCCTGAGTTCAGACCCAGGACCTTAGCTCACCTTCAAATTGTTCTGTAACCTCCACGTGTGTGTCATGGTACACCCAAATAAATAAATAAATAGATAGATAGATAGATAGATAGATAGATAGATAGATAGATAGATAGATAAATAAATGTGATTAAGATTTATGAAGATCGGTATATGAGCACCAGGTACCTATCGTCCATTTGTGACTTTGAAATGTTGCCTGCCTGGTTCATCACCTATCTGGCCCTCCAANCTCCCTTCTGTCCATGAATAACTATAGTTTTGGGTGTGCTTTTCAGTGAGTAGTTGAAACCGGGCCCCTCAGCCTGGCTGTGTCGCGGCATTCTCTGTAGTCCAGTACTGCTTCACAGGCTTTTCTCTTCTCTTCTCTTCTCTTCTCTTCTCTTCTCTTCTCTTCTCTTCTCTTCTCTTCTCTTCTCTTCTCTTCTCTTCTCTTCTCTTCAGATTAAAATACACATGGAGCCAAACTGGACGTGGTGGTCCACACCTGGAGTATCAGCATTTGGGAAGCACAAGGCAGGAGAATTGACACAAACTCAAGGCTAGCCTGGGCTACATAGCGAGTACCAAGCCAGCCAGGGCTTTACGGCAAGATCCTATGCCAAAAATGATAACAGCCAAGTGTATGNGGAGTTAGGTCTGAAGTATTGGGTGGTTTGGACAATGCATTGTCTATTCTATTATTTTAGATTGTGTGTGACTATGTGTCATTGTGACATTGTGACATCTGTGCACATGTGTGATACGTGTGCATGTCTGCGTGTGCATGTGGAGGTCAGAGGTCAAACAGAGGTGTCCCCTCAGGAGCCTTCCATCCTTTTAAAGACAGGCCTCCCTAATCTGGAGCTCACAGACTGGGCTAGGCCAGCTGGTCCCCAGGAATCCTCCTGCCTCCGCCTTCCCAGGGCTTGGGTTACAAGCATAAATGGCCATGCCAGGCTTTCATATAGGTTCTGGGGATGGAACTCCGGTCCTCAAGGCAAGCATTTGACCTATAATCCATTTTTCCAGCCACCATTGTCTACAATAAAAGTGAATAATGAGTGTATAAACCATGGACCCTTCCACAGTGGGGCTGGGAAAGAGGGCAAGGGGTGGGGACCAGAACCACCAGGGGAGGANTTATGGTCAAGTCATCATGACAGCTTATCAGTGGCAGGAATTTGTATGTGACAATGACCTTGACATCTGGGACTGGGGCTGTCTTCTGCAACTTCACCTTAGAGTCCCAGGCAGGGAGCACACTGGCTGAAGTTAGAGCTACTGGCCTCAGCCCGAAGGGCATCAAATCCTGGTGTCTCCATCCCAAGCTGTGACCTTTTGGGTGAGTTACTCAGAGTTTTGGGGCCTTAGGGTCTATATCCGGGACGCATGCTGCTTCCTGCTTCCTGGAAGGGGAGAATTCTGGAAGCTTCGAAACAGCGTGCGTCCCTTTTGAACCTGGCGCCTTGAGGGTGACTTTTCAAAGTTGTCTCTGTTTTTTTGCTTCTTTAAGAATTGGAAAGAGTCACGGGACCCAAAGCCAAGAGGTTTTCCTGCTCTCCCCATGGCATCTCTGCCCTCCCTGGTCTCTGCAGAAATCCAGAGTGATGAATCGGCTTGCAGCCTGGTGGTGCGTGTGCACACTCATTCTTTGGTTACAGCNTGATTGCAGCATCTACTCAGTCTGGGGCTAAAAAGTGGAAAGAAATTCTTGAGCACTCTCCAGGTCCCGAATCCGACACCACTGTTCCTCCCTGGGTTTTGGCAGAACCTTGGAGACCAGTGACCCAGCAGGGGTAAACAAGTTTAGGTAAACACTCCACACACTGATTCAGGCCCTAAATCCATCAGTTAGCATTTTGCCTCACTCACCACAATGTTTTAATGTCATTAAGAATGTAACTTCTTAGGAAAACTAAGAGAGTCTGTTTTTAGCCCAGACATGCAATTAAGGGAATTAGTAATCCGATACATCACCCTCCGAGCTCCAGCACCGTAAGAAATCTCGTGTGACCCTTTATAAAGACATCCTTACAACCTACGCCAGTGTTCGTCCAGCTCCCATCTGAGGGCAGCAGGAGGAGAAAAAAACAGAAAGAAGGTGGGATCCATAGACGATGGGAGGATGGTTCAATGGTCAGAGAGTGGGAGTCTGTGCCTTGGAACTCGGTCACTCTTGAAAACCCCTNACCCCAGCCCTAAGGGGGTCACAGAGCATGGATTTGGGGGATCTGGGGAAAATAGAGCAAGGACTTTTAATTTTGCCCTTTTAAGGGTTGTGACAGGGAATTCTGCTTTGACATCTTTGGGTTTTTTTCCNCTCTCGGTTTAGGGACTTGGCCCTCATTCCTAATAGTGGGGCGTCCTGTGCAGTGCAAGGGAATTAGGATTAGCAGCCTCACTCCTTCCAGGTGTCAGATGCACNCCTCTGAGGAAAGACCAGAAAGGCCACTGAGGCAAAATCACCTTTGAGTGAGACCCACAGCTACTGATGAGTCCATTTGTTCAGCGCATGTAGGAAAACTGAGGCCAAAGAAGGTGCCAGAGTTAGGCCAGGAACGCAGACTACAGGGGAGAGGGTGGCATGGGGCAGGGTGACCCAGGCTCCAGGGACCAATGCCCAGACCCTCTGCTCAGTCCTTGTGNAGTCTAGGTGGGGTTCTCAGCCAAGGTGAGGGCTTCTTCCTGTGGCCTAGTGGTCATGGCCCTGTCTGGGAGAGGAGAAGGCTTCAGTGACACAGGCTGAGCATCCCAGGCACTGGACAAATGGGGCCCATTGTCATGCGTGCCCATGTCAGAAACACAGACAAGCAGGCTTGTGTCTTTCCACAATGCCAGAATTTAGTGAATAACAATTTTCTGGATAACCCTGCTTGGCTTGACGGCCTTGGCTGAGGCAAACACATACTCTTTTATTCTAATTTTAATTACTTATGTTAATTCCAAGCTTGCACACTATGCATTAATAATAACAGTAAATATATCCATCTTCTATAAATCAATCAATCAATCAATCATCTATCCATCATTTGTCTATCTATATAACTATACATATATCTATATGAAGTTGTGTGATAGCTACTTCATTTGTCTATCTATATAACTATACATATATCTATATGCAAATTGTGTGATAGCTACAAAGGTTGAAGAAACAGGGGGCCTCCAAGAGTTTCAAGGGTTTCAAGAGGCCTGAGAAGCCAAATCTGGGGAACTGACAGGGATATGGGAGTGTCTCTTTCTTGATAAGATAATGGACAAATGGAGCTGAGAAGCTGGAGAGGCTGCAGGCTGCTGGCCATAGTCAGGCTGCAGTCAGAGATGAGCTTCAGGGGTGAGGCCAAGGGAAGGGCAGGACTGGGCCAGGTGAAAAAATGGGTGAGCAGATGAGTGGCAGAGCCATAAGGGTAAATGGTAGGNGGGCAGGTGACAACTGGAGTAGGCTGCATCAGTAGCTGGCAGAGATGGACTACAGCACCTGGGACAATCCTCTGCTTGTCAACTCCTGACATACATGGGGTGGGCAGATCACAGGTCTGTTGGGGCATCACCGTCTCAGGGCTAGAGTGTCCCCTTATTTGTGGAGTCTGGGTGAGGGAATCACATCATCTCCTTGGTCTGAGGTATGTGATAGNTTCTCGAGTCTTGCTTCATCTAACATGACTCCAGGGACCAACTTGATGGGGGTGGCAAGAAGATGAAGAAAAGACAAACACATGAACACACACGAAAGCTGGAATTGGTTGGAACGGAATCTCTGATGGAGAAGCCGCAGCATCCCGGAAGCTCAGCATGTTTATTATATAGAGTTGAACAGAGAGGCAGGGTTATTGCATATAGCTGAACAAGGGGGCAGGGTTTGTGGTGTACAGCCGAATGGAGGAGGCAGGTTTAGATCGTCTCAGTAGGAACAGTCTCTGTAGAGAAGCGGTCTTCAAGCTGTGAACATCCAGGGGGAGAAAACGATGGTGGCCATTTTCTGCACACACTATAATAAACGTCCACAGGTGGACTCCAGAGGAGTGCTTTGCCATCCCTATGAGTCTTACCCAGAGAAGGCCTCCTGTCTCTTATACACATCTAGATGTGTATAAGAGACAGCTATAATAAACGTCCACAGGTGGACTCCAGAGGAGTGCTTTGCCATCCCTATGAGTCTTACCCAGAGAAGGCTTTACCACTCCCCTGGAGATGAAACATCGGAGTCCTTGGCATGGTCATGCTCATGTCAACAGCATGAAGTCAACACTTAGGACTTCATGTACCCAGTGCTCCTCACCCCCCACAGGTCTGGTATGATTTTAAAATATGGCATAATTTAAAAATACCTATGTACCTTTTCAGTCTCAGTTTACCTGGGGAAACGTATAGGGTCAATCCCTTTCTACTCTCAGAGTAAGTCATTTATCAGACTGTGCCACGTGGGTGATACGAGGTAGATGGTGATGTTCTCACGTCCACTCAAGTGCAGAGTCCTCCTCCATCCTCAAAACAGAGGGGAAAGCTGCTTGTAAAATGCGCGCAATGCACAGCCCGAAAACCCACTGGTTTGTCCAGTATGGAGTAAGTTAGAGCAGGTCACAGCCTCTCCATAATGGTGATGGTGACAGGCAGTGTGGGTACCATCAGGGATGGAAATGCTCATGGTGATGTTGGTGTTAGTGTTAGGGCCGTGGTGACTGACACTGGTGTTGGTCATGTTGGTTTTGATGGTGATGGTATTTTTTCTTAGTTTGTTTTCCTGTTGCTGTGATAAAACACTCTGACCAAAAGCAACGTGGGGAGGAAGGGTTCACTTCATCCTGTATTTCCAGGTCACACAGCTCATCATTGAGTGAAGTCAGAGCAGGAACTCAAGGCAGGAACTTGGGGCNGAAACCACCAAGGGATGCTGCTGACTGGCTCTTTCTCAGGTNCACATTCAGATACCTTTGTTATACAGCCCAGGCTCACCTGCTAGGGATGGATTGGCTCACGTGGGCTGGACCCTCCCACCTCAATTACCAATCAAGAAAATGACCCACAGACATGCCCACAGGCTAGTTCTGCACCTGCCTGAGAGCTTTGGTGGTTGCTCACTCTGCTCCCAAAATGCTCTGAAGTGGGGAGCGGCAGACTGGTCCTCTGCCCACAAAGCCACAGAGGCTCAGCCAGGTTCATACAGTCTGTGCTAACCAATGGCCTTGGTCTGACTTGAGCATTTCTGAACTCTGGGAGAAAGTCCTGTGATATAGATGTGGTTGGGATTATAGGATGGGCCCCACTGACTCCTTGTGGGGCTGCAGTTTCTTCACTAAGGCATGTTTGGGCTGGCTTCCCACCCTTCAGATGGGATCCTGGAGTGTGTGGCTGGGGCACTTGCCACTTCCCACTGTCTGCATCTGCCTGGAATTCTCTCCCCCAGAGCAGCCTTCTTTGTACCACTTCCCTCAAAGTGGTTTTGGCATCTATAGTTAGTCCAAGGTCTGAGAGCCTCCCTTTTCTAGCTAAGTACGAAGAGCCTGTACCTTCAACCCTGCTAGGCATGGCCCTTGACTCTAATCTCCTGGCCTCAGTTTACCCCAGTCACATTCAGCTCCAGNGGCTATGTTCTCAGTAGTGCACCCCCATGCCATGTTGGGATAAGAACTTGGTTTTTCTGAGGAGCAGGACCCTCAGCTTCTGATTCTTTCTGACCTCCAAATATTGTTCAAGCATTCAGGAAAGGTATGTAGTAAGACACGTAGCCAACACTAAGATGCTGGGTGCCCACCCTTCCCTCCCCCTCTCCCTCCCATCTTTCATACTGTTCATTTCAGTGTCANTGTTTTTAGAATGCATTTAGGCTCACAGAAAGTTTGAGTGGCGATGCCCCCACACTCACCCAATCTCCTCTATTCTGTCAGCCGAGCCCTTGTCCTAACCAACCTGCCATGCTGCCATGGTGGGATCCAGCTTTCATTTCCCACCCATGGTCCCACCCATCCAGGACACCAGTGTGTCTCTATGGGCTCCTGGTCCTGGTGATCTCAGAACCTCTGTGTTCTCCATGTTGGCACTTGGGAGATGCTGTTCCACTGTTTGCAGGAAGGTCCCCTGCGTGGGATCCAGAACCTTTGCTCCTGCTAGATGAGGTCCAGGTTATCTTCTGATGAGTTTCTGGGAAACAGAGAAGCCACACCCACNTCATAAGGTGCTGTGAGACGGTGTCACAGGCACCTGCTGGAGTTTGACTCCCAGTCAGGCTGAGGACAACCAACACCCAGTGTCCTGGGTTCTCAATTTCCTGTTGTACAAANTGAGCAGGGAACCCTTCTCATTCCTAAGCTGCTTGGGGACTGACTCAGCCCTGGCAGGAATTAGAGTCACTATGGGAAAAACTGGGCCTGTCTGTAAGGGAGTTTTTATGTTAATTGAAGCAGGAAGACCCACCCTGAGTGTGGGGGCATGATTCCCTGGGTTGGGNTCCCAGACTGAACAAAAATGAAAAGGTGAGCTGAGCACCAGTATTTATCTCTCTCTGCTTCCTGTCTGTGATGCCTTGTGACCCCTGCCTCCCTGCTTTCCCCTGCCATGGACCTGACCCTCAAATTGCGAGTCAAAATACATCCTGNCTTCCCTAAGCTACTTTAGTCCCACATTTAGTTATAGCAACTTATAAATTAACTAACAGAGGTGACGATCATGATGAGAACTAGGAAGCTCTCTATCATTTCTGACACATCAGTCACATGCACANATACACACACACTCAAATACACACACTCATACATACACATACTTGTAGACACACACACTCATACACACAACCATAGAATACTCAGACACACACTTATATACACACTCATAGACATATAACAGTACAATACTCATAAACACACAGAAAACACACACACATACAAAAACCCCACANAAAAAACCCAAAACCAAAAAGCAAACCCTATACCCTCTTCTCTCCTCCTCAATTCCAGTCTTCAGCCAGCGGTCACCCTAGNCTTCTGTCCACCCCTGGGGCCCACACTATCCTGATAAGGAAGGGAGGCACACAGCTAACCCATGGAGTCATTTCACTGTTGCAAATCTTTCCTTTTTATTGGCCCAAAGGAGATAAGCTAGGACAGCAGAGGGGCCTGGACTGCCTTGGGAAAGGGACCTTTCTAACTTCACAGGATCACTTGTGGAAGAGTGGATTGCTAGGAAGCCAGAGCCCCACAGCCCAAGACCAGGCAGGGCTCTTCAGCTATCTCCGTTCTACATCAGATGCCTTCTGGAAGCTTCTCTATGCACAGGAGCCACAACNCTGCTGCTCTTTTGCAAGATGTTTTGGCTTCTGGAGAAGAGAGGACCAGAGCCAGTGTTCCCCAAGGAAGCCAACCTTGCTGGAAGGCACACAGGCTTTGCTCCAAGCTCCTCAGAGCCCAGTGCAGGGATGCTACAGTTGGAAAGAGCTCAGAGCTGCCTCACAGGCTGACATGGAGGGCATTCTCATGTTGTGGCTGGCTCTGAGCTAAGAATGTGGGGTACCTTCTCCCCACAGCATCCATTTATGGGTGTGGAAACTGAGGCACGCAAACCAAAATACTGCTCCCAGACCCCGTGACCCGGGGCTGTCAGACGCTAGAACATGCTTTTTTAAAAGAAAATTATATTACATTTATTTGTGTGTGTGTGTGTGTGTGTGTGTGTGTGTGTGTGTGTGTGTGTGTGTGTGTGTGCATGTGTGGAGGGCAGAGGACAATTGGGAGTCAATTCTCTCATTCCACCATGTGGGTCCCAGTGGTCAAACCCTGATCTTCAGGCTTGATGGTGAGTGCTTTTATTCATTGAGCCCTCTTACTGGCCCTGGTCTTCACAGTACCCTCATCCATTGTTCCTTCATGGAGACACATCTGGGCAGGGTGAAGTCCCACAGCCTCTATTGGGCACCTGTGTATTTTTTCTGGGATCCTAAGCATTTAGAGAGACCCACTCTCACTAAAGGGGTGCCTTCTGTATTCCCTATTCTTCAGAAGGGGATGGGTTGCCATGGTTACCCAGTAAGCTGCAGGTATGGCCTCCAACCTCCAGAGGAAATCTACCTTTTATCATCTCCATCTAGTGAGTCAAGATGTTTCTAGATGATTCTTCCAGAACCTTCTGCTCTGTGTGAAGCACAGAGAGGAGTCCAAATTTTCTGTGTGGGAGGATCGAGAAACACGCACCTGCGCATTCCCCACCAGCAGCCAGATTAGTGTGAGACCAGAACCCTGGAAGTCTCAGGCCTCTCCTGATTACAGTCCCTACTTCCCCAAAAGCTGAAGTTCTCCTAGCCTTTGATGATCTGTTGGAGGGCCATGTGAGTGGAGTCACAAGAACTACAGTGTTCAGGCACCACCATTTGTTGCACTGGCCCATCTTCATTACTATATAACATTCCTCCATGAAACTGTGCCAGGCTGTGTCCCTTGATCCTGAGGGCCATTGGGGGCATTTCTTACCTGGGGTCTCAGGTGCACACATGTTGGCCATCTTCCTGTTGTGCACATCTCTAGGGGAAAAACCCCTTGATNACCCAGCAGCCATCATGTCTGGCTTCAAGCAGATTCAGCCAAATGTAGAGAAGTCTGCACTCCCATGAGCACCTGTGCATCCTTGCCAAGTGTTAATTTTAGCCCTACTGGTGGGCGAAGGCATGCACACATGTTAAAATGTCCAGCTCTCTCACCTTCCCCATCCTGAAAGTGTTTTTTCTTAATCACTTTTGTTTCCTGTCCTCATGACACACACAAAGCCAGAGATTGGGTATAGATGACGCTGTTGGCCTAGGGCCTTGGAGGAAGCAGACCCGAGAGCAGAGTCCTGTCCTTAGATGCATGTCTGTGGGAGTGTCTCAGGAAACTGCCTCTTCTCTTTGATTCAGGCTGAAACTGCGTTGAGTGGGCATTGAGTGTGGGCCCAGAATGACGAGGATGAATCTGGCGTGTGTGGGAGGCAGTCTCCCTAATGGACCTGGCCTGAGCATCCTTGGCTGTTTGGTTTTAGAGAGGCCCTGAACGGCTGTCCTCACTGTTCCGGGGTCTGTATTGACTGAGCCTCTAAGTCAGCTCTGGGCTGCTGGGAGAGAGTGGACACTTAGGGGAGACTTGTGACTGGTGCCTGATACTCGCCCGCCCGGGGTTTGATGAGAAGTCAACCCTTCCCATGAGCCCTACCAGCTGAGTCCATTAAGAACAGAACGTGGCTTGCTCAGGCCCAGCCCTCTCCCTGGGTGGCCTGGGAATCCTGGTGTGCAGACCCTCCCCCAGGCCACCCACATATGGGGGTATGTGGGGGGAAGGATGCTGCAGACTCAGCTGCCTGAGGATGGGGTGTTTGTCACAGTGGCTCTGAGATGGAAGTGGGGGTACCCACTCCTCATGCCCAAACCCTCTGCTGGNGCAGAAAAGTTACCCTCTAATACAGAGGGAAATGTTCCTGGCCAACTCTGTGTTTCTTTAAGACCAAATGAGCTGCTATTCCAGCATGCTCAAAGANGAAAGTTCTCGTCCTACTAGGAATCCTGAGAACTCACGTTCTTAGACCTGGGGAGTGCAAAGGTGTTTGCCTGATTGGAGCTGGGGACCTGGATAGAGTGTACAAATGTCCAGGATTCCTGAGGGTCTCATTCTGTGGAG
>LZPO01044191.1:259720-270839 GCA_001675575.1 Neotoma lepida
CTGTGCACTCTAGTCAGAACCTTGCTGCCTGGCTTTGGGTCCTGCTAACCTCAGACAAGGGAGGCCTAACAGTCCCTGTTCGTTAGGCTGCCCCCCATGCCTGAGCCTGACCTCTGCTCTTTACTGGCTATTGAGCTGTCCTTCAGTGAGTGCCATCTACCTGAGCTGACTGTGAGCACAGTGCCNTCTCTGACATAGCCCTCCATCCAGCTCCTTGTGCAACAAGCAGACACTGGAGTGGCCTGCCTTTGCCACCCTTGTCCCTAAGCCTTCCCCAGTGTCCAAACACAGAGGCTTGTCCCTGACTCTCAGAACCTGGATGCCTAGCTGGATGAGCAGTGTGGAAAACTCAGCCTGTAATGAGCTCCACTTCTCTCTACTTCCCACTGACTTCTNCTCACAGGAACCCCCTCGGCAACCCCTCCAAACTCCAGCTGAGATCCTTCTCTCAGAACTCCTGGCCAGTGGAGTCAGGTCCTTCTAAGGAAGGGGTGGCCTCCAGGGTGGCCAAATCCATTATGTTCCCCAAGGCCTGCAGAGCCTGTTCTCATGGTGAATGTCGCCACTGGGCTGTGAGGACTTGAGTTTTGTTTATGTCCTGGAGCCTCTCGCACAGAGGGCTCGTCTGGGGAAACTGTGTGCCTGAGAGAGGCCGCAGATTCCAAGGCGATGGCAACAGGGTCCTTCCCAAGAGACACAGAGACAAGGGTTCTCAGGAAGATGTCTGCTCAGCTGCTGACTCCAGCAGCGTCACTGGAGGAGTGGGAAAGAGGGAGGGCACAGAGGGCAGCTGGAAGGGGCAGGNCACTAGACCACTGAGCAAAATGGGCTATGGGCTGGGAAGCTAGGAGCCACTTCACAGCCACTGCTCAGAATGTTGGTGCCTGTGTATGCGTGCACCTGTATGTGCAAGTTTACACGAGTACGTGTGTGTGTGCACTCATGCACACACACACACACACACATGTGCACTTTGCTCTCTCCACAGCAGTTCTGTGCATCTCTATAATAACCACAAGGCACCTCTGTAAAGTGTTTCTGTAGTTCCTTCCTTCCTTCCTTCCTTCCTTCCTTCCTTCCTTCCTTCCTTCCTTCCTTCCTTCCTTCCTTCTTTTCTTTCTTTTGAGACAGGGTTTCTCTGTGTAGCTTTGGCTGTCTTGGAACTCTCTCTGTAGTCTAGGCTGGGCTCAAACGCACAGAGATCTACCTGCTTCTGCCTCCTGAGTGCTGGGTTTAAAGGTGTGTGCCACCACCACCCAGCTTAAAACTTTTTTTCTACTCATTATTTAAAGTTTATTTTATTTTATTTTTTTTTTNAATTTTTCGAGACAGGGTTTCTCTGTGTAGCTTTGCGCCTTTCCTGGAACTCACTTGGTAGTCCAGGCTGGCCTCGAACTCACAGAGATCTGCCTGCCTCTGCCTCCCGAGTGCTGGGATTAAAGGCGTGCGCCACCACCGCCCGGCTAAAGTTTATTTTTAAGGCTTATTTATCTCTGTGTGTATATGTGTGTGCCTGCATGCATGCCTGTGTACCCATGCATACAGTACCCTTGGAGCCAGAAGAGGGTGTTAGACCCTGGAACTGGAATTACAGGTGGTTATGAGCTGCCTGATGTGGGTGCTGAGAACTGAGCCTGAGTCCTCCACAAGAGCAGCAAGGGCTCTTAACCACTGAGCCATCTCCCCACCCCTAAAATTTAAAAATATCATGCAACTTTTAAGAACATTGTTGGTTATAGACATGGCTGTGGAGCCATGGCTGGGAGAAGCAGCCTGGCCCCACACCCCACTTACCTCTCCCCTTGAGCCTCTTGGGGTTCCATGTGGGCTTCACTGATGGNAACTAAATTTTCTGGGCNCTGGTTTCTGCTCAGCAGGACCTCAATGCTGGATGACCACTAAGCAACAAGGCCACAGTATTCTCTGGACGCTGCACCGACCATCCACAAAGGCATGGAAGCCTCCCGCCTTGGGTGGACTGTGTGCCCAGCTCTCAGCACAGGGATTTGTTTTTCTTGGAGGCTGAGGAGGAAGGACTGGAGAACACAGAGAAGAAAGCATGTGTGCTCTATCCCATGGGGCCAAAGCCTTCTGGAAGGTGAGAGGAAGGTATGGTGCCTTTGGCGCCAGCAGAGGAGAGGCAGGGGGCTGGTCTGTACATACCCTCCTCTTACAGAGTGGCTTCTCTCCGTCTCTGTGCTATAAAAATACATCTAAAGAAACTGCTGGGCTGGGATGTGGCTCACCGAGTGNTCACAAAACCCTAGGTTTCATCCCCAGCACCACATAAACCAGGTATCGTAGTGTGTGCCTCCTAATCTCAAAACATGAGAGGTGGAGGCAGGAAGATCAGGTGTTCAAGGCCATTCTCAGCTACACAGTGCCTGCTCTGGCCATCATGAGGAACACTGTCCCAACAGAGATGCTGCCCCTGTGAGTGTCAAGCCCACTGTGACCCTCCTGAGTCTGATGGAGTCTGTGGTGGGCACTACCCTGGCTGGGGGAAGGCTGAACAGAAAGATGGATCTAGGGGCTCATGTACCTGCCTCATAGGAGCTTTGGGTACCATGGTACTTTCCATCTGCTCTGTCAAGAAACTCCAGGGAGGAAAGCTCTGAAGATCTTGAGTTCAAATCTCCACTGCTGTGGGCTGTTTCAGACAGGGTTGACCTGAGCAGGGCTTGGCTGCTGGCAGCGATGTACACTTGCATGTGTGGAATGGTGCCAGGCCCCTGGCTGCTGAGGTAAATGTTTAAAGGCAGTGTCTAAAATNATCAAGATGAAGGCAACAAGCCCAGAATGTGGGGAATAATTAGGGATTTAAATAAAGATGGGACCCCTCCCGATGCCTGCCAAACTGGTCTACTCCCTTCAGCCTAGATCTGAGCCTGTGCTTGGCTTATTTTAAAGCTGTTGTAATCCCAGTGTGGTCTTGCAGTACTCTGGAGGCAGAGGCAGGAGGATGTCTGGCAGTTACAGTTTAGTCTGGGTAATACAACAAGATCCATTCTCAAAGGGAAAGAAAATATGTTTGTGTTGTTCTTTGTAGGTTTATTTTGAGAATACATTCAGGCTTGNGTCTTGATGACCTAGCTCTGAGGGGGTTGGAATAGGCAGTGAGTTGCAGTGTACCTGCAAGGAAGGTCAGCGTGGGGATGCTGGGTAGTGTGTGGGGACATAGACAGGTTGCACCATGATCCTGGATATTTGCAGCCTTGCAGCACAGGACTGCCTTCCCCACAGGCATGCGTGGCACACACCCAGCAGAGCACCAGGGTAAAATCCCTGGCACCTGCTGCTCTCAGTGCTCAGCCTGTAACTGGAAGACAGGAACATGCTGGGAGACATTAGAAAACAGNAAGGTGGCACCAGCTGTGTGTGAAGGACTTGCTTGTCCTCAGGGAGTTTGTGGAGAGACGGAGAGAGAATCTGAAAGTGAAACAGAGTGGAGTTGTGGGCCTAGAGAGAATTCTAGCAAATGCACACAAGGCCTGTGTCTCAGGCTCCACCTCTNTTCTTTGGGGGAACCTGTGAATGCATGCATGTGTGCATACTGCACCACTGGACATCACTTAGATTGCAGTCTGCCATCGCTTGTGCTCTCTCTCTCGAGCACTGGGTTTTTTGTGTCTTCAAACAGCCATGAATCCCACAGCCACTGTTGTTCCCTTGAAGGAGACAAGGTGTGAGTCCTCTGGACATGTTTCAACTTGGTAACAGCATATAGAGCTGTGTCTGTCCTCATCTACTGCATGGGCACCAGCACCGCTTGTTTGCACTGGAGCCTCTTTCCNAGACTTGTGAGCCCTAGATTCTCCCACAGACTTCTTAAATCCTCCCTCACCCCATCCCTGTCCCTGAGCAAGCCTCACTAAATCTAATCAATAAACAGTGGAGCTCAGAACATGGATCCAATGAAGGAAAGCTGTCCTTTGGCCCCAACGACCCTTCTCCAGGGCACTGTCTAAACCAGGTGTGGTCACACAGAATGATATGTGTTGACATGAAGCTGTTGAGGTGAAGCTGCCCACTCAGGTGCCCAGCAACCGTCCTCTCCATCCTCTTGGCTTTGGAGAATGGCACACAGGGTGGGTGTTTACACAGGGTACATCTGGGGCTCCCAGAAAATCCTGCCTANGACTATCTATGGGTCAGGTTTTACAAAGTCCCTGCTATTGGTTGCACTTTTTACATGAGGGTGTGTTCCCTTCCTCATGAGAAACTGGGGCACAAACAAGTGAGTTCTTCTCTTTGTAGCATACACTTTGGCAACTTGCAAGTACCTGGTTTTCAACTGTAAAGCCCGAGAATAGACAGTGCGACACCAGGGTGGAAAGAGGCTGTGGGGAGAAGCTCCTAGGATCAGCGAGAACGTCCTGTGGGGTGTGAGAAGGTACCAGCATCTGTTGTGAGTGCTTTAAGATCAGGAGTGTGTTTTGTGAATGGAGCATCTATAGAAGTGTGCCCAATTCTGGATATGGAGAGCCAGTGGCTGCTGCTTACCCCATGTCCCTATGTAGGCTCGCAGTCTAACGAGGTGTCACCAGGACAGGTTACCCTGGTCAACCTGCTGGAACCCATAGGTTCCTCAGTGAGTGANGGGGGCCAAGCTGCAGTCGCTCCCTTTTGGTTGGAAAAACAAAGAGATGAAAGGAGGGTATCTATTACAGGTGACATACCTCCAGTTCTTAGCTGCTTCTGAGCTGTGTGTCTCTCTGTCTCTCTGTCTCTGTCTCTCTGTCTCTCCTCCTTCCCCTACCCCTGTCGAACTCCCTCTCACTTTCCCTGGCTAACACCATGTTTAACACGGACTCAGGCACGATGGCACACATACCTATAATTTCAACACTCAAAAGCTGCGGCAAGAGGATCACCACAGGTTNAAGAAAAACAACTGCACGCTGTGGGACTGATACTGGTAAATGTTGATGAAGATGTGCACAGCAGGGAAAATACTAACAGGAGCTGGTTATGAAGGTCAAGGAGCAAAACAGGGCACACCCACCAGGCCATGCCAGGCTATCGGTTGCTGGGGTTCCATATGCCCGCCTCCTGCCACATCCGAGAAGCCTTTCTACCTCCCAAGGTCCTGAGATTCTCAGGAAGCTGGTAGAGACATTCACCTCTGCCATGGGCATGGAAGATGGACATGGAATCCCGCCCCCTACACACATTTGCCAAACCCCCCAATCAGACCCATTCCTTCCTTCAGCCACATGCAGGTGCACACACTGCTGAAGACTGCTCTTATCTCCCACACCTGTGTTTGCATGCTCAGACATGCATGTCCAGCCAGGACTCTGTATATATCTTNATTGTAGCAATTAGGAACACGAACCGTACCATGGCCAGCTCTCAGCCAGGTGATTTATGAGTGTGAGTGAGCTGGGGATGGAGGCGTGAGGCTCATGGATGGAGGCTGGAGGTGCTAGAGGCAGACAGGTGTGGAGCAGTCTGCCACAATTTATGTGGTAGCCCTATGCAGCTTGGCCACTGGAGCTACGTGGGCATCCTTCCTCTGCACCGCAGGCTCCTTCATCCTTCATCCTGCATCCCCGCCCCTCCCCCTCCCTCTTATACACATCTAGATGTGTATAAGAGACAGCCTCGGAGTCAAGCCGGTGCAGACAGGACTAAAGTAAACATGCCGGCCATCGCAGCAGCGAGCGGCCTCTGGACAGATGATGGTTGCTGGGCTGGTGAGGACCACACACACGAAGCTCCATGGACCACACAGGCGCCCGCCTGCCCGCCGGCCGGCCTGCCTGCGCCACACGCTTGCACGCAGATTCGCAGAGGCATNCATAGGATGCTTCCGCCTCGTCCACGGGGTCCCACAGCCCCATGGATGGTGGAAGGCGCACTTCTAAGATACCCTGTGATTTCCAAACTCCTCGGATGAGCAGAGGGTGAGGACCAAGTCATGGGTCCTGGGGGAACTGGGGGGGTATCCTTTAACCTCTTGGGGCCTCAGTTTCTCTCTTTGGTCCGGATGGTCGGGGTGCCTATACAGAGTAGATGGCTGATGTTTCCTGGGATCTGGTGCTCACCTATGGATCTGTACCCCACCTTGAACATGTGGTTTGCACTCTCAGAGGCTGAGTGCTGGGTACCAGCTCACAGTGAGCATATCAGGGCTTTGCAGAGCCTGATCACTCTGGGACAAGTGTATTGCCCTCTCTGTGCCCCAGCTTGAGCCTTGCTGGAGTAGGAAGGGCAACTAGCCGCCTGACCCAGAGCNGATATTCAGGTACCAGTGGCCTTGGGTGTGGATGAGGAAGTTCTATGGAAGCTGGTCCTGCTCTCCTAAGATGCTTCAGATGGCCACTTCATTGGTCCATCTCCCTGTTTACAGCTTCTAAAACCCAAACTTCCCTGGGAGGCTAGAAGCTGTTTCCAGTCTGCTGGGAGCCATGCTGGTCAGCAAGAGGAAGGCTCTGCCTGGAGCTAGTCAACAGCCTCTTATGTTCCCCCAGCCTAGTCTTCCTCCCACTGCTACTATGCCCACTAGTGAGTGGAAAGCAAAGACAGGCAGACAGGCGTACGTCTGTCTTTGCCTCNTCTCTCTACACTCCCCAAATAACCATGTCCACCAGAAGGCCCTGTGTCCTAGGCAGCAATCTAATGGAGAGGGAGCCCTTGCTGACTTAGGTGGGCCGGTCATAGTCCTGGTTGGAGACCCACCTTGGAATGAAGCCCAGCTGCCCACAGAGGGGGATGCAGAATGCAAGGCTGGTTCCTCTCAGCGACATCCAGGGTCACCGGAGTGACTACAAGCTGCCTGTGGCCTCTTTGGGCTATGTTCAGGGGCCAGCACACTGTTGCAGAACAGNCCACTCTCCATCATGGCCTTGTCCAGCAGGGACTGATCTGCCAGTTGCCTCTTTACAGCTTCCTACCGTGCAAAGCTGCAGATTAGAGGTGAGCAATGACCCCAGACAACAGGCTCCATCATGGAGGTCATAGGTGTCATCCCTGTCCCCATCATCCTAGGCTTGCTTCACCATTGAAGCCACCTGTGAGGCCCAGGTACTGAGGCCAATATCTATGAGGACCTTCTCTGTCTGGAGAGAAAGCAGGCACACTAAAGAATCTAACAAGTTCCTCAGAGAATGGGGGCCTGATGACCACTCCAAGGGATGACAGGCAAGAGAGCCTAGGGTAAGGGCAGAGGCAAATCTCAGGCCTCTATGAGAGCCTGTCCCTCTATGGTNCTCACGGCACACCTTGCACCTGCAGCCTCTGTCTTACAAACCCTCCTCAGTGTCCTCACCAAGACACTGATGAACAGAGCTAGTACCTAGAACTGTTCAGACTCCAGTGTGGCTACACTGGTGGGTCACAGCAAATCCTGTGGGTACAGCTCCCCAGAGNGGCCCNGNNNGGTCTTATATGGGCCCTTGGGGACAAATAGTTGGTGGGTGGCACAGAGTTGCAATGGATAGGCCATGTGCACAAAGGTCTCTTTCTGGATTGGGGAGACCTGAACCCCATTTTCTTCTTACTGAAAACAGTATTGCTGTATGCACAGGATGTCACAGAGAAAGAAACAGAGGACAACTTAGAGGGAGTGACATGGCTGAAGAATGTGGAAGAACATGCTGAAANATTCTTAGGAACCGCTTGACTGCTAGTGTCTCCTCTCTTTGGACCTGCTTGCTCTGTCCTGACCAGAGGGAAACAGAGGTGGGCTGCGCCATCAGTGTACTCATCCACAAGTAGGGGCTACAGGGGACAGAAATAAATGATCAGAGGAAGGCACGTGTCAGGCGCACCCCAGATATGCCCCAGATACCCCCAAAACCAGCTTTCAGCCTTCCCTTTTCTTCTCCAGCTTCCTGCCCTGACGACCCTTCTCATTCCAACTGTTGACACACTCTGCTGGGATTCCTCAAGAATGGTCAAGGAGAGCAGGAACGCACCCTGTTCAGACTGGAGTCTCATCATTGTCGGAAGGGTCAGGACAGGATGCATGGGACATTCACCCCCAAAGGTGGCTTTGGATTCCCTTCTGCAGCCCAAGCTGAAGGGAGCTGCCTAGAGATCCCAGCCCCTCTGCATTTAGCAAGAAGGCAGTAANATTCAGGTTTATCGAATACCTACTATGTGCCATACTCCCTACTATGTGCCAGAGACCCTGGGCTTCCTGTGTTTCTGTTCCCTGATCTGTCCTGCCACTAGGAGTCAGGTACTCTTGTACAGGCATTCTCACTGCGAGGGAACTGAGGCATCGGAAAGCAACAAAGTCCCCTCCCAAGGGTTAAATGCCCAAACCTGCCCCAACTACTCTCTCCTAGTCTAGAAGCTCTGCCTGAGACAGTCCCACCTCCTACCAGATGTCAGCGGTTGAGCAGATAGCCAGTTGTGCCAGGCTATAAAACAAGCCCTGGTACCCATGCCTCCCACACAGGCACATCTGACGCCAAGGCCCACCTCAGCCCAGCACAGGCCTCTCACCCGCTGTGGAGGGCGCGTCCACTCCCGCTGAGAAACATGAAGGTCATGACCCTGGTTTCCATCTGCCCTTTCCTCACCAGAGGGAACTGACAGCAGCCCTGTGATTTATGCGGCTTAATGCAAGCCAGAGACTGAGGGCCTGATGCTGAGGCAAGCAGACAGAGAGCCACTCCAGAGACCAGTTTCACTAGATGTGTTGCCAGCCGGACATCATCCTGAGGGAGGGGACACAAGAGAGGCCATGGGAGACCAGCACCCAGTGACCCACTCTGCAGGCCCAGGCACCTCTCATGGGGCAACACAGTGGGCATGCATCGACATTCCAGGAGTAAAGCTTCCCTAGAGCTGCTGGGACAGAGGGAAGATGCTGCAGTCAGTTGCCACGGCCAGCTGCCTGCTGCAGCTTCCAGCANACTGTAGGGTTTTTATGTAAGGACTAAGGTACCTGAGGGCAAAGCCACANTGGGTCTTAGAATTTTTAAGGTAGCTTTTCCCTTCCTCTGCAGACTTATAAGACTTAGGATCACACTCATTAGCACAGTGATGCTGTTTTTTTGTGTTTGCTTGTTTCGTTTTGTTTTTTGCTTTTTCTCTATGCTTGAGTGATGNGGTTGATGAATACCCAGGGTGCAGAGCTGGAGCATTACAGCCTTGGTGAGACACCAGCCTCAACACCCGTGGATTGGTGATCTTCACCAGGCCACTGACCTCCCCAAAGCAGGCATAGAATTGGGTTCACTCCAAGCGCAGGCTAACAGAAGCGAGAAGGCAGCAGAACCTTCTAGGCAGCTCTATGTTCTAACCCTCCTCCTGCTCCTCTCTGTTGCAGCCCACACGGCACAGGGTAGCACTGGGTGCCCTAGGTCCAAATCCAGCTCTACTCCTTTTTTCCTGTGAAACCTTGGACAAGTTACTTAAGCTCTCTGTGCATCTCAGAAATGTGAGGATAATGATGGATGTGAAAACCAAGGTCATGAAGGAGACCCTAGGCCAAGGCTAGCTGTCTGTCACTCACCGGCCTTGCAGAAGGAAGCCCAGGGTTCAAAACCAAAGTACTTATCAACAAACCATGATGAGGTGGAAAACAAGGGAACTAAAGGGGTGAACTGGAGACTTCCGTCCCTGAGCATCTCTTAGGCTGCTTCTGTGATTTCTCACANGGACTGCTATCACAGTCACTCTCTTTCTGCCCTCAGTTTAAAATCATTTGAGGAAATTGAAGCAGAAGGACTGAGCTACAAAGTCCCTTCTCAAAAAAAAAGTCAAATAAATAAAAATAAGTGAATAAATACACTTTTTAAAATAAGCATAAATAACAGATAAAAGAAAACTGGTTTAAATCTGTCATAAATTGGGTCATGAGATGCTTCTGCTGCAAAGAGCAGGTTTTGAATCTTGACTGTAAAACATCCTGAGCTGACCACCTTAGGAGCACAGACTTAGGGGCCACACCATATGTGTCTTGGGCAGGAGTCCCTTGGCCATCAAGACACCCTGAGGTCATAGTGGTTGCACTGGGGGAGTGGGTACCACCTCTGGTGCTCTGTACCCAGCATTCCTTCTGCCCTCTCTCCTGGAAGACACAGCACAAGTGGCCTGTGCTCTGTGGGTCACCAAAGAGACCTTAGCTGTGTGATTTTGCAGCTGCCCCTGTGACAACCCCATTGTGCCTGTGCTGTATCCTGCACTCAGCTGTGCAGACCTCCAGGGATTTGTCAGTTTTCTTTATTGTGATACCATTTAGGATGTAGGAAGAAATCAACAGAGAACAGAGAATACCTGTGAATAAATGGAAGAGAAAGGGAAAAAACTTCATAGGTAGAGTCTTTTGATGAGGCTTTTTAAAATTCCTTTTCTATTTTCATGTATGTAATACGTGTGTGTGTGTGTTTGTGTGTGTGTACATATGTTCCTATTTGTGGACACACGTTTATAGGTGACTGTGTGTGGAGGCCTGAGCTTGGTGCTATGACTCTTCATCAATTTGTTCTTCTACCTTATTCACTGAGGCAGGGACTCTCAATCAAACCCAGAGCTCTCTGGTTCATCTTCCTAGTCAGCTTGCTCCAGGGATCCTGCCTCCTCCTTTTGAAGCTGGAATTGCAGGTGGGCCACCAAACCCACCTGGCATCTACCTGGGGATCGAACTCCAGCATCCTNACACTTGCTTGGCCAACACTTTAACCACTGGACAGTTCTAAATTGTAGCTGTGACTCANTGTTCCTTGTTTCTACTGTTTCTATCCCTGACCGTTGTCCTAATCCCTCTGTTTGCCTGTTCCCCCTTCAAGGGGGAGAGGGCTCAAGACTCACTCAGGTCTTGACTCACTTCCATGGTACCTGTCCTCACAGACCATCCNGGGAATTGAGTCTGTATGCTAGGGGAAGCCAGGTTCCCGTGGTGGGTCCAGGAAGGCATGTTTCCACTGGCCACCAGGCACTGGCCTGGTTTCCTGTTTACTGCTGAGGGGATCTGGGGACTATGGGGTCTGCGGCCAGGGCTTCAGCCGAGGCCAGCACTCAGAGGTTATCACCCTATCAACTCAGATAGGCCACTGGCCCTGTGATCCATCAGCTGTCCTCTGAGGTCACTGGGAGCTCTGAGCCCTGGGAGGTCATCTTGTTGGGGGCCTGGCAGGCAGAGGCCTCAGCAGAGCCTAGG
>LZPO01044191.1:277443-290565 GCA_001675575.1 Neotoma lepida
GGAAGAGAGAGAGGGAGGGAGAGAGAGAATTTGCAAACCAGCAGGTCACCATCAGCACAGATTTGGGAAATGTGGGGAAGTTAAGGCAATCACTTTAAATTAAATATCTTAAGTAGACGCGTGCTCTAAATGTGATGAGACAGCTATGGTGCATTAAGCCAGTGACGCTCTGTAATTAAAAGCGGATTTGTGCAAGCGGAGCCGCCAGCAGGGCCCATCAGCCTCAGGAAGTTTGGTTCTAATAAGCCTAGGGCTCCTTTTTGCCCTCTACTCACTAGGCAATAATAATTTGTTCCCGTAATGAAATAATATCCATTTACCNCAGAGGCACAGCACAACCAGCATCGTAGGCCTGAGTGACCCAGGCAGGAGGATTCCATCTAGGATCCGGAGTGCAAGGAGCAGTGATAGCCGTGCTCAGCACACAGANCAACACAGGGTGTGTGGGGTTGGCTGTGCACCTCAGGTCACTTCCGGAATATTCCAGGAAGATGAGCACAAGTGCTCCTACCTCGGTCCTTCCACCATCTCCTTTCTCGTCCTTCTTTCTCTCCTTCATCGTTCCTCTGGCCCAGGCTCCTTCTCCCTCCTCCTCCTGTTCCTCTGGGCCTCTCCCTCATCCCTATGTCTGTTTCACTCTCTTTACAAACAAAGAATGGGACGGCAGAGCGAGAACCCCACATTCTGGAGGACATTCATTCCTGGCCACAGGCACATGAATTCTCACAGTGGCCCAGCTGCAGCCCTAACGAGACTTCACCAAACTCAAGGGAAATCTGCACGGCCCCTCCCCCTGTGTGGTCAGCCCCTCTGCTCAAGCTGGTGGGCCATGCAGATCTCTCTCTCTTCAGGAATTCCTGTGTCTCTTCCCTTCTGTGTTTTGCTGCATCTAGTNGAGCTGGTTGTGCTCCCCATAGACATCCCCCTGCCTTGGTTTCCTCTTTGCTTCCTGTCACTGTCTTAAGTGTAGAACTATTAAAGGCTCATAAGGGCCACGTGGTTTGCCTTCTGGTGACAAGATCCCGATGCTGAGGAGCCTGTCTCCAGGCTGTTTGCCTGTTACCTATGTCCCCTGTGGCTCTTTCTTTGCATCATGAATCTATCTAAGTTTTCAAACTCATCAGGTGCCCCAAACAACCTAGCGGANCAGGAGGTAGGATCACTATGCTCGGATGACATAAGTGAATGAGAACATTAGGGAGACAAGGCAGAAGCCAGGCCTCATGCTGTGGGCATGAGGTCATGCTATTCAGGAGTCTGAAGCAAGAGGATAAGAGATGCAAGGCTAGCCTGGGCTACAGAGGGTATTCAAGGCCAGCTTGGGCTACAGCGGGCATTCAAGGCCAGCCTGGACTACAGAGGGCATTCAAGGCTAGCCTGGATTACAGAGGGCATTCAAGGCCACCCTGAGCTACAGACAACACGCAAGGATAGCCTGGGCAACTTAGTNNGTGAGACTCTGTTTCAAACTTCAAAAGCAGGGAGCTAGGCAGATGGCTCAGTGTGTAAAGAGCTAACTGTGTAATCGTGGGGACCCGAGCTTAGATTCCCCAACACCCAGTTAGGGGCGGGTGGAGTGGCACAAGCCTGCAACCCCAACACTAGATGGAGGTTTCCAGCAGCCAGATCAGCTAGCTGGTCTACTCCAGGTCCAATGAGAGACCTAGCTTCAAAATAATTAATTCATTAGCTGAGGTGGGAGAGTGAAAAACATCTGCCATCAACCTCTGGCCTCCACACGTGTGCACACGTGAGTTAGTAAGTGAAATTCATAAGTGAGAAAAGAAAGCTGTGGAGTGCATGCAGTCAGTGACTCTCTTCTGTTTGTGTTTGCATGTTCATGTGTACATAAGCCCCCTATGTGAGGCCAGAGGTAATCTTGAGTGTTCTTCCTCAGGGGCCATCCAGCTTGCTTTTTGGGACAGGGTCTCTGATTGGCCTGCTTCTTCAGCTAGGCTGGCCAGCAACTCAGTAGAAGGGTTGCAAGTGTGTATTGCCACACCTAGCTTTTTCACANGAGTCTTGTGATTGAACTCGGGTCCACATGCTTGCAAAGCAAGCAAGTACTTTGCTGACTGAACCTTCTCCCCAGTCCTCAGGAGGACTCCTTTTTATAAGTAAAACACAAGACATAGATCTTTGAGCAAAGAGAAAAATTGTATCTGGTCCCCAGTCTGTGTTCACGTGTCCCTTTGTCAGCTACACACCTAGTAAGTGGAGCCCAGGCTTGTTCCCTGGACTCAAACAAATANCAATTTGTCTTCTTGTTCAAAAATGAAAGTGGGGCACAGGATGTTCTGGAGTTCACATGAAGAAGACAGACACTTTCATGGGGACCAGGAGTGGGTTTGGGATGGGGAGGGGGGCAGCTTCAGGCCTTTCCCTGAGGGATTATGACATAGAGACCCCCTCAGGAAATGGCAGGCTNCTTCGGAGCCCTGCTATGCTGGGACACACAAGCCCAACAGGAAGTGGGGCTGGACCCCTTCTGCTCCGTCACCCACCCCCATGGGCTCCATGACTCAGCCGTGAGGTGAGGCTGCTATAGATGTGCGCGCAAACAAGTAGGACAGGGGTCAGTTTCAAGTATAATGTCATTCCTCAGGTGCTGCCCCTTTCTTTTGACACAGAGTTTTTCATTAATCTGGAATTCTAAAATTCATCAAGTAGGCTAGGCTGGCTGACCAACCCCTAGGATCCACCCGTCTCCTCCTCTCTGTATTACAAGTGTGTGCCGCTTTATCCAGCCTTTTTCATGGGTGTTAGGGATCCGAACCCACGTCCTTGTGTTTGCATGGCAAGTGCTTTACACTGAGCCGTCTCCCCAGCTCTGTTTTAATCTTTTTTTTTTAAAAATTAAGGGGCTGGGGGATGACTCGGTGGGTAAGGCGTTTGCTATACAGGCATCAGGACCTTGTTCCTATCAGATGTCCCGGTGGCCCAAGCAGGACACAGCCTGCAGGCTTCTGCTGACTCCATGGTGGCCCTGATAGGGCTGTATATGAGTTACCTCTGGATTGCCCAGCTCAGTGCCAGAAGGGGCTCCTTTCCATTAAGAGGGAGGTTGAGCATGACGGAATGGCGGGGCTATGTCAATCACTTTCTCCCTGTACTGCTATCTCTGTTCCCTAGGGATGACCCAAGAACCCAACCCTATGTCTTTATCTACACAGTACCCCCAACTCCAAGGACAATGTTCACCACACAGCAGATACTTAATAAACACTGGCCAAAATAAAGTTAACTAGCCAGTTAGATCACACATATTGGCTCATGCCTATACACCTAGTGCTTGAGAGACTGAGGCAGGTGGATTGCCATGAGTATGAGGCCAGTCCAGNGTAAGACCCTGACTCAAAAATTATCAATGGAAAGCTAGCTGCTGGCTCTTCTGTTTGATGACACACAGAGAGATTATTGTTTGCTACAAAGTCTGTGTTAATGCATTTTGTTGCAAGTTTACTTGTTTTTGTTTTTTTAAGGAGTCCTTTCTTTGCTGCATCTTCTGAAAGTTTTGAACTTTNGAGGTGATGTTCTGCTGTGGAGAAAGGGAGGAAAGATGCAGGCTATGGAAGACAGGGAATGTGTTTGGTGTTTTACAAAAATTACAGCATCTATACTTGGGGAAGATTGGGACCCAGGTCCTATAGAACCTCTGCTGCCAATCTCTCTGGCCCAAGCCTTTGAGAGTGTGAGCTCCTCTGCTGTCTAGTTGTGCACTCTGAAGATGCGCTCAGACGTCAGGGAATGAGTGAACCAGGTTTTAGGGTGACGGCCAGGAAGTGGCCGTACTAATTGAAAAGAAGAAAAGCCTGCCAGAGATGATTCTGGAAGATTCTGATTGATCTGACCCTCTCCACCATCCCAGTTCTGATCTGCTTTCGCCCTTCCTTCCTTCCTTCCTTCCTTCCTTCCTTCCTACCCTCCTTCTTCCCTTCCTCACTCACCCCTTTTCCTTTCTTGCCTTCTTGCTCTGATAGCTTTTTAATGTAGCCCAGTCTGGCCTCGAGCTCTCAGCAATCCTCCTGCCTCGGCTTCCTGAGTGCTGGCTTTACAGGCACGAGCCACCACATCCATTTTCTGATATTCTTTCCACAGGGAGCCACGTGTGAGGGGAAGGCTGCCATTCACACAGATCACGGCTCCATCTGATTCTGGGATACCCCCCTCCCCTGCCCCATCCCCATGGCAACACCTTCACATCTGTGGTTTTGTTCTTCATTATGAAGTTGTGTTTTACTTTCAAACCCAATAATGGTGGAACTGACTTAATTAGGATCCGAGGCCAAAATCACTACAAAATCTGCACTGTGGGATCTGAAATCAGATTAGAGCTAACTCTGAGCTATGGCGGGCTCTGGCTTCGATGTCTACAAGGCCTCTGTGTTGGGAGTACAGTATACATCTCCAGGAAGAAGAAACAGCAGAGAAGGGAACGGCTCTGACCCACTAGATGGAGAGCCTCGGCTCCCTGACTCCAGCTCAGCCATGCCCACCTCCCTGTCCTTAAAGCAGTGGCATGGGAGCCAGCAAGTCTCCACAGGTCCCCCAAGGACATGTGTGAGAACACGACCTCACATAGCACACAAAGAGTAAAATCAAATTGTGTCTGGGCATGAATCATATCACTAGCTTCATTTTATGTTTTTATTATTATTTTGTGTGTGTGTGGTGCCTGGAGAGTCTCTCTCTCTCTCTCTCTCTCTCTCTCTCTCTGAGACAGGGTCTCACTATGTAGACAAGGCTGCCCTCCAACTCACAGAGATCCACGTGCCTTTGTAATCCCCCCAGGATTAAAGGCATGAGCCACCTTACCAAACCCGCAACTTTTGGGAGTCAGTTCTTTCCTTCCATTGTGGGTCTGAGGGACAGAACTCAGGTGGGCAGAGTTCCACAACAGTACAAGTCCTTGTCTCAATGACAAAACCAAAGCAACAAAGGAAGCTGTTTTCCTGCTGAAGAGGCTGAGCACCGCCCTGCACACTGCACCCAGTCCTATCCCCAGCACCGGGAAAAGTCAACTCCAAACAACCACACAGTGTGTGGTTGACACGATAGGGTTCGTACCAATGTGTCCCCACATAGAAAGAAGAGCTTTGTCTTTTCCCAGAGGCGGTGAGGCTCCTGGGCTAAGAGAGGCTCTAGAATCCAGCCTCACAGTCACAGCCTCCTCGTGCCTTGGCTCCTTTGTGAACCATATGGAGGGGGAGCTAGGAAAAGGAGGTGAGCGGGCATGGAGTCATCAAGCAGCCCCACTCCTGACAGCTGTGGACAGGCCCACCTCAGCCTACCCCAGTCTATCCAGTCACGACAGGGACCCCCATTGCTCCAGCTAGCCACGTGGCCTTCCAGACCTGGACAGCTCAGCTCAGGGAAGCCATGCCCAGAGAACCCCTATCTCTTAGGTCCTAAGATCTTAGTTCACTCGCTCCTGAGTTCCCAGGCAATTTCAGTGATTTAGTCCCTGGTTCCGGAAGGAATTAAAGGCAAGCCTTGGAAACAAGAAGCTGATTTGACCCGGCATCCTAACAGAGTGGCTGACCGCTGGCTGGGGTGGAGGCAGCTAGCCCCTCCCCTGGAATTGAGTTTCATGGTGCCTGTGGACAAGATTGTTTGATCCCTGCTGCCTAATTATCTCCAGTGTCTGCATTCTCCAGGGCTATATATTTTGGTGACTTCAACACTTGGTCCTTAAATGACACAATAAAACAAAAAGAATTCCTCCCTAAGGACTAGGCTGACCCCAGGAGCCCCAGGTCTGGGCAGTTTTTGAGGGACCCAGTGACCTCCACAAACAAACACATTGGGCCTCTTCCTTCCGTCCTCCCAACGGAGGCGGATAAACAGAGGGCAGTTCCCTTGCCTAGTCATCTGCAGAAGCCTCCAGAAGTCTCTGCCAGGGACTTGTCTAGGGTCCCTCAGCCCTGACACATAGAGGTCCCCATTAAATACAGGTGCAGAGGCTGCTGAGTTTCTGAGGTGTCCTGGCCTAGTGACCTTGTGTCTCTCATCCCCTGTGAGGCCAAACAGGACACAATCTAGGACAATTCCTCCACTCTGGGCCACTAGTCCTGAGCATCTGGGAGTNCTATTCCCTGCTCACCACCACCTGCTGTCACCTGTGAAAGTGGCAACAAGCGAGTTGGACGGTTCTCCAATGACCCTTTCATAGGGGTCACCTAACCCCATCGTAAATATCAGATACTTACATTATGATTCATAACAGTAGCAAAATTGCAGTTATGAAGTAGCAACAAAAATAATGTTTTGGTTGGGGGTCATCCCAACATGAGGAACTNTATTAAAGGGTCACAGCATTAGGTAGGTTGAGAACCACTGGGGTAGGAGATGGGAAAGTACACTACAGAGTTGAGACAGGGGACTCCCTAGGGTCAGAGCTGCCCAGGAGAACCTGCCCCTGTCCCCGCAAGGCTTCAGAACCATTAAGATAAAATCAAGAGGCTCACAAGCTGCCTTTGAGTTGATTCTACCATCAACCGTGAGACGTCAGGGTTGTGTGGTCGGNGATTGTGCAGCGGAACTGAGTCCTAGAGAGGGAGGAGACAAGCCTGGTGATGCCCNGTATGTGTGTCTCCAGTCTATTGGTGAGGCCGGTGGGAGTATGAAATCAAGGGAGGGAGTGGGGACTCTATGTGTGGTTTGAACCACTGTACTGGCTGGAAAATGTGGAAGGGAGGCATTGGGCTTCCTAGTCTTAGACATAGTGAGTCCAAGCACACTGTTTGCCAGTGTGTAGCTTCCCCCCCACACACACACATTCTTTTGAGGCAGGAACTCACTGTCATTTGAGGCTGGCCTTGAACTCACAGAGCTCCTTCTGCCTCTCCTCCTGCATGCTGGGGTAGGCGAGGGATAACAGGCATGCACCACCATGTCCGGCTTCCTTATGCAACTTTAGGGGAGAATAGAAACACATGTGGCCCATGCGTAGGCCATGGGACAGCCAGCACAACAGAGCACACATCTCTGTGCCAGGCTGGTTGGGTGTGATTTCAGATCCTTGAGAGAAGACCCACTGGCCGACAGCTAGCAGGGAAAGAGGCTGTGTTCCTGAGGACCCAGCTTGGTGACCTGAGATTCTATTCCGATCCGTTTTCTGTGGCTATAACCTAGCACGGAGGACTGAATGCCTCCTGAAGATAAATTCATTTTGCTTTTGGAAGCGCAAGAGCAGGTAGCACATCCTGTGCACCTGCTGGGCCTGACAGTGTCAGTGTGGCCTGGAGGCATCAGACTGTGAGACAGCAGCAGGCCCACTCAAGTCCTGCACGCCACTCCTACAGACCTANGGACTCTACTCTGGTCTGGGGTCATCCCTAGAACTCCACTGATCCTAATGCCCTCCCCTAGATCGGTCTCCATATACCATCTCTTGTGAACTGGATATTCGGNTTTTCAACACATGAACTTCACAGGGAGCTATCCAGGCCTTAGCAGAGGCAACCGACCCCNACCTTCCTGGAGTGTTTATTAAGGATTCTCCCATCGGTCCTCCAACAAACTTTCCCTGACATTTTAAATACTGGGAAGCTAGTGGCAGAAGGCATGGCCCTCAGAACACCTGGCCTTGTCATCAGGAATGGGTAGATGGAGGGGACAGTGGGCAAGAATGGGCTCCAGCCTTATGCACCTGTGCTCAGAACATCACTGTCCAGCATCTGTCTACTGCCAGGTTGTGGGGACCAGCCCTGTCCCCAGCCTGCTCCTGGAAGGTCCCTGCCCTTCTTGACACTCAGGCCCCAGAACCCTGGGAACTTCCCACTAGGAATGGTCAGGAGATCCAAGGGGGTGCACAGTTTGTCCCTTTACTGAGAAACAGTTCTTCAGGGGGGCTGGGGCTTGGATCCTGTCTGTGACATCACTGCCTGCTCTGACAGCCCTGGAGACATCAGCAGCAGCTGATGGACGTAGCCAACATGTTGGTCTGTCAGAGAGCATGGGTCTGCAAGTCTCGGAGGCAGTCACCCCTCACTGGAGGTAACAAGAGAAGGGTGGCCTCATGGTGTGACCTTTCACCTCCTCTTTGCTAAATGGTCCTAATTATTGCATTCGTCTGTCATTTGAGCCACAAATGACCCATTCAGGTCATGGAGGGGAGCTGGCCTTCCAGCCCCTGTCTGAGAACTCTGCTAATTGTACCCTGAAGGCAGATTTGCCTGGCAGCTCAACGCATTTTTGGCAACAGACTTCACTGTNTGTCCCCCCTGGNAGGGAGAGTGGTCTTGGGCATTGCTCNATGAAGCCCCTNGCACCAAGGCTGAACCCTGTTTCTTCTTCTGTTCCTGGCTGGGATTCCACAGGGGAACTAGGGACTTTTTCTTTGGCAGCAGGGCTAGCTGCGCACTGTCCACCCAGTGGTGGCACCAGTCACCATCACCTGTGCACGCTGTCTCCCTCTGTGAACACAGAACCCAGTTTCCAGCCTCCTAAGCCGTGAAGTGGCCATGTGACCAGTGTTGGCCAATGAAGTGTGAGCAGGGATGACAGGCGCCACCTCCAGCACCTGTCCTCTTTGAGTAATGGACTCTAAGTGCTTGGAGTGAGCGCTGATAGTCAGGAGATACCTGGCTCCTCAGGGACCAGGATGTCTGTACTGATCCTGCCCCTGTCCTGAGAAGTGCCTAGGTACTATACTATAGCATGTGCAGGCAGCTGTGAGTGGCTGGTGCCTGAGTGGAAGCAGCTGAGATGCTCTTATGGTAAATAAGATGCCTGGGGAGGGCTGGAGNGATGGCTCAGAGGTTAAGAGCACTGGCTGGTCTTCCAGAGGTCCTGAGTTCAATTCCCAGCAACCACATGGTGGCTCACAACCATCTATAATGAGATCTGGTGCCCTCTTCTGGGATGCAGGCATATATGCAGACAGAACACTNTATACATAATAAACAAATAAATTTTAAAAATCTTTTAAAAAATGCCTGGGGAAAGCGGGGAGTTGACACCCCAGCCTGCTTTGTTTTTACTGTTAGGAAACAGTGGTGGGACTGAGGGTGTGGGTGAGTGGGCAGAGTATCTGCCCAGTATGCTCAAAGCCCTGGGTTTGATCCCCAACACACACATGAATGTGCATACCCAGCACATACACACCTGTCTGTGCATGTACACACACATGTGCACACACACAAGCTCCACCTGATGCTCTCCCCCTCCTCACCAGCCTCTGAGACGTTTTGTTCCAGGAGGCTCTTAGCCTCCCTACATATCCAGTATACATGGTCACTTTGTCACCTTTATATGTCTTACCCCCATCCCCTTAGATAGCCACCCCTGGAAGGGGCACAAAACCCGAGTCAGGTGCATGCAGACTCCTGCAGGTGACTTAGGCANCTCCTGTCATGAGTGTAGCCTTCCCATTAATCTAAAATAATATCTGAGGATCCTGGGAAGGCATGAGCAGTGGTCAGCACTAAGTGGATGAACAAGTTGAATCCATGACTCCTGTTTCTCTGGCTCTTGTCTACGGGAGCCGAGAGGGGCTCCTGTGCTGTTCCCTGTCCTTGCTGCTCTTCAGTCAAGGACAATGTGAAGTGGACATGCCTGAAGTCCTCATGGGAGGGGGCTGTGGTTGGGCCGCTTGGAACTGCAGCCTCACCAGCTCACTAGAGGCCTTATACTTTAATCCAATTCCTGTCTCCAAACAACCCCTGTGGGTCACTGGCAGCAGCAGCCAGCCCAGTTGGACCAGCAACTCACAGCACTTCAGGCAGTAATGACCATGGGGCCATGTTGGAAGACGCTGTTACCGTAACTCTCCTAATAGCCACTGACAAAGTAGGACCAACAAAGNGGCCCAACTGGGTCCTTACACTCAAGCAGTTATAGAGTCGGGGTGGAGCCAACCCAGACTCTCAGCTGACAGCTAGGTCATGTGCTGAGGGGATTGCTTTCCAGCAGAGATGTGAACAGTCATCTGGGGATGTGGCCAAAGCCGAGATGACCTCAGGTAACTGGATCTGGAGGGGGCTGGTGTCCTTGGCATTTGAAGTAGTATCCCAGAGGACCCTTCATTCATGTGGTCAGGCAGGGGCAGACACTCCCAACCCTATTCCTGGCACAGTCGGATGCCGTCAGATGTTCAGGACACTAGCTCTCACCCCTGGCCTGCCCTGCAGAAAAGCATGCCCTCAGGCCAGGGAGGAACCCGTCCAGGGCAGCTGGCTTCTTTCCTTGCATCTGTTTTCTTTTTGGCTAGCCNGGAAGATGGAAAAGAGCGCTCCGAGCATCTTTCATGGATGACGTGTCTTGGAAACAAAGAAATGGGGGATTTCAGAGCTAACAGTTGCCCCAAAGATGCCTGCCACTCCTTCTAGGTTAAGAAGTTTAAATATCTCCACTCCAGACACTCAGTGAACCTAGACCTGCATGAATCCTGACAAAGGACATTTCTCTTAGTGTCCCCCACTCCTCCTGTGGGTGAGTGGAGCAGATTCTGAGTCTGTGAATTGACCTACAAGGGCCACAGCCCAGCCTGTGGAAAGTGGTATCTAACTTCAATTGTTCCTGAAGTNCCAGTCTGGGGTACCTGTGNAACCCCATCCCATCCCAGTNAGGAACTCTATAGGCAGAGGCCATCCCTGTGAACTATGACCTCCTGGCAAATCACCACTGGAAGATCACATCACAGCAACCTGTGTCTTCATGGAAACAGACATCCCAGAACATCCCTAGACAGAATCAGAGGCGAACATTTTTCTGACATATGATCCTCATTACAAAGGGAGTCGGAAGATCCCTAAATTTTGGAGTGGAGAGTTCCTTACTTCAAGGAGACAGTCCAGGCAAAGACGGCAGACTCCAGGTTCCTAGCATGTGTGGTGTGGCTGGGCAGCGGCATGGCCAGAGGCCAGCTCAGCCTGGAGACCAGTCTCCATACAGAACCTGTGCCTGGGAACCTCTCACCTCACCTGTGGTTCTGCTGAGGAGTAAGGACCCAGCTTGGGATATAGCGGCCTTTGAAGCCCAGGAGGTAGCATATCGGCTGCTGAAAGAGGGGGGCACAAGGACTCTCCCCTGGTGACCCCAGTTTACCCACCGATGACCATGCTGTCACTTCACGGCACTTGCTATACTCCAGGTGACCCAACATTTCTAACCACCCAGGTCTTCGATGCCGGTTCGCTGCCCTTGCGTCCCTATACGTCTGCCTTAGTGTCTTGTCTTTCTGCTGGGACAAATAACCCCAATAGAGCAACTGAAGGGAGGGAAGGCTTATTCAGCTCACAATCCAAGGGTGTGATCCACTGAGGTGGCAGGAGTGTGAGGCTGCTGGTCACATCCACAGTCGAAATGCAGAAAGACGTGAACATTGGCGCTCAGCTGCCTTCCTCCATTTTATACATTTCTGGATCCCCGCCCACAGTCAAGAAGGGTCTTCCCCTATTAATTCATATAATCAAGAGTATCTCCCACAGGCATGCCCAGAGGCCCATCTCCCAGGTGGTTCTAGATTCTGTCAAGTTGTTGACACTAGCTAGCATTAGCAATCACAATATCACTTCTGCCCACAAGCAGGTAGGGCAGCTGGGCTGTGGTGATGATATATTTAAGTTTGGAGGAGAAATGCCTGGCTTCTCAGCAACTGCCTGGAAACCCAGGGCTGGGGAAGNGCCATTGTGACCGTGGCCTTGGGCAGATGCCTTGATCTCTTGCATTTTAATTTCCTGTGAAAATCCGAGGAGGTTTGGAGACCTCGCTAACATGGCCTTTGCCAAGGAGTTCAGCGGCCAGTCTCAATGTTCTTCAGAGGCCTTCTCTGCCAGGTTTCCTGAAAGTGTCTGGGGAAGTCCATCCCAGCCAGGAGATGCTGAGCATGAGGAGGTGACCTGCCCACCTCCAGATACATGTGGTGGGGCAGAGGGATTTCCAGAGACCCTATTTTTGTAGCATTTTCCCTGAAATGGAATGTAAGATTCTGCTTGCTCCGCCCTCTGCTCTCCATGGAAAGCACTTTCCTCAGCCCCCTGCTTCCTTCATGGCTTCCTCGACCCTCCCCTGGCTCGGGGTGCTGCCAAGGCCTGCAGGATCCCACATCCTTTCTGTCCATGCCCCTCAAAGGAGCAGCAGGTCTGGGGGAGGACTCTAGTTGTGCTCCCCAGGATCAGTCCCACTGTGCCACCTCCAGGTACACAGGGAGCCCATGGGGGAGGGTGCATCAATAATGTGTCTTGGTTCCTGCAGCCACAGTGAGCAGAGCCAACCTCCATCATTGGTTCGCCCCTTAAACTCCCTTTCCATGTCCAAGGACCCCTGTGATTATATCAGTACCAAATGTGTCAGAATCATCGTCCTGTCTCAAGACTGATTAGCAGCCTAATTCCACCCACTATGTCTCCCTGTATGTACACTAAAGTCACCCCAATTCCTGGGATGAGGCCATAGATGTCACTTACAGTTCTGTCAGCACAGAAAATGCAAGGCCTCTCCCTACCTCCCCCATGCCCAGCCATTCTGTAGCTGACTGGGTCACATGACCAGTCAGTAGGGCTCTGAGGGCCACAAAGTCCTGACATCACCATCCTGGAGACCTAAGCTTTTGCTTGTGTGGGGCTAGAATGATACCATGCCCAGATTCCTTCTATCACCTGGGGTCATGACAGGGTGGGTATGTGGATTTCATACAGGGAGGACATGTTGAGGAGAGAGACACACATAGAATGAGCTGAGCAAGCAGATCTGAGGAAGACCTGACAGCAGCTCCCCACAAGGGTCTATGCAGCAAGCAGAGCTGAGGAAGACCTGACAGCAGCTCCCCACAAGGGTCTATGCAGCAAGCAGAGCTGAGGAAGACCTGACACCAGCTCCCCACAAGGGTCTATGCAGCAAGCAGAGCTGAGGAAGACCTGACACCAGCTCCCCACAAAGGTCTATGCACAGGGTCTTGAGACAGCTGGTGGGGGGAGCAAGTGCCTGAGCCAGGATTGACTGCCTTCTGCCTGCCCTGAAGTGGGTGTTTATCGCAACAGTTTGGCAGAAGGCTGCCTTGCTGAGCTTCCAATATGTGCCAAGGGGCTGTGGCTAGGGGAGGAATCCAGCCCTTGCATTCATGCAAGAAACACACTCAAAAGGTCATTGTTGATGTTAGTAAGAGTAGTGACAACTATG
>LZPO01044191.1:301404-314411 GCA_001675575.1 Neotoma lepida
CCTCAAAGTTTCAGTTTATCCAGTGACAATTAGTTTATGTCATTTCTGAAGTGGATTTAGATTCAAGTGATAAAATTACAAGCCAAAATTGCAACCACAATGGAAACCCGGGTTCGTGTTTGGTCTTTAAGACCACAACAGAAAGATGGCGGGCCAGTGCCAAGGAGCAGGAGGAAGCCGCAATCACCGGGCATTCCTGTCCGGGGACCGGCCCCCTGGCTGCTTCCTGTGCTCAGGAGACTGACTCTGGGGTGACAGGTGGAAGGAGAAGAGGCCTGGTGGGCGCATTTCCACCCCAGCCCCGCACCACAGCCTTTCTTCATGCTCTATACCAAGCCTCGGCCCCCTCTGAAGTCTGGACCATCTGATTGCATCTGGGTTTCGTGTTTAATGGGACTTCCCTGAGACATTTCCTGACAGCGGCTGGGAGCCTTTGAACAGGCTGCAGCAGGATTCTAGAACAATCTAAACTCGCCATGGCAGTTCCAGGGGCAGGGCTGACTTTGAACCTGAGCAGGAAGTGCAGCGTGAGGCCAGCCTCCCACCCTTCAATGTCTTCTTCCTCTGTACCCTCTTAAACCCCAGCCCAAGTATTGTCCTTCTGGGCTGGAGAAGTTTCTAGAAGGAACTATGCACACACTTTATTGAGCACTTACTATCGTCAGCCCTATGGAGACAGCTGTGACACAGAAGAGACAAATCCTAACCCTTCTGGGACACATGCTTCAGCTGGGAGGCAAGTATTGACCCCAGGGAGCCTCTTGCCTCTGAGGACAGGAGCCAGTGATGATGCAGAGCTGGCCGGCTGGTGGACAGGGCAGGCAGTACCCAGGGCCTCTCTGATGAGAAGGTGGAGATGGAGCTGTGGCCAGTGGGGCCTAACTGGGGACTGGGCCTCTGACGGGAGTGTGCACATGCGCTGGTGGAAAGGAGTGTGCCACAGTCACTAGTGGCAGCACTGGTCACTAGGGCTCTGCTCTCCCGCCACTGCGCCCTCAGTTCCCCATCACACCCTCCATGCGGCAGGTGCCTGGCCGTCTAACTTACCCTGTCCTTTCCACAACCCCCCATCAGGTCCCACCCTTATCACACTCTGCCACTCCTGGAGGGTGCACAGAGCCAGAGAAGAGTCCCTTGGAACACAAGGACAAAGCCAGAATCCACTTTCTTCTGCCACTGGGGACTGAGCTCCACACAGCTCCACACAGACAGTCCAGAGTCAAGTCACCTCCACTTCTTCACCGAGAAATAGAGGGAGGTGCCCTCTATACTCCTCAAGACTGTGGTGATTATATTGTGTCCCCCCAAATATTGTGTACCCCAATAAAACTTATCTGGGGTCAGAGAACAGAACAGCCACTAGATAGACATAGAGGCCAGAAAATGGTGGCGCACATGCCTTTAATCCTAGCATTCCNGAGGCAGAGATCCATCCAGATCTCTGTGAGTTCAAGGCCACACTGGAAACAGCCAGGCATGGTGGTACACACCTTTAATCCCAGGACTTGAGATCTATGTCTTGCTTGGGAAAGATACATGTTTTTAATTCCAGGAAGTAATGGCAGGAAGCAGAAAGGTATATAAGGGGTGAGAACCACAAACTAGGGGCCTTTTAAGCTTTCAGGCTTTGAGCAGCAGTTCAGCTGAGATTCATTCAGGTGAGGACTCAGAAGTCTGCAGTCTGAGGAAACAAGATCAGCTGAGGAGTTGGCAAGGTGAGGCTGGCTGTGGCTTGTTCTGTTTCTCTGACCTTTCAGAATTTACCCCAATAGCTGGCACTGAATTTTCTATTAATAAGACCTTTTAAAATTCATCTTANATCAGACCCTATAGGGGTGTCTCCCAGAAGCCCCAGACACCTGTGNGAGGAGTTTGGACAAAATGCATGAATGCCAAGAGTTTCAAAATTCTGAACCAAGCAAAAGCCGAAAAGAACCCACAAGCCAAAATTCACTTTGGAGGGTGTCCCTCCAAATGTGGACCTTGATGTTGGGGGCAGAGGGAGGGGGAGAACAATACTGCATGAATGGATGATGGAAGGCAGGGTTGATAATTACATACGTGCTGATGCNTGCGTGTGTGTGCACACACACACATCTGACACACGCACACCCTGTTGAGGATGGTGTTAAAAGGCCCCACTCTGGAGACCACCTCTCTCCCCATCTCACATTGTGGCATCACACAGTGATCTGATAAACCCTGGGCTCTAAGCTCTATGTCAGGGCATGTCTCTGGGGACAGCTCTGACACAAGGACTGTGTGTCTCTGTGACGATGCCGAGGCTGTCCCTCATCATGCTTAGTGGTTTTGTTTGTATTTGGTCTAGAACTGGAGTTGACTCCCNCTGGACCTAAGGGCCATATTTAGCTACTGCCTGTTTCAGCAAATAGGGCATCATGGACCTGCAGTCTGCCAACATGCATGTATGCATGTGTGTAGTTATATGTGCCTGTATGAGTGTGTATACATATGTATGCATGTGCTTTCATGTGTATGTGTATACATGTACAAATGTGTGTGTACTTGTGCTCATGTGTGTCTATGTGTAAGTGGGTGTGCCTGTGCACCTGTGTCTTTTTGGTGTATATGTGTGCCACGTGACTCTCTGCATGTGTACCTGTGTGCTGTATGTGTGTGTGCGTGTGCGTGTGTGTGGTCCCAGCCTGCTTCACACAAGCATAGAAGAAGTAGTCTCAAGAGAAACCTTGCAGCCCATTCAGCCTAAATATTTACTCTCTGGTAACTCACAGAAGTTTCCCAACCTCTGGTCTAAATGATAAACTGACGCCGTCTTTAACCAACCCTCCATGCTCTACATTTCACTCGCATTAAATCTGNGTTGTAGAATCTGTCTCTTTGAGCATTTCTGAAACAATGCTGAGCCCCACTCCCACAGCTGAGCCCTGCATACTTACAGAGCTATTTTCTTTAGATTTGCATGGCCGAGATAACAGCTCATCAAGCCCTCACTGTGTGTTTAGGCTTTCCATGTTTGTGATTACAGATCTTTGCAGAAAAGCTGTACCAGCTCAAGCTAAGACACTGCTGTGGGTTGAGCTGAGTCCTCACTAGGAAGCCCCACCCCACTGCTGTGACTGTGGCCTTTCTTGGAAGCACTGTCCCTGTGGATGTGGCAAGTTCAGTTGCGGTCACACTGCACTGGGGTGCCCAATCCCAAGTGACTGCTCAGTGCAGAAGGGTCCCCTTTTCCCTCGACTCCTGGCTTTTAAAGCAGGCAGAAATCTCTTCCAGGTATCACAACGACCAGGGATGGTTTTCCAGGAGAAGCAGGCTGGCCTTCAGTGACACAACCTAAGTATCTTGAGCACACATCCTGTGATGTGACATCCTGTTACAGGATCAAGTCTCAACTCACTCCCTAGATCTGACCATGTGCCTACTGTGTGCCTTATGCCCAATGTGTGCCATGTGCGGGCCTCTCAGGAGACAGTGAACAGACTGGATTCCTGACTTCCCTGAACTTGGGTTCTAGAGTAGGAGCTAGACAAACCCTCAGACATAACCACACGAGGCAGTATTTGGGGGTCACAGAGGACGAGCACTGTAGCTACTCCAAGNTGGTCGATGGAGTCAGGAGGCAAGAAGAACAGAAAGGGAGGGAAATTAGACCTGAACCCTTTGAGATCTCACCCAGCCAAGGAGGAGGGGTGTAACCAGCAGTATACCATGTGCAAAGGGCCTGAGTCTGTGTGTAGAGTCTCTGCTGATGGTAAGGACAGGAATGCCAGGCAGCCACTTTGTCTTATGTCTCTGGCTGTTTGTCTAATGTTCCATACCATACCACTTAGGTGTGGCTCCCAGAAGGAACCCTCATGACTTCTACACTGGAATAGGAGCTGAGGAGAGGCTGATCTTGGAGGGTTTATCATGGCCACAGGCTAGGAAGACTCAGTGAGTAGAAAGCTTGACTGGCACACACCAAGTCTGGGGTTCAGTCCCCAACAATGCATAAATCAGGTGTGATGGCCACACCTGTAACCTCAGCCCTCAGGAGGTAGAGGCAGGAGGATTAAGGAGTTCAAGGTCATCCTTGGCTATCTATTGAGTTCCAGGCCAGCCTGGGTTGTAGTCCTTGGGTCTCACAAGGTGGAAGGAGAGATCAACTCCTGTAACTTGTCCTTTGAGTTCCACAAGTGNGCCATGGCACACCTGTGTGTGTGTGTCTGTGTGTGTACACTAAATAAATGTAACATACATACAAACACAACACTAACACAAACAGCAGTGAACAGAACGAACTCCAGCTGTCCCTTCGCTAGGCTCTGAAATGTGGGTGGAAGAGCCTGTGCATATCTGTAAGGTCACAGATGTGCCTGGAGTGAAGCAAGTGCCAGGCAGGTCATCTCAGTCACACAAAGTGAGCAGGCTGTGCTACCCTGGCCCCTCCTGGCCTCCCTGTCTGCAAAGGCCCCCCGCTGTGGCAGCTCCCCCCCTCCTCCCTGCCCCACTCTGTACCCAGCATCCTGCCCACTGCTCTTCTCTGTTCCTTGAAATAAATACATCGCTTCCCTCCGGCAAGGGAGAAATGAAAGCAGTTCCCTAAAGCAGAAGAAAGGACGGAAGAAATTCCAGTTTGATGGTCTACAGGTAGACTTGTTTGGGCTGGCGTATATAAATCAGCGCCTGGCTTACATCAGATTAGCGCAGCGCAGAGGGGCCCGGCTGATTGCCCCTTTACAAGCTGTTTATGAGGAGGGCTGAAGCGAGGTGCTCTGGAAGGAGCTGCCGAGTAAGCCCTTAAAAGTTTTTTGTAATTACTGGACCTGGATCGCTCTACTCTGGGAAATACGGCCCGCCTCCAGGAGAAGGAAGCAAGGTCCCTGCCATTCATGGAGTCCCCAGCACTCTACCAATACCGCCCAGAGATGCTCCCAGGAGAAAAGACAAGCACCCTCCCCATGGCTGCTTCTCTTGGGAATACATGGTTGTATGTAAGTTTACACAGCAGATCACAGATCTGCATCCTGGTCACCAGTGAAAGTTCAATCCTCATCCTTGAGTGTCATTCTAGAAGGCTGGCCTTATAAAAAAAAAAAAAAGTACAAACTTCCCGGGGATCCGATGGGCTCTTCATAAAGCCAGATTGGAAAACCCTATGGAGAGTGGAGCCACAGCCTCAGACAGACAGCACAGCAAAGAAATATCTAAAAATTGACAAGGTAGAGGAAAAGTGTCCTTCTCTCCAGCAATATGCATCACACACAGCAAACTCAGGGCAGCATTTGCTCATTGGTCAACCAGGCAGAGGATGTTTGTGTATGATAATATCCAATGTCAGAGAGAAGAATAAAAATTGCCACATACTTTCTCCCGACTCTGGTGATATGTATCAAATAAAGCTTGCCTGAGGATCAGAGGACAGAGCCAGCCACTAGATTAAACATAGAGGCCAGGCGGTGGTGGCACATGCCTTTAATCTTAGCACTCGGGAGGCAGAGATCCATCTGGATCTCTGTGAGTTCAAATCCACCCTGGACTACATGAGATTGATTCAGTCTAGGAGAGAAACAGAGCCATGCAGTGGTGGCACACACCTTTAATTCCAGTATTTGGGAGTCACATGCCTTTAATCCCAGCACTTGAGATCTCATGCCTTTGCTACCAGTATTNNGGAAGCACACACNCCNTTAATCCCAGCACTAGGAAGGAAGTGAAATGGCTGGGTGGAGAAAGGCATATAAGGCATAAGGAGACCGGAACTAAGGCCCTTTCGGCTGAGGACTCAGAGGCATTCAGTCTAAGGATTTGTGGAGATAGGTCTCGCCTTTCATTTGGCCTGAAGATTCAGTAGTGGTGAGTGAGAAGTTTCTCTAGTGGCTTGTTCCTTTGTCTCTGATCTTTCAGCATTTACCCCAATATCTGGCTCTGGGTTTTTATTATAATACCATTTAGAATTTGTGCAATACCCGACCCTTGTGAGAAGAAATGCTTTACACAACTAAAACATATCACCTAGCTTGATCTAGAATTTTCATTTGTAGGAATTTATTGAAGCACAAAATTTGCAAAAGTGAGCCATGAGTTCACACCAAGGTGTTTACCCTAGCTGTGCCAAAGCACACTGGAAATAAGTATTTCCCATCAGGCTTAGTTCCCCACATCAAAAACCCTGCATTCCCTAGCCTCCCCTGGGGATGGGGGTGATCATATGATACAATGTAGTTTAGAATCTATTCTTTTACATATGGGGGTACACAGTATGGGGAGGTGTGTGTGCATTGTGTGCAGGTGCATTTGGAGGTCAGAGGTCAATGTTGGGAGCACTCCATTTTGTCTTTTGGGACAGCATCTTTCTCTCCCCTGGGCTGGGCTTGTAATCACAAGCCACATCCTTGGATGGAGATCGAATTCATGTACTTCTATTTGCACAGCAAGTACTTTACCTACAGAGCTCTCTCCCCCACTCTAGAGTCTGTTCTTTTAGCTTTTGCTTTCTCCTTCCTTGTGACTGGAACAGATGCAATCACAGGGACAGCAATGATCTTGACACTATAAGGCAACAATAAAGGAAAGTGGAAAAAATGCAAAATAAAAAAAGATCTCAACTGTGGTGGTCCTGTGACTTCTGACAGAGGTCCTGAGTTCAGTTTATGAGTGATGAGCTCTGTGAGGGGGCAGTCCTGGGAACCCACTCTCCTGAACAGGCCCTGAACCCACTTTCAGAAATGCCATTTCTTGGGCTGGGGTGTGGTTTAGCAGCAGAAGTCCTAGGCTCCAGCCCCAGACTTGAGAAAAAAAAAAAATAAAGAACTGCAATTTTTCCACTAGCCAGAAGAGCCCCACTTCCTGGGAACCCAAGGCCTGTTGGGTTTTTCCAGGTCCCTCTCTATCTGCGTATTTCAAACCCTGAATTAAAGGGTCCAAAATGACAGCTGTAGGAATCCAGTCCTCCAAGTCTACTCACAACAAGAGTAGACACCAGTGTTGCACACAATCTGCATGCTCAATGCTAAGGGAACAACCATATGGGAAAAAAACCTACCAAACAAACAAACAAAAACTCTTACTATCCTGCCGCCCCCAGCACTGGGTTCTGGTGCACTCTGGCATGTTTTGTCAAGCTCTGGTGNGCTCCTGTAGACTTCATTAGACTCCCCTCCTGAGCCTCGTTTGTCCTCATGGCAACATGGAATACTTAATGNCTGTTAAAATCAACACGGATGCCAAGCTGNGTGACACAGCACTGTCTTCCTAGCTACTCAGGAGACTGAGGCAGGAGAATCATGAGTTCCAGACCAGCCTGGATAACTTAGTGGGACCTTTATTAGACAGGGTTCTCTTGAGGAACAGAACTGATAGAGTAAATACACACACACACACACACACACACACACACACACACACACAGGATCTATTAGAGTGACTTACAGGCTGTGATCCAGCTAGTCCAACAATGGCGATCTCCCCATGGAAAGGACAAGAATGTAGAGGTTATTCAGTCCACAGGACTGGATTTTTAGCTGGTCTTCAGTCTACATCAGAATCCTGAAGAAGTAGGCTCTACTACCAGTGAAAGAATGCCTCAGCAGCAGGATAGATGGACGTGGCAGCTAGAGTGAGGGCAAGCAGGCAAAGAGCAAAAGCTTTCTTCTTCCATGTCTTTTACATAGGTTGCTGTCAGAAGGTGTGACCCAGATTTAAGGTGGGTCTTCCTGTTGCAAATGATCCAAGCAAGGAAAAAAAATCTCTCACAGGTATGCCTAGCTGCTTGGGGTTTTAGTTAATTCCAGACATAGTGAAGTTGGCAACCAAGAAAAGCCATCACAGACACNGTCTCAAAATAAGAAGTAAAGACTTGTGGATGTAAGCTGGTGGTAGAATGCTTGCCTGGCATTATGACACCCTAGGCTCCATCCTCAGCACCCACAGGAGTCTTCATAGGGTGTTGTCTGGGGAAAGGCAAACCACAGCCCTATACAATACAGATTCTACTTTACACACAGTACACATAGTATAGACTGAAAGGGGAGCTGGGCATATAGCTCAGGGGTGGATCACTAGCCTAGCAATGTAGGAGCCCCCCAAACCTTAAGTTTAATCCCCAGCACTACACAAAAACCAAAACAATTAATCTCACCTAATGTTGAACAGGCACTTACCCCCTGTCGGGAATTCAGGAAACCCCTCTTGTTTTTATCTCCCCGTTTTCTGGGCCTGATGGAAGGAGAAGCAGCTAGCCAGGCATGGGAGCCCTCTGCACTGTGGGTGAAGGGTCTGCTGTTGGGTGTGAAGGAACCAAACAGCCGAGGCCCCTGGAAAATTTCATTTCCCACCGTGTCCAGCACTATGCCCATCGTGGCAGAGGTCCCAATCAAAATCTCCTTTCTTTCTCAGCACTCAATGAAAACATTGCCCACTGGCTCCCCTCTTAGTTGCATCCAAGGACATTTTAGCTTTTCTGTTCCAAGGGGAGCATTTAGAGCACCACATATTTGCTTCCTGGGACTTCCAGGAAGCTCCCACCCCAGGAGGTCATTTGCTGTCTCCCTGTCTCTGCAAGAAAGAAAACTCATAGCCAATAAGAGAATAAGAGGAAGACTGGGGGCAAAGGAACACCTTTCCTAAATAGGATCTTTCTGGCAAGTTCNAGAACCNTCTAGAGCAGTGGTTCTCAATCTTCTTGACGCTGCTACCCTTTAATACAGTTCCTCATGTTGTAGTGACCCCTAACCATAAAATTATTTTGTTGCTACTTCATTACTGTAATTTTCGACAGGAATCGTAATGTAAATATCTGATACGCAGGATGTCTGACTGGCATCAAGATGCACAGACTGAGAACCCTTGATCTAGAGGATGCCAGTGTGTNTCCTAAGTTAGCAAGTTCCCTTTAATGAGCCTGGCAGCTTTGTACCTATTTTTAAAAGTTTATGGCCCTGGATCTTTGAGTAAAAACCAGCACAGTGCTACCCACAGCTGCACAGACCAGAGTGTCTGGAAGTTTCCATTGCCCTCCGAGTGCCATCCATCAAGATAAGGGGGAGGGTGGGTGGGAGCCAGACTCTTGAGACCTCCCAGGCCTGGCTGGGTTGCTTAGACAGATGGCACCCTAGCCAAAAAAAGGGCCCCACAGCCAACCTCCTTCCTAGGGTACCACTCCCAGCCAGTGCTATGGCCAGAAGTGCCAGCTTCTGTCTGGGACAGGTACAGAGGAACAGGAGCGGGCAAGAAAGGCCTCATTAGATATGAGGGTCCAGTGGCTGCTATAACCGGTTCCCATAAACTCAGTGGCAGGGGTGGGGGTCACTGCTCAGAGCCAAAAAGTCTGTCTCCCTGCTCTGGAATGTGAAATGAAGGTTTTAGCAGTCACCTTCAATTCTGGGGAGGCTCCTTCCTGTCTCTTACNGCCCTGGGACCCAGGAAGGCCTTGGCTTGTGGCTACATCCCTCAATCTGCACTTGGCCTCTTATCCTGGGATCCCTCAAGGTGACCCAGGAGGGGTCATTTAAGAGCCTTCCCCGACTCTTCTTTTCAAACAGTTCTGGGCCCCATGGCCATGTTTAGAGATGTCTTCTTCTTGGGCTACCATTCAATGTACCAGGCCCTACAAAGGTGTCCATGCCTCTCTGTCATCCCCAGAATGGCCCAGAGTTCCCAGGCTCACNTAACCTGACTTCAGCTGCATCTTCAGTGATCCATAACACCCCATCCTGGAGGTCAGAGTGCCCACAGACCCTCACAGCTCACAGCCAGAACAGGAACTGTGAAATCAGTCTTGATTCAAGCCCCAGATTCCCCAGTGACCTGACCCAGACTCAGTTTCCTTATCTGTCAAGTAAGAATCACAAGAGTATTTTACACACCTGCCCCCACTCAGCAGCAGTGATCATGAAGGAACTGCTGGCCATAAAAGGCAGAACTGGGCACCCACCCAGTGAATGGGACCTTGGACTTGGCCTCTTCAGGGTCTTCATGTTGGGATCTGGACTCTCTTCCCTTCCACATCAAGTCCATCACAGGACTGGCCCTCACCCTGAGAATCAAAGGTGGGTTCGCCTCCCAAAGCCCAACTCAAACTATTTAAATCCACAGAACCCTCTGTGCAAACATATCCACAGAAATCCCAGTGTGTCAAGCAGATAGAGGAATGTTNGCTGCTGGCGCTGCCAGGGGAGTGTGCAGTGAGGGGGAGCCTGGACCTGCCAGGAGCCTCCCACGAGCTGCTGTGCTAAGAGGCTCAGTCATGGGCCATGGAGGAGCAGACAGCAAGAGCGCTGGCTCCTCTCTCTCTTTCTCCTTCCTTCCCTCCTTCCTTCCTTCCTTCCTTCCTTCCTTCCTTCCTTCCTTCCTTCCTCCAATCTCTGTCTCTTATACACATCTAGATGTGTATAAGAGACAGCCTTCCTTCCTTCCTTCCTTCCTTCCTTCCTTCCTTCCTTCCTTCCTCCAATCTTCTCTCCTCTTCCCCTTCTTTTTCTCTTCCCCTCACATGATGCTGGAGACTGAACCCAGCACCTCCCACAGGCTAGACCATATTTCCAGCCCCCTCTTTAAGCTTCCCTGACTGGCCTTGAACGAAGGATCCTCCTACCTAAGACTCCTGAGGAGGTGGGGTTATGGGCCTGTGATTCCTTAATGTCCTCCCCACGAAGATTCCAGGTGTCCCAGTNAGGGTTNCTATTGCTGTGATGAAACACCATGACCAAGCAATTTGGAGAGGAATGGTCAGTCACTGAGGAACTCAAGCAGGGCAGGAAGCTGGAGGCAGGAGCTGATGCAGAGACCATAGAGGAGTGCTGCTTCCTGGATTGCTCCTCGAGGCCTGCTCAGCCTGCTTTCTTATAGAACCCAGGACCACCAGCTCAGGAATGTCACCAACCACAATGGGCTGGGCTTTCACTTATCAATCANTAATTAAGAAAATGCCCTACAGCCAGATCTTGTGGAGGCATTTTCTTAATTGAGGTTCCCTCCTTTCTGAGGACTCTAGCTTGTGTCAAGTTGACATAAAACTAGCCAGCATAACTGACCCCTTGTCAACTTGACACACAAACACATCACTGTTAAGCCATAGACTTTCCTTTCTTGTTCTTCCCCAAGATCATACATTAATATCAACATTATATTATAAATATTCCAAATTTTTAAAGTCCCTCAGTCTTTAAAAATTCAGTCTCTTTAAAACAGCCAGTCTCTTTTACAATCCAAAGTCTTTTAAAATTCAAAGTCTCTCAACTGTGGGCTCCTGTAAAATCAAAAATAAATTAAAATTAAATTAATTAAAATAAATTAAATACTTTCTTACTTCAAGAGGGAAGAACCAGGGCACAGTCACAATCANATCAAAACAAAACCNAACTCCAACTATGTAAATAACTCATCATCCAATGTCTGGGATCCATTCATGATCTTCTGGGCTGCTCCAAGGAGCTTGGGTCACTTCTCTGGCTCCACACACAGCTTGTCCCCTAGGCTCAGGCCAGCTCCACTCCATACCTGCTTCTGTCCTTGGTGGTCATCCTACGGTACTGGCATCTCCNAAATGCTGGGGTCTTCTGCTGCAAATAGGCTGCACTTTTACCAATAGCCTCTCCTGAGCTCTCTTCAGGGACTCCAGCCCCACCACACAGTGACAAGCCTCAGGTGCTCTCTGTGACCCCTTCACACCTGTAAAACCAATACCACCTGGGTGACTCACACTACCAAGTTCGGCTGCCCAGCATGAAGTACAACCTTGGCCACCTCTGGAACACAGATTCTATGTGCTCTCAGGAAACACTTCCCAGAAGACATCACCTCAGTGATGCTGGCCTCTTCTTAATCGCAGCCGATTCTCCAGCCCCAGCTGTCCAGCATCCATTGTCCCAGCNAAGCAAAGGTTTGACGTTAGTGGTTCTGGTCTCTTGTTAATCATGGCTGACTTCAGTTCCAGCTGACCAGACACCACAGATTCTTTACACAAATGGTCTGGTAGAGTCTTTGCTTCCCTCTGAAACGTCACAAGCCAGGCCTCCATCTTCTGCACTGCTCTCAACATTCTTATCTCCCAAGCTTCTACAGAACAGCCCACTGAGCTCTCAACACTCAAGGGCTTTTCTAGCCTGAAGTTCCAAAGTCCTTCCAGGATCCTCCCCTTCCAGACAACGAAGTCAGGTCTGTCACAGCAATACGCCACTATCCTGGTATCTACTTTTGTTCTAGTTAGGGTTTCTATTGCTGTGATGAAACACCATGACCAAAATCAAGNTGGGAAAGAAAGGGTTTATTTGGCTTACACTTCCACATCATAGTCCATCATTGAAGAAGTCAGGACAGGAACTCAAGCAGAGCAGGAACCTGGAGGCAGGAGCTGATGCAGAGGCCATGGAGGGGTGCTGCTTACTGGCTTACTCCTCATGGCTTGCTCAGCCTGCTTCCTTATAGAATCCAGGACCACCAGCCCAGGGATGGCCCCACTCACAATGGGCTGGGCCCTTCCCCATCAATCACTAATTAAGAAAATGCTCTATAGAGGGATCTTAAGGAGGTATTTTCTCAATTGAGGTTCCCCCTTTTCAGGTAACCTTAGCTTGTGTCAAACTGACATAAAACTAGCCAGCACAGCAGCTCAGGAGACAAGATAGAGGACTTGCATCTTAAATACACAGTGTAGACTATGGGAAATAGAGCGCGTGACCCTTGGTGCGAACCACACAGCAACTGCTTCTGCTGTTTTCATATTACATAACCACAGCTTACAAAGAAGCTAAAGACAGTGGTTTTAGCTAAAAAACATGAATTTATGTTGAGTGGGTTGTTCTCCAAAACGATAAATAAAATCATGTTTAATACATGACCTGTTGTGCCCCATGCTCCTATAACCAGGTCTTGCAAATGTCTTTGCATATCTGGCTGCTCTCAAAGAGTGACTTGGGACACAAAGCATCTCTTCACATCCTGGTCACTTCCCCACAACCCACTTCCCATTAGGACTTTCAATTGCCAGTGTATCCAGAGCCTGTATACGAGGCTATCACAAACAGCAATCACCTGTCTGTCATGTC
>LZPO01044191.1:326423-338880 GCA_001675575.1 Neotoma lepida
ACATGGTGGAGAAAGCAGAAAGGAAGTCAAGAGCTCCCAGGTCAGCTGCCTACCAGTCATGGGTCCCTCAGCCTAGCTCCATTCTACACATGGATAAACTGAGGCCCAAAACGCTAAGCTAATTCCTCAGGCTGAAGTCAGTAGTTGGCATCTCTTAAGCCTCTGGGCCTGTTTGACGAGAGTGCTGTGACCCAGGCACCGTGGCACTTGCAATAGGTAGCTGANACGAGAGGANTGCAAGTTCAAGGTTGGCCTGGGTGACTTAGTAAGTCTCTGTTGCAAATTTTTAAGCATAAATAAATAAAAGAGGGNGAGCCTAGACTCTGGCAGAGTGCTTGCCTAGCAATGGGAAGCCCTGGGTTCCCGCCCCAGTGTCAGGAAACAAGCAAAACTTTAACCAAAATGTCTGAAGCCAGGGCTTCCTACTGAGCTACACTCAGACTGTTTTACTATTTATTTATTTTGAGATGGGGTCTCACTAAGTTTCCCAGGCTGCCTTTGAATGCCCAACTCTCTTGACTTGGCCTCTGGAACAGCTGTGCCGAAGTGCCTGCATGACCTGACCTAGCTCCCATCATCCACCGCTTCACTGTGCACGGCAAGGCTGGGAAACTGAGGTACAGTGTGACAAACATGGAGACATTCGTCAACCAGCCCTTTAAAAAACTGTCTGCTGGGCCCTGCTCTCCAGCGCTGGTGTGACATCAATCATGTTCCGGTCTCATATATGCTGACTCCCACCAAATATCCAGGAGGCTCCTAGCTACGGTTCTGCTTACTTTCACACTTGTTCTTGTGATCCCCATGATTAACTCACCCCTGTTAAGGTATCAGAGCACAAGCTNACCCCTTTAAGACTGATCCCTTGGGGACATTTTTTAAGTGGATGATCCCAAGAGTGACAGAAGTGGGTGACAGCAAGGGTTTCAGAACCAGCACCTCAGGCTCTCGCCACATATGGCTGGAAGGTGTGCCTATATTGGCTGGCTGCATGTGGGGAGAGTGTACTGACTACGGTGATGCCCCCCACATCAATTCCAACTCCGACAGGAAGCAGAGTACAAAAGCCGGANAGGACATCAAAGGAACCGGCTTGGCAGAGATGTGGACATGTGGAATTGTTGGTAGAGTTCAAAGGAGGGGCTAAGATGTGGAGGGTCCTGCACAGCATCTCCTCCCGTGATGCCTGTTCCTCGAGGGCACTGGGGACAGTCACAGGCTGCACATGACCTGCTGCTCTTCCTGATGGTGGACTGAAGGGCTGGCTGTGGTTGGCTTTGCAATGCATGCTGGGAGGTAGATGANGTGATGCTGGAAGAACAAGGGCATATAGCTAGTGTTCATGGTGATAGCTTTGTTCATGAGGATCGTATCCATCCTTGGGGCCCTTTCTTCATTACCCCTCCTATTTCCGTTTTTTTTTTTTTTAAATGAGTATACCTAAGGCACAGAGAGGGTAAGACACTTACCTGAGGTCTAGCAGCTAGTGAGCAAGAAGTACTTAGAGATGGGAAGAGTTTTGATGGATGAATAGAAGTGTTATAAGAAGTAAGTCAGGAGATGAGTTGAATTACCTGTTTTCAGAGCCCACATTCAGTTACATCTCCAGTCCCAGCTCCCTCAGTCTTAAGGTGCTAATAATAAAATCAAATAAGTCCATTCTTTAAACTAGGAAAATAGTTAGGATTCCCTTTATGGTGGCTACGAATTTATTAGACCTAAGAATGTTTCCTAGAGCTCAAGCTAGTCCATATCCTAGCATGGAGTGGGAGGGGCTCACAGGCCCCACCCCTGACTGAGGAGCTAGTCACAGTGGCTTCTGGGAAAGGGAGAGCCAGTTTTCTTTAACTATGTAGCTCCTGGCAGGTTGATCATGCTCTGGTGGATGGCCACACACCCAAGAATACAGAGGTGACACTAACTGGAGTCAAAGAATTATTCAATTTAAAAAAGAGAGAGAGAGGAGGTGGGGGGATCTGGGAGGAGTTAAGGGGAGGAGTCAGGGGGGAATGTTATCAAAATACAGTGTGTAAAATTCTTGAAGAATTAATAAAAATATTCATTTTAAAAAGTGAAAATATTCAGAGATAAGGCGTGAGTTCCTCGAATATATAAAAGTGTTGTGTATTTAATTCATGCAGATATAGTAGCTCGTAGTTATGGGTGCTGGAAGGAGTTGATTTAAACATTTTACCTCTCATTTTGTTATCCTTCATTAAGAAATATTATAGCTAGCTTGATATGGGAAAGAGGAAGCCCATCCTTCCACACAAGGCTCATCGCACAATCTCTGTAGAACCCACAGGATCTTAGTTACTTTTCCACTGCTGTGATGAGACACCATGTCCAAGGCAACTTATAAAACAAAGGGTTTATTGGGGGCTTACAGTTTTCAGAGGGTGAATCCATGACCATCATGGTGGAGAGCATGGCAGCAGGCAGGCATGGTGCTGGAGTGGTAGCTGAGAGCTCACATCTTGATCCACAAGCACAAGGCAGAGAAACACTGAGAATGTCATGGGCTTTTGAAATCTCAAAGCTTGTCCCCAGTGATGCACTTCCTCCAATGCCACACCTCATAAGTGAGCCCACAGAAGTTGTTCTCATTTAAGCCACCACTCTCAGTATCTTGAGTATTGAGCCAGGTGATACTCCAGCTCTCGGTGCTTCTTCTTTGGTGGGGAGACAGAAAACAGACAAGTTGCTATGGGATATTGCAGAAGCTAGGGACTGCTCACAAAGCAACAGGAAGCAGTGTGGCTGCTGAGGGACAGGGGCTGCCTACGGGGTAATCAGGGAAGGCATCGGGAATGGGGCAGCAGTGATGGGAATTCAGAGGAGCCACGGGAGACATGGGAGAGAATGTGGAAGAAGAACAAGTCATCACTATTACTGTCACTACCACTTTATCCCCACCACCATAACCATCATCAGCATCACCGTTAACATCATCGCCACCCATCACCACCACTGCTATCCTCACTATCATCATCTACATCACCATCATCATCATTGCCATCATCATTATTACTAGCATCACCACCACTGCCGTATTTACCACCATCATCACCGCCACTATCATTACCATCACCATATCATCATCCTCACAGTCTCTATTACCATTATCACCATCATCAGCACTATCACTGTCATCATCAGCACCATCAGCACCATTATCACCATCATCATCACCACAACCACCATCATCATCTCATCTCCACCATAATTATCACTGTCATTACAATTATCACCACCATCACCATCAACAGTGCCACCACTATTGCTGTTATTGTTCTCAGCATTATCCATTACTCTTGGTGGTCCTCTTTAGAAAGCTAGTCCTTAGCTGTGAACATCCTTAAACAAAATATACTTGATGCTGGCAGAAGGAAACACCATCAGAAGCCAGAGTCATTGACTTAGAGGATGGCAGAACGAGGACATCTCTGTCAAGTTGTTCTTGAAGTAGTTCTGCTCTCACCTGTCACAGCTTCACATCTGTGCTTATGTCTTTATTTCCTGACACTGAATAAAGCCAGCATTGTCAGAAACAAGATGTGGCATCAGAAGTCATTCAATAAACACTGTGTATTCTCAAGAGGACTGGAGCAAGTTTGAAGTCATGCCTCTGTCATTCAACANGATTCTGAGACTAGACTCAACAGCTTGGGGCCTCAGTTCCTTCATCAATGACAGAGGACGGTTTTTGTGGGCTTCAGGTTTGAGAGTGTTTATGAGGGTTATATGAGAGAATGCATTTAAAAACTAAAACTCAGGCTGGGCGGTGGTGGTGTACATCTTTAATACCAGCAATTGGGAGGCAGAGGCAGGCAGATCTCTGTGAGTTCGAGGCCAGCCTGGTCTACAGAGTGAGTTCCAGGACAGCAAGGGCAACAGAGAAAAAAACCTGTGTCGAAAAAAACAAAAAAACAAAACAAAACAGAAAAACCAAACCAAACCAAAACAAAACAAAACAAAAAAACCCACTAAAACTCAAGTTGGTGGCTAGGTGACCAATGCCAGCTCTTACTATTAGGATTGATATTCTTGTCTTGGTTTGTGTGTAACATTCCTAGACCAAATGCATTTCTTTTATATTAAAAAAAATGATGTGTTGAGGGCCAGCAATATGGCTCAACAAGTAAAGGTGCTTGCCACCAAGCCTGACTACCTGAGTTCCATCCCTGGAATTCACATGGCTGGAGGAGAGAATAGACCCCCTTGAATTGTCCTCTCACCTCCCCCCATACACACAAATAAATAAATACATAAATACTTACATAAATAATAAATACATTTTAATGTGGTGACATACTTTCTTGAAGGCTAATTGACAATTCCAGGACCCCTGCCACNTTTGTGGGTGAGGAAGAGCCTCTGTGGCCGTGGGCTGAGCTCCCTTCCTGCCTCTGGCAGAGATCTCCCTCTTTGCCTTCGCTGAAGTGCAGATTCTGAAGTGTGAAATTTATTCAGGGGGAAAATGACATCAGAGCAGGAAAACAAGACAGCTGTAAAGGGTTGCCTTTGACATTGGCCACTGTGGGCCACCGGGCTCAATCCTCTGGGGCATCAATGAATCCCCATGCAGGGTGCCTTAGACAAGGTGTGAAGGACAGAGTTGAGGTGGTGGTGCTCCCAGAAGCATAAAATCCCCGGCACCCTGGCTCTTCCAGCTCTTGGAGCAAGGGGCTCAAGGGCTCAAGGGCTCAGTGAGAGAAGCGGGTGCTGGGTACAGCCCGAGAGCTAGCCTAGCCCTCCTGCTCATCGCTAAACCTCAACTTCCCTGTGTATAAAATGGAGGATCACAGTGTCTGCTTCATGTTGTTNGGGGAGGAACACTAGACTGTGTGGAAGGAGCGTCATGAGAGTTGCACATCCCAGTCTTCTCAGTGTCCCTCCCTTCACTGCCTGTGACCTCAGGCACAGGGCCCTGAAGGTCACTGTGCCTCTGCAGAGGTCGGAGATGATGGAGGTGAAGGGAAGTCCTCTCTATCCGGCTAAGCAGGTCAAACCCAGCTCATCCCTGCCCGGGAAAAGTCATTAACCAGGCTGGCTCAGCCTCAGCTTCCTCCTGCAAAATGGAACTGATAAAACCATGTTGCAGGACCACAGGGAGAACCGATGGCACATGGCAAGAAAAGCCACCTGGAGCAGGTGACACCACTTTCCTAACAGCAGCAACCACAAGGCGTCTTTGGTAAATCCTCTCTCTCTCTGCTTTACCGTGGGACTATGGAGATTTGATTGACAGATATGAAAAAGAAAGTAAGAAAGGAAGCAAAGGGGGAAACAAGAGGGAGACAGAGTGTAGACACACGCAGGCACACACATGCATATACATGCAGGCACACACACACATGCACACACAGAGAAACACACACACACACACACACACACACACACACACACGCACGCACGCACACACTTGCAAAGGCCAGCTGAGGGACCCTGTTAATGTATAAACAAAAGATGGGGGGTAACCCTCGAAGGCTTCACTCTGACAGCCCCCGGCGGCAGTGATGAATTCGAGAAGTTATCTCCTTTCCCACTGTTTTAATTAGAGACTTGGGCTCTGAGGCCTCACAGCTGGCTGCTTTGTGCCTCGTTCTGTTGCCTGACAGAGAAAAATGTCTCCATGATGTCAGCCAAGCTCCCCGCCAGATCCAAGCAAGCAAAACTTCTGGGATTCATAAACTTGTGGTTTGGGGCCCCAGTGTCATTGAAGCTGGGCCTCTGCGGGGAGAGGGTGACATGGACAGTCCTTCCCTTNGCTGACCTCTTCCAACCAAGGTGGAGGCTGGTGGTGTGAGTGCAGAGGGAGCAGGTGGGCCCCNGGAGACAGCCCAAAGATGATTTCTTGGACTTCTGGATCTAGTTTCCACAAAATGGAGTCTCCTTGTGGCTCCTAATTGAGCCCAGCTTGGAGAAGGAGGCTCTGCTTCTCTGAGACAATGCCTTTGATTGCGGAGCGTGTGCTCAGAGTAATTGAATTTGTGGCTCATCTTCTGCCAAGAGAGCCTTTGTGACAGTGATGAAGCATGCAGCTGGGCTCTCTGTGGCCTCTGCCTCCCCTGTGCTCACCTGCAGAAAGGAGGGGGGAGGTGGAGAGNGGCCAACTAGGGACACAAATTGCCTCTGACCTCAAATAGTGAGCACAGCTTGGGGATGTGGCCTGCTTTGAGCTTGTCCCTTAGCAAAGCAAAGGTCCTAAGTGGTCACCTGGCTTAGGACATCTTGAGGATGACCTCTGGGGAAGGGAGATTGCTAGCTAAGAAAATGGCCCCGTGAGGTCCACATGGGACTCTAGTTAAGGACGTGATTAGGACACGTTCATATGCACTCCTGCTGAGACCACCCAGGATGACCACCTTGCTCAACACAGATGTGAACTCTTGGACTCTAAACAGCTGTCCAAAAGTGACTGTCAGATGTCATCCCCTGCTGCCTTAAAGGGTCCTGCTCAAAGCTGGACCAGCCTTCCTATCAGCTTCTCCAGGAAGAAGCCATGCCTTCCTTCNCATGCTCTGCAATAGCAGATGTCCAGAGATGGCTGTGGCCAGCAGACAGTTACCTAGGCATCAAGCCTGCAGTGGGTGGGCAGCTGGCTGAGACTTGGCCTCCTGATTGGCCATAAGAGAAGCTATCCCAAATAAGGGAGCTCACAGGGGTTCAAAGACACCTGCAATAGGTTGACTTCTTGACCTGCAAATAACTTAGACGAGAATAGACTCCAAAGTATGAACCAATTGCTCACTATATTCATAGAAAGCAACTCTCTAGCACATACTAGATGCTCAAACAATCATTGAAACTGGTCATTTTTTGATGATCAAAAATTTGAGNATTAAAAAATAAAGCTTTTTCAAAAATATATTTTTTTAAAATGTCTGCTCCTGATTAAAATAAGCAAAGAGTAACTCTCCTCATGATGCACATTTTAATCATTAAACTATAATTTTAAAGACATTGAGATAACCTGACAGTGAAGGGCAGTGATCTGAGGGTCAGAAATGAATGAACAAGTCAAACAGCTTCCAATCTGTTTGACTATGCCTCTTAGCAAACTCTGAGAAGATTGAGAGATTAAAAAAGCACCCAGCACCCAGAGAGCAAAATTGACAACCCCTGACATCAATCCAAATGACAAGGTATGGGGAAGCAAGGTATGGAAGAGTCATGGCAAAATAGGAAACTAGCCCACAAACGATGGGCAGAAATGACCCAGTGAACAGAAGCAGCAGACAAGGACATCAAAGGTCATAGCTCACCAGACCAGAGAAAGGTGGGGAGGATACGCAGAGGTGAGGGGTATATTTTATCAAAGACCCCAATCAAAGCCATGAAAATTTTACTTAAAACTGAGGAAGAGGGGACTGTGGGCCNTGAAGCTGAAACAACAGAAACTGTCCCCAAACAAAGCACAGAGAGAAAATCTGAAAGAACAGTGAGAGAACACTGCAAGGCAGTGGAGTAATTTTCAGTAGCTTGAGCCCCTGGAGGAGGAGGACGAGGAGGACGAGGAGGACGAGGAGGGAGGAAATGGAAAAAATAGTTGAAGAAATAATGGTTGAAATGTTTCCAATTACTATTAAAACTGCAGGCCAACAGTGTCACAACCCCCAAGAAACATGAGTGTNACTACACCAGTGTGCAGAATGATCAAACTGTTTAAACGATCAATATACCCCAATAAGAAAGAGGAAATTCCCAGGTATGGTTACACCTGCCTGTGATCCTAGCACTTGGTAGGAGGATTGCTGCAAGTTCAAAGCCAGCTCTGGCTGCATACAGACTGAGACCCTGTTTCAAAATGGTAAAATAAAATTTAAAAGCATGAAACGTCACAGTGGATATGGTTGGTAGCCAAATTCTTGCTGCCGAATTGCAGGCCAGAAAACCATGGAACTGGAAGTGTTAAAAGAAAAAAANAGTTTCAACCTGGAATCTTACACTGTGTAACAATGCCTTCCAATAACAAAGGCAAAGTGAAGAATTTTCTCATTCAAAAGCAGGAAGAATCTATCACCAGCAAACACACACTACAGAAAGTGCAGAAGGAAGCTCATGAGGCCAAGAGTGGTAACATGAGAGAACAGAAATGATGGACAGAAAACAACAGCAAGACAATAGTTTTAAACANAATCTTATCAATATCACACTAAATGTAAATGGTACAAGAGAATTAAAAGGCTGAGCTGGTCAGACAAAATAAAAAGTAAGTCATGCTTACAAGACATCTTTCTTATTTAAATTGCTTTAAAAGATAAAAAATGGCAAAGATGCATCTGGGGATTGAAAACACATTTAGAAGTAAAGTACCTGAAAAAGCACAAAAGACAAGAGATGAGAAGTGGAATAGGCTGTGGCTGAGTCTTGTGTGTGAGGTGAGGTCACAGACAGCCTGAGGTGTACCAAANATGTGCATCCCANGTTCTGAGTAATAACTGAAATTAGAAGCTAAGATATTGCTAAGAAGTCAANGAAAGGAGACAAAACTAAATGGTATTAAAATAATATTTGGTTAATTTAAAAAGAGATTTTTAAAAAACAGGAGAAAATGGAGACCATNTGGGGAGAACAGAAAACAATCAGCCAGGGCTGTGTAAACTGCTGGGAGAGTAAAGTATTTGCCATGCAAGTGTGAGGACCACAGTCTGGATCACCAGAATTTACATAAAAGCTAGGCATGTGTGGTGGCCACCTAGGACTTAGGAGCCAGAATCAGGGGATCCCTGGGTCAAGCTGCCAGTTAGACTAGGATCNGTTGAGCTCTGGGTTCATCAAAAGACTGTCTCAATGAATAAAATGGAGAGTCATTAAGAAAGATATGCAACAACAACTTCAGACCTCCACACACATGTGCATACATGTCCCTGTGCACACACATGTGTATGCCCATACATGTAAACATGGACACATCACACACATACATACAAAAATTTAAAAAGCAGGCAGCTAGATGATGGATTTAAACCCAAGCATAGCAATCATTATATTAAATGTAAATGGTATAAAACCATTTAAAAGACTGAGATTGTCCAACAAAACAAAAAAGCAAAACCCAANTATATTCTATAATCTGCTTTTTGAGACGTACACCTTAACTACAAAGACACAAATGGGCTGAATGTAGAAGAATGAGAAAAGACAAAGTCATTAACCAAAAAATCTGGAAGAAATCAGGAGTGGTGGTGCATGCTTGTCAGAACAGTTCCCAAGAAGCATTGTAACCGAAAAGTGAATCAGGAGTTCAAGGTCATCTTCAACTATGCAGTGAGTTTTTTTTTTAAGATTTATTTATTTATTATGCATACGGTGTTCTGTCTGCATGTACCCCTGCCTGCCATAAGATGGCACCAGATCTCATTACAGATGGTTGTGAGCCACCATGTGGTTGCTGGGAACTGAACTCAGGACCTCTGGAAGAGCAGCCAGTGCTCTGAACCCCTGAGCCACCTCTCCAGCCCCTAAGTAGTGAGTTTAAGACCATCCTTGGATGCATGAAACCCTGTCACACACATATACACACAGAGAGACAGAGAGACAGACAGAGAGAGACAGAGAGAGACGGAGAGAGAGTGATTGATGTTGGAGAGCTGACTCAGCAGTAAAAAGCGTGTACTGTTCTTGCAGAGGACCTGAGTTTGGTTCCCAGAATCCATGTCTGGCAGCTTACAATGGCCTATAACTCCTGCTTGAGGAGGTCTGTTACCTTCCTCTGGCCTCTTCAGGCACCAACACACATATACACACATAAATAAAAATTAATTAATTAGTTAATTAATTAAAAATGAGAGAGCACTGGGGTTCCTACCGTGTATGGTTTATTTGTTTCAGAACTGAGAAGGCAATCCCAGAACACCAGTATGTAGGACTGGATCCATTTAGAAAATNAACTGTGCTGGTCTCGGACCTCATGACCAGAAGCCTCCATGTNCTCAGCTGAGTGTTTAAAATAGTCTATGACTTTGGATTTGTAGCTTTGATCAATTTTAGCCAAGGAAGACACTTCAGATTTGCAGATGAGACTCGAGTGCATCTCTGAATTGCCTTCTANATCACACATGTTAGATGCTCAGAGTTACAGAAGGAATCTTTGCCTCAGCCACTGCCCAGACCCAAGCTAAAAGGTGGGGACAGTTGAATGTACCCATCAACCATGGCCAAGCCTGTGACCTCTCTGTTGATGTTGTCACATCCAGTNATGGGGATCATTGCAGGTGAGACAGTACAGGAAACTTCTCCAGCCATCTTCTGACCACTTAGAAACAGCAATGCTGAACAGAAAGCATCAGCCATGGAGCTACCTGTGCACCTGCTGTGGCCATACATCTCGTATTTCTGGAAGTAAGGAAGCTGGAGGCATCTGCACAAAGGCACTTCCATGTGTCCATCAGCCTTTTCTATGAAATAAAGACCAGTACACGGAGGATCCCAGAGAAGCAGCCATTTTCTCCTACTCAAATGTCTACAGGTTGTATGGGATGTGGACATGAGTGTGGCTCCCATAATGATCCAGGCATATCTGCACCAGGTTTCCAGTCTAGGACTGAGACTCGAGGGGCATCACTACTCAAGGAATGACCTTGTGACATTGGCAGCAAGGTCACAAGGCAAGCCCACCACAAACTCATTTCAAAATTTGTTTCTGTCTTCCCTGCAACATCACATTAGCTGGATCAAGTTCAATTCCATGTCCCAAAGTCACAGAACAAGGAAACACATGCAGCCCTCAACAAAAGGAGCATCAAGACACAAGGTGCAGATGTGCACACACAGGGAAGTGGGGAATCTGGCCAACATTGGAACCTACCCTGAGCATAATTCATGTCTTACAAAGAACCCTGAGCCACAGAGAAGCCAAGTTACTCTCCAAAGTTCACACTCTACAAAGAGCAGAATCTGGGCTTACCAGTGTCCAGTTTCCATCACATCCAGGACATGGCTGTGCAGCTTCTCAGTTTGGCTTGAGTTCAAAAGTATAGACAAAATATATTGTCCCCATACATGATGGTGGCAATGCCTCTCTNCCTTCATGCACCATGGAACCAACAGCAGCATAAGAGGTGAATCTGAGAGGTTCTGGTACACATTGTGTATTAACACACCTACACTTGATACATGCTCTTTTTCTCCTAAAAGAACCTCAATTTTTTTTTGCAGGCATCATGGGGAGACAATATGATAGGTGGATTGGTGTGTGTGTATGAGTGAATGAGTGGATTGATGATGAATGATGGATAAATGAGTGATAAATGGGTAAGTGGGTGGAATGAGTGAGTGGATGATGGATGGATGGATAGATGATGGATAGATGAAAGATGGATAGATGGGTGATGGATGGATGGATGATGGATAGATAGATGATGGATTGATGGATAGATGGATAACAGATGGATGATGGATGGATGATGGATAGATAGATGATGGATAGATGGGTGATGGATGGATGGATGGATGATGGATAGATAGATGATGGATAGATGGATGATGGATAGATGGATAACGGATGGATGGATGATGGATAGATGATGGATGATGGATGATGGATAGATGGGTGATGGATGGATGAGTGAGTTGATGGATAGATTGATGGTTGATTGATGGACAGGTGNTGGGTAATCAAAAGGTGATAGGTGGGTGATGGGTAGATAATGGACAATGGAGCAATGGCTGGATCCAGACTAGTCTAAGCTCATCATGGCAGTCCTGTCTTCTTCACTAGTACCTGGTGTGGTTTTTGCAACTTCTGAGCCTGGTATTTTCATTCCACTTTTTAGGTCAGCAGTTTGACCCACATNTCTTGCATCTGCCCCAAGGCCAGGCAAGCTTAGCAACTTGCTCCACGTACAGCTATCCCCCATGAAAGCTTCTTAGGCCTTTTTTGATCCCACAAAACCTGGGACTTCGAGGTAGGGAAGGGGCAGGCAATTCTGACATGCTCCACCTCCTCATCTGCTTCCACTAACGTTCACTATACAGTGTCCTGTGAGGGATCATGATAAGGCTGGCAGCTGGGTCTGCTGAAAATGAGAAACCTCGCCCCTTCTCAGTGACATGCCTAATTAAAACCAAGGGCCGAGGGCCTTGGACTTGAGAACATTAACCATGTCCTGCTATCGGGTGGAGGAGTGCACCCCCACAGGAATGCAGAGGCCGCAGCTCCAGAGCCCAGAGCTGGGGCTTTAGACTTTGCCCTCTGTCCTGGGGCTGGAGGGCGGGCTCTCCAGAGGAAGGTGGAGCTTCTTTGTGGATAGGATTCTGCCAAAGCCAGCACCCAGCCTCTGCACACCCTCTCCCTGTCTCCTGCTGCCTTCCTCTCTCCTCTCCTACACCCCTCTTTCCGTGGCTCTTGTCTCTCCACGTCCCACTTTCTCTGCCCACCTGCTCTTGTCTCTCTCAACCTCTGTCTTTTCTCCCACTCTTCGTCTCCCTTCTACTTTCTGTCTTAGTTCTC
>LZPO01044191.1:339584-356586 GCA_001675575.1 Neotoma lepida
GATCCCCTGGGAAGCCAATCTGATGAGAAAGTGGAAAGAAGGCAGGCTGTGGGGAGTGAAGCCACGCTTGGCTGGAGGGAGAGGCAGCAGGCTCTGGCTAGAGAAGCTGCAGAGTTGAGAACCATTACCCAGAGACTATTGAGGGTGCTGGGCACCCATTTCTGGTGTCTGGGCCAGTGCACCACAGAGGGTCCCTCTAGTGTGGGATTTTGTGACTGTGATTTGGGAGCTGGCCACATCATCCTTTACAAGCTTCCGGTGGCCACCTTCACCACAGTGCTGAGGCTGAGGTTGCTGATGTGGCTCATAAGCCCCCGATCTATAGCGTCAACCCTCTGTCCTCTCCAGACACTGCCTGCTGACTCAGAAACCGGGTCCCCGCTCTCTCATTTCTGCGGCTCCCTTCCCAATATTTTCACACTGCCTTTCACTGGGTTATTTTAATTGGGGTCACACAGTGGGCAGGAGGCACGGAAGATGGGAAGGAGACCCCAGCTAGGCTGTCCTCAGTACTCCCACATCTAAGTCCTGGCCAGCATCAGTGGATCCCCTCTGATAGACCTGGGCCCCTCCACAGCCTCCCACCATTCCTCAGGCCTTCCCACCATCTTTCTACAAATAAGAGAGACCCAAGGTTGCTGCCTTTTCCAGCCTGCAGAAAGGGCCTAGAAGCCACCCCACGGGCTCTCACCAAAACAGCCAGAGCATAGAGGAGGTGGATGACCANGCAGGAGATGGGGTAGGCGGGAAAGAAGGGCCTGCTGAGTGCAGTGCTGGCTCCCATGTCTCCAGTCACTACCTGGCTCTTGCTAGTCCTGACATTGGATATTTTCTTCTCATAAGCTCCTCCCACTCACAGCTCAGTTCAGAGCTACCTGCTTCCTAACCTAAGGCCCGGAGAGAAGAGGTGTCACTCAATGAGAGATCCTGACACTTGTAAGCTCTGGCCTCGCTGCCCTCAGTTCTAGTCCTCAAGGAACAAGGATGGAATTTAACTACCCTTCTGAATAGTTGCCGCATTCTGGGCCTGCATGCATGCACGGTGCAGCCTTGGGGGCAAAACACTGACATAAAGGGATGCCCACCCCAAGCCCTCAGCCTTCTCCTTCCCCAGCATCCCTGCTCTGCCTTCAGAGTACACAAGTCTCATGCTGAGATTTCAAACAGCATCCGTCTTGGGTGACTAATGTTGGGGACCTAGGGCTTCCCAGGAAACATGCACTCCCCAGACTGGGCCACTTCTGCTGGGAAATTTCCCATTCCCACCAAACAAACGAGAAACCCCATCCATTTCNAGGCAGCCAGGAGAAAGTAGGCTTCCACCACCCCAGGACACCTGCCCTCCGGCAGAAGTAGACCCCATCCAAGTAAACACCCTGCCTGGGGGAGGCGGCCAGCGGGGAAGGAATCCATCCGCCGTGCTCCGGACATCCTGGACAGCAGTCAAAACGCTTCCTTCCACCGTCTTAGAGAAAAATGTCATATTCATCCAGCCAATTCTTCTTTCCTTTCACATGGAGAACGGTACCTGGTGTGGTTTCCGAAAAGCAAGAACAGCCTGGCCCNGTTCCCCAGATGTCATAGTCTGATGGCTTTTCTCACTCACTCCTCCATCCCTTCATGTTTATTCAACAGACATTTCTTGAGTCCAGGCTCAATGAATAGCCCTGTTCCTGGGATGCTGTGTGATGTGGGCTCCTCAGGCTCTACNGAGGACCTTGCTGTCCACCATACAGGAGGGTGCTCCAGGTACAGTGTGGTGTGCCTACTGGCAGGCTACTGTCCAGTCAGGAGCTCCTCTGTCCAGATAGGTTCAGATGGCCTTGCCCATAGCATTGAATAGAGGGGAAGTCAGAAATGTAAGGACCATATTATAAGGAATATATGTTTTGACCCTTTTATCCAGATCTACCCTCTGAATGCAGAGAACGCCTTTGTTCCTCAGGAGGAGGAGCTGGTCCTTTAACACCATCTCTAGCCACCAGCAGTCACCTGCCCTGGGAGCTGTGGCTCTGGGTGTGAGGGCTCACTTGTTACAGCAGCCAAGCAAGCCTAGAAGGGGTCCAGTGGTGCCTACAAGTGCCCCCTCCAGGTGAGGATCGAACTTAGCTACTTAACTCAAGTATAGAAGTGAGCGTGGAGTCACCGGGCTCCGCGCCTCTGCTCAGCTGCCTCTCAGGTTCCATGTTCTGCTTTGACTTCCAGAGTTTCCACAGGAGTTTAAGTTCCAAAGACCATGGGCAACAGAACTGACAACTTACTCTATATCTATAGTGGCTCTCCCTCCCTTCCAAGGTGAATGCTCTGCTCTCTACCCTGATTGCCACCACCACCTCTGACCCAAGTTCTCCACTCAAATTCTCTTCTCAGTATCTGTTATATCTGTTCCCAGGAGAACCAGGCTAAGACCAAGGAGCTCAGAGAGCTGGAGCANGTCACCTGAAGCTGCACAGCAGCCTGAAGACTGAACTGTCACACTGCTGTTTTCCCTGTCCCACTGTCCCCTTTCTTCCCTGGGATCTCACCGACCTTGGCCTTTCAGATAGCAGCAATTCTAAAATGGCAGCCTCCCTTGTTCAGAGTCACCCCAAGTTGTCCGGCATGAGACTGTCTTGCATGTTCTAGAGATGGGGTGGGCTTTGCTGAGCTAAGGAATGTTCTAGAAGGGGCTTGGCACTGCCTGCTGGCCAGTAGCCAGCCTGCTCCCCTCCATCCTGAACAGTGTGGGACTTCCATTCCCCATGGAGATGTGAAGAAGGACTATCCATGGTGGGGGTGAACTTGAGAACAGGACAATGGCGTGTGGGATTCCCTCCTTTTTCTCTCTGCTCTCTGAGCCTGTGTCTCCAAGCAAAGAACACATCTTGGCACGTGGTGATAGAGGACCTCTCCATGAAGCCTTCAGGGAGCATTCACTAGTCACCATGTTTGACTGGGATGACATAGTAGGGACTGTAGAAGATGATGAGGATGGGAAGGGGGCACAATGAAAGTGTCACACACAGGCAAGCACAAAGCATCAACCAAGGAGGGGAGGTGGCCAATGGACAGACCCTTCACTGGGGACCAGCAAGCTCAGTTCAGACCTCCTGGAGACATCTGGCCAGATAAGTTCTTGAGGTCAAAAAAACGTAACTATACCAAGCAACNAGTCACCAGGGGACGCTCATCTGAATGCCTGTGTCCNACTTCAAGTTCCTGGGGCATTTGGAACACTGTGAAATCACATTTATGCAGAGGTGGGAACCATTCTGAGCCGTCATTTATCCCCTGGCCTTGAAATAGGTTCCCAAGGCTTGTCAGAGGCAGGACCCATGAATAATATTTCACACTGCCTGGGGCTTCCTCACTCCCTCAGAGCCTTGGCTGCCTAGGAGAGGCTGGCTGTCCTGGAAGCACAGACCCTGGTTGGACGGGCCTGTTTTTGCACCCTTGACTGTCTGGGAGTACATTCACCAAATGGATATGTGTGTTGAAGTTGGCAATGGAATATTGGAAGTGGCTGGGCGCTGTGCGGAGATAGGCCCTGGCTTAGAATAAATTTGCATTCGGCTCCCTCAGCCCCTCNAGGGCCTGGAGTAGAAAGGAGGCTTATTCATCAGCCATGGTGGAATTTGGTCCCTGGGGTTCCTGGCTGCAGTCTCTCTGTGCTGCCCATGTAATCAATCATGCAAATAGCCACATTATCTGTGAAGAGTGATGGAGTCACGTGGTGGAGGCAGGGGAAGTTGGCACCACTCTGTGACCCTGGGGTGGTGTGGGCTTACACTTGTTGGTCAGAAGACTCCTAGGTCTCCCAGAGGGAAGCACAGAGGGTTAAGGAAGTGTCTTTCGGCACAGTAAACCAGGAATGGATCACCCAAGGTGACGAGCAATCGGAGAGCAGGCAAACCATTTGCCTTGTATAGATGTCCCCTCGTGTCCCTAGTAGGACACACGTGAGCCCCCATCAAGGCAGAGACAGCCTTCCTTGCCATCCCTTCCAAGGCCCAGTTCTCACCAGGGAGATGTGCAGCTTCCGCATAAGGACCTACCTGGNCTCCTTCTTTGCCCTAGCTGGCTGGCACATGCATATGGTGATGCTGGAGAATCAGCTCCGATCACATAGATAAAAGCATCACTCTAGACCAGTGATTCTCAACTTGTGGGTCACAACCCACTCTGGGTCACGTATTAGATATCCTGCATATCAGATATTTATATTACAATTCATAACAGTAGCAAAATTACAGTTATGAAGTAGCAATGAAAATAATTTTATGGTTGGGGGGGGTCACCACAACATGAGGAACTGTGTAAAGGGTCGCAGCATTAGGAAGGTTGAGAACCACTGGCCTAGATCTGTCTCTTATACACATCTAGATGTGTATAAGAGACAGGTGCTTGTCAGGACTGACAAGAAGGGGTAGGGAGGAAGAGTGCTCTGCTCTCACATCTTTCTGGAAGGGCCATCAGGATAAGCACAGGGAGGCTGATCCTGGAAGGCACACTCATTTCCCATGAAGAATGGATAGGCTTGGATGTTCAGGACAAAAAGGACCAAGGACCAGGGAATATGTGAGGATGACTTCTGGGACCCTGTTTTCCATTGGTTTTTCCAGAGGGTTCATAATGACCTGGCTCCAACAGAGGCAGATGGGAATCCCTCATTTCCACTGATGGTGGCGATGACTGAGGCCACCTGGCAGTTTTCTCTAGTGTCCCCACTACACTTATGCTCCCTTTGAAGCTGCTAGGATTGCACTTCCAGCCAATGAAACCAGTGCCCATGAGTAAGCTGTGAGTGTGACCTCTAAGCTGGAGTTANTTTCTTGTGTGAGACCACCCCGCAAGAGATCCCCTTTTCAAGATGATGCCTACTCCATCATCCCAGGTCCCTGAGTGACCTCAGTGTCCCTGGAAACCCATAGTAGGTCTACAGCACAAGCATTACGGGGCCTTTGCTACTTTAAGCCACTGGGAGCCAGGGCTGTTNGTTACCATGGCAGAATGTACCCTCCTGACTGACTGACGATATAGCGGCTTTATGACCTTCAGTGGGTTGCTTGGCTCCTGTGGGCCTGTTTCCTCACAGGATGGAGGGAGGACATTTCATGCCTTGTTTGTCTTGTGGAAGACANAGGGAGAAATGACACCTGTTACAGCCTCAGCAGGCACCTGGGTATTCAGAAGGCTGTCAGTCTGTTGCAATCCTTGGCAGCTGGTCTGGGTTGATTCGCACTCAGCACCCACTGTCCTGTATACCTCCCTTTTCCTCATCTTGCCCGGCTTTGTTCCCAGACTCCTCAATTTGGCCCAAGTCCCTGGGATTTGATGTGCACTGTTTGACACCCAGGTGACATGTTACAAACTCCAGGAGCCTCGGCCAGGAAGGCAAGAGAACGGTGCTTGCTCCTCAGCTTCCTTGAGCTCCCAGGATTTTTTTCTCTCTTCTTCGAATCCACCTTTTCCATTAACTGGACTTTTATAGCTTANATGGAAGANAGCAAGCCGCACACATTTCCAAGAATCCCTAAAGGCTGTTTCATGGAGCACAGAGCCCATTAAGAATGTATCAGAACCCCAGCTTTGGACCCAGAGACCAGAANAGACCCACAGAGGACCACGTGTACCCCTGCAGCAGGCTAGGATTTGNCCCTGGGCTTTCTGACATCCCAGAGCATTAGATGACACAGGCTCTGAGATAGGTGGCAGGGGTCCCAGGGACAGTTTGGCCATTCAAAACCTGGCTTCTTGTTCTCTCTAAATCTTAGTTTTTCTCCCTTGTAAAGTATAATAGTGACAGTGTCCACCCGTGGGCTTCCTGGCACTGCCTTATCATCCACTGACTTTAGAAGCTGAGGCAGGAGGATTGCAAGGCCAAGTTCTGCTTGAGCTACAGGATGAGTTAAGGCAAGACTGGGCAACTCAGGGAAACTGTCTCAAAATGAAAAGTAAAAAGAAAGCTGGATGGCAAGTCAACAATAGAGAACCTGTCCAAAGTNTGATCCCCTGGGTTCCCTCCTCATACACACGAAAGTGTCACCTCAGAGGTTGCTATTTGCCAATAGTATTCAATCCATAAAACATTTTTAAGATCCAGGATGAGCAGAAGCAAGAGCTCAGCAAAGATTGGCTACTGCCATCATCATCACCATCATTACCATCATCATCATCATCACTATCAACATCATCACCATCATCATCACTATCATCACCATCATCATCACCATCATCACTATCAACATCATCACCATCATCATCACTATCATCACTAATACCATCATCATCATCACCATCATCATTACTATCATCACCATCATCATCACTATCATCACCATCACTATCACCATCATTATCATCACCACCATCATCATCACCATCATCATCACTATCATCACCATCACTATCACCATCATTATCATCACCACCATCATCACCATCATCATCATCATTACTATCATCACCATCATCCTCATCACCATCATCATCACTATCATCACCATCATCATCATCATCATCACTATCATCATCATCATCATCATCACTATCACCATCATCACCACCATCACCACCATCATCACCACCACCATCATTATCACTGTTACTATTTATTCCTGCTTTAGATCCCAGACAGCCTGCCTGGTTTCTCTGCTGGGAACCTCTTTCCCATCCACAAATATTCTTGGACATAGTTTCCAACATTCTGANGAGCTGTGAACTCCTGCATGGCAAGTCACAAAGAATTTGCTAGGAAGAATGGTTTGTAGTNCTGGGTGATTGGCTCCTTGTTTTCTCAATTAGACATGAGTGACAGAGCTTCAGAAGTTCACTCTCCTTTACATGTTCTGGTTCTGAATCTTTTTGAAGAAAACAAAAACTCTACAAAAAAAGCAAGTGAGCTGTGGCCCAGTGGGGAAAGCATTCACCTAGCAGGCACAAGAGTTGGGCTGCATTCCAGCACTGGACAAACCAGACATAGTGGTGCATGTCTCTCATGCCAGCACTTGGCAGAGGTAGGAGGCTCAGGAGGTCAAAGTCATCGTTGGCAACACAGAGTGAGCTCAAGGCAAGTCTGGGCTGCATGACCCTCTATTTAAGAAGCAAAAAAACAACTGAATTAAAGTGGGGAACCAGGAAGCCAAAATTAGAACAGTACAACTGCCAGTCACACCTCCAAGACACCATGCATGTAAGGGACCACTTGGACATGGGTTATCCTTTATGATCCCCCTACGTACCTCCCCAACACTGGTTTTAACCATTCCTCACTTCCCTGAGGACATAGAAGTCCAGCATGCTGAAGAGAGTATGCCCTAGCACATGCCAAGAAGCAATAGAATGACAGTTGGGGGTCTTNGCGGCTTAGCTGTCTTAAACCACTAGTTTGGGGACTATGTTACATGATGATCCCTAACTAATACAAACAGACAGCTTTCTTCGTGCCCATCTTTCAACAACCATCACAGAGTCTGGCACACAGTGCCATTCAAATTAACATTTGTGGAACAAACAAATGGATGAAAGAATTAAAACAGCTCCTTAGGAGTACCATCCAGCACCCTTAAAGGAAACGAACAAGCCATCCATCCATCCATCCATCCATCCATCCATCCATCCATCCATCCATCCACACACTCCTTAATCCTCACCAGCAAGCACTGAAAACAGCAGCCACTCCTGTGCACCTGGCCATCTCTCCCATGTCACAATGGGGGATCCCTGGCCGGGATCTTCACCCCTAGAACCCCAGATGTTAGCTTGTTGGTGTCTGCTAAGTGCAACCAGGAGACAGAACCCCAGATGTTAGCTTGTTGGTGTCTGCTAAGTGCAACCAGGAGACGGAAGAACTAGAAGAGGCAAGGAGGGAGAGGCAGCTGTGCAGATGGGGACCTCAGGGTACAAGAAGGTGGTAGGACTCAGGCTAGACAGTGGTAGACAGTGCTAGACAGACCTCCACCATGAGACTCTAGCCTGAGCTGCAGGAGGAGGGGGTCACAGCCTCTCTTCACAGCTTGCTGTAACTCTGTTCTCTTCATTGCTTAAAGGGGGCTTTTCTTTTCAGACTAGAAATCACATACAGAGGAGCCTGACTTCTCTACCCTCTGCCGTTCTCTGCCAAGAAGACAGCAGCCATCTGCTTTGGCAGATCCACTTCCGTTCTCTCATATGTGGCTTCTCCATTGAAGCCAAATGGGAATCTTGAGATTCACACTGTAGACAGGGGATCCCAGTCTCAAATGATGTCTGGGCTAGATAAGCATTATGATTGGCGGGGGGACAGGTGCTTGCCTCATTGTAGCCCATCTAGTGTGTCCTTCTGTCACAACCACCCCAGTAGCACCCCAAATGACAAACTGGAGTGTCTTCAGGCATTGTCAAGTATCCCCAGACNCTTGGCCCAGCTGGCAGAACCATTGAGAACTCTGCCACAGAGAANCCGTTCCTTTCCATTTCTGACTGAGATCAATGTCTCAGGATATCATGGTCCTTCCTTTGAAATAAGAGGCTTTCAGTCAACCAGGCTGCCCTAAGCAACAAACCCTATTTTGTTAAGCACGCCTCTTGGCCTTCAAGCCATCCCACGGTTCCTGAGATTGTGTCTAAAGCCCTGGCTGGATTTCACCTCTGTTTTGCAAAGTCCACCTCAGCCCACATTTGGCCCCAGTCTTGCCTCTCTTTGGTCCTGTAGCAAGTTCCTGGGAAGCTGTGGGCCGGGCTGAGTAGAGGTCCGTGGCAGAGGAACTGCTTTGAAGGGCCGGGCCAGTGTGGCCTTCACCTCCCCGTGGATTTCCTGGTGAGCTGGGGCCTGAGTCGACGAACAATAGCTGCAGCTCCTGAGCCTCGGTGGCACGACCTCTTCCCCTGAGGCTACAAACCAGCTCAGAAGGCACAGCTAGATGCAGAACATGGAGCAGAGCCAAGATGGGGGAGCAGCAACCTCAGGTGACCCACTTCCCTGAGTTACTCAGAACCACTGGCTAGTCTGCTGGAGTGGGCAGTGACCTGCCTCAAGCCGCCTCCTTGGGCTTTGGAAAAAGAGAACAGCCTGAGGTCGGAAGAGCTGCGTCTTTTACTTGCTATATGGACTAAGGCGTTTTGGAGCCTGCCTGACCCTCAGGGTCTTCANCTGTGTGGAGATGCAGGAATGCCTCCTTCTGGTTCCATTGCTGTGTTTGCATTCTCACAGACACACAGACAAGGAAGGACTGCTATTTGGCGAAGGAAGGCTCTCTCATTTATAATCTTCTCCTTCAATTAAATATTGCTTCATGGGGACTCAGGACAGGAAAGAGAAGTCAGTCTCAAAAGTCAGGTGACCACAGTGTCAAGGGTGGTAGGGACAGAACGAACACACTTGGGGCCTTAGTTGAGTACTGTGGGATGCTGCANAGGGACTTTCCTAGTACTCATAATGAGCTCAGGTTACACTGCTTGAAACTCACAGGCCTCGGTGGGGGTACTTGACTACACAGGGTGAGGCTCCTCAGCAAAGGCTGGTCATTGTCACTGCTGTAAGAAAACTGACATATACTACTGCAGGTGATGGACTTGAGGTGTCTAAGAACAAGCCCTCAATTCCAGGTGGAGTTCACTATGACATCACAATTATCATCATCACCATCATCTCCATCACCAGTCATCACTATCATTATCACCATTACCAAAATCACCATCATCACTACCATCGTGACCATCTTCACCATCACCACCATCACCAACATCATCATTGCCATCACCACCTTCATCACCATCACCATGGTCACCATGGCTACCATCATCATCATCATCACTGATGACCCCACTTTCAAACAGTCCAAAACCCTACCTCACTCAAACCTTTTGAATGATTGCCTGTGACTGACACCTTTTCTCTAGGAAGCATCGGGACCTGTGACCATCGGATGACACAGCAGCAGATTTCTGGGTTTCTGGGAGCTCAGTACTCCCTCCATAGGAAGTCTGATTCCAGTGTTACATTGGCCTAAGGAAATCTAGTCACTTCTCTACTTCTAGGAAATGGAAAAGTATCTCTAGGATTCGAGTAGGGGGCTTCCCAGGAAAGGTTAACTATTATCTTACTGTTCTATTTTGTTTTGCATAAGGAGACTCTTAGTGGCATGCAGAAGAGCCTTGTTTTAATTTTGGACCTTTGGGCAAAGTCAGAATAAGAGTCTATGCTTCCCCACCTTACATCATGGTGCTTCCTANTACTGACAGGAGACACACAGTAGGCGATAAAAAGGTCAGCACACTGGGTGGACCACAGTGTCACACAGGTAGAATCCCAGCACTTCAGATGCTGAGGTGGGAGGGTCAAGATATTTGAGGCCAGTCTAGGCTGCCTGGTGAGACTCTGTCTACAAAACAGAATGAAAATAACAAAAGAATAGAGACAGTCAGAGGAGAAAATGGCCAAGTGGACTGATGGAGAGAGGAAACCACTGTGAATGGCTAACTTACCAGAATACATAACACATAGATAGGACAATTTCCAGCCTCCTTGGGCAGGATTCCACTCGGCAACTCTGTTTGTCTGTTCTTAGATTACTACTCATGTACCCACAGTCAATAAAGATAATGTTCATTTCTACACACATTATACATGTTTGTTCATAAAGCATTTACTGCATTTTGGAGCATGTCATCTGTACAAAGATCCCAGGTTCACATAACAGTCTGCTCCCTGCAGTCGTGTTTGTGACAGCAAAAGAGGGAAGTTCAATGTCTGGGAGGCAGGTGATGTTTAAACAAAGAATGGGACATGTTTTGAGTGACTATAACACAGCTGTTAAAATGGATGGGAGAGAGGGTGTCTGTATAGGAATATGAAGTTCACTCAAGATGAACCAAGTAAGGAGGGAGCCAGAGACATGGCTCTGAGCATAAAGTGCTTTCCATGCAAGTGTGAGGACCTGACTCTGATCCTCAGAACTCATATCCTTAAAAAAAGAAAGGNAAGCAAGCAAGCAAGCTGGGCATGGACATGGGCGTGGTGGTACACACTTGTAATCCCAAGGGCTGGAGGGCAGTGGAANCAAGTAGATCCCCGGGACTCCTTGGCCAGCCAGTCTAGCCAAATCAGTGAGCTCCAAGTTCAATGAGAGACTCTGCCTCAAAAATAAGATGGTGAGTCATTAAGGAAGACATCTGATGTTGGCCTCTGGTCTCCACACGCATGTGTGCATGAACACACACACACACACACACACACACACACAATTATCAAGTGGAATAAAATAAGATGGACACAGCATGGACTGAAGGTCATGATATGCTTCCTGGTGTGTCTTGACCGGTGTCTAGAAGGCAGCTTCTGGATGGAGCTGGTGCCTGAGTCAGGACAGCAAGGGTAGGCTGCAGTAACAAACAACCCATGCCTGAGTGACTTANNAAACTCCACCCACAAAAAGTTTCAAGGGATGCTAGGCACTTTTTCTATGTGTCTCCAGGAGTCCAGTCCATGAGCTGCCAATCTTTCCAAGTTNGCTTGTTGCCAGACCAAAGGCCACATAGGCCTGGAGGTCNGGNTTGGACAAGGTGGGGCTCCTGTCTAGACACACNGCTTGTCTCTCCTGCTGTCAAGTNATTGGCTGATACATGACTCCCTTGGCCACAGGGGNGCTGAGCAGATGCAGGAGACACACATCCACTGGTGCCTGGGAGAGAAGAACTGACCTAGGTGGTAGTCAGAGTCTAAAGAGAGAATGATCTCTTCATGAACCCTAAAAAAAGGTTTTCATGTTTTATATATAATTTATTCTTATTTATGTTCATTGGTGGTTTGCCTGCATGTATGTCTGTGTGAAGGTGTCAGATCCTCTGGAACTGGAGTTACAGACAGTTGTGAGGTGCCATGTGGGTGCTAGGAATTGAACCCGTGTACTCTAGAAGAGCAGCAAGGGCTCTTAACCATTGAGCCATCTATCCAGCCCCCATAAACCCCTTTCAACATCTGGCCACCATTATTCATTGCCCAAACATGAGCTGAGATTTTTTTTAACCCCTTTATAGAACTAAGGAGTGCATAAAGGTGAACCTGGCCTCAGTGATTAATGAGAAACCATCAGTGATTAATGAGAGAAGAAGGAAGTCACACCAGGCTGGACGCCTGGGGAGAGCTCTGGCCATTCATTTCTCAACATGCACTTACACTGCACCTACTGTGTGCTGAGGTGGAATGACTCTACAGTAGGATCATGNAGTTAAATAAGACCTGGTTAGCCAAGCATAGTGGTACACACTTATAATCCAAGCACTCAGGAGGTGGAGGCAGGAGGATCAAGCCAGCCTTGATTATAGAGTGAACACCAGGACAACCTGGACTANATGAGACCCTATTTCAAACAGCAAAAGTCCCAGCCCCTCCCCTGACACAGTTCATGGTCTGTAGTGAAATGAAATTCTGACCAGAAGCCAAACACTCAAGTTCAAGTCCCTNCTCCGTACANTGTTTACCTCCTGGTTCATACCTTGAAGGCAGCCAGGAAGATTCACTGTACCAACATGGCTAAGGCNGAAGGTACATTGGCTGAAACATGGGGAGGAACAGCCAAGTGCAAAAGCATTGTGCATGCTTCCTGTCTCTGCAAGGGATGGCTGCGGCCTGCAGGAGGGACACGTGTTAGAGGGGGCCCTTGGTCCTTTCATTCTTTGGGCTGATGGACAGCTCCCNGAAGCTAATGGGATCCCTTTTCCTGATCCCTGCACTCACACCATCTCTGATGTCTCCAGTCAGTCAGCGTGCGCAGGCTGAACTGGAAGCTGCCTGCCAGAAATAATCGACTTTGCATCTTATCAAAACTTTGAAAGNTGAAGCTCTGTTCAGAGGGAGGCGTTTGGGGGCTGTGAAGGGGTAGGGGGAAAAGAATGCCAGGATCTTGGGATTATCAAGATTTGGATTAGTGTGCAATTTCCTGAGTCCCCGACTTCACAAATGAGGTCAGAAAGGTCCGTTCTGAATGGAGCCCATTAATCTCCCGACTGTGCTAGGAAACGTGGCCAGCGCAGGTGTGAACAGTCTTTCTGTTATTTTTGGGAGAATGTGAGCTGAACAGTCACAGGAAGTGCACGGTCCCCCGCCAGCATCCTGCTGTATTATTTTAGGCTGCAGAACTGAGGCCTGGAAGCAGAACCTGGCTTTCAACACACCTTTAAAGGCAGAGGGGCACTTGGCAGGCAGGAGCCCTGCTGCAGAGCTGGGGGACATTCCAACAATACGTGTGTTCAGAGGTCATGCTCAGAAAGGGTCACCTGTGGACCTCCTGGGAAGCCACCTCTATGCAGAAGTCAGCCTGACACAGAGGAATGGGGGAACACAGCCCAATTTTATGGCTTCTTGGGCTTCGTGTGAGTCACCAGCTCACAGACAAAAGACAGATCACTTCAGATCAAGGGCCATAAGGTCTGTAATAGGACATAGTAAAGATTCTGACACTCTGGGCTGGACAGTCCTGTAGGAAGTGGTCCACAATGTTGTCCAACATGACAGCCATGGTAATGGCCCATGATGAGTACCCTTTATTTACAGCATGTCATTTTCAAGTGTCACCAAACACTCTTTTGACTTGTTCATCCATTTTAGCAGGTGAACCCAGGCTTGGCTCTCCAGCTCTGGTCAGCAGAGTAACTGGCTCTGAGGCATTGTTCACTGACCCTTTTACTGAATGAAGTAACTGCCACACTGACACCATCACTAGAGGCCTGCAAGCTGAGCCAATTACATGTGACAGAATGTGAGCACTTATCTTCTCTCCCCAAACTCAGAGGAGCCATGGAGCAAGGACCTGAAGTGTGGTCCTGCAGCTTTGGAAAGGCAGACAGGGAAGAGTCAGCTTAGGTTCCTTACCACAGCACTGGACACTCAGAAGGCTCTGTGTCCCCCAGGGGTCTCCAGGGTAGAGGTTCTCTGATTTCTTCATTTTCTATGCAAACATTTCCTGGTCACCTGCTATACGCAGGCCTGAAGATAGGACAGGGCTGGAGCTCTTGATAAGACCCTGTCANCCCAAGAGGCATCCCTTCAGGGCTAGCACAGGCATGGCATCTATCTGAGGGTACATGTGGTAAGACAGAGACCCAAGGGTAGCCTGGGTGCCAGTATGGATTAAGACAAAATAGACCTTCCCAGGCTGGGATCAGTGAAGCAAGAGGCGGGAAGCACCTTTGCCAGCAGTGATGTGGTAGGTTCCAGCCAGTGCCTCTAGAATTCCGGTGGCCTGGGGCAGCTGTGGCTGAACCCCCCTCCTTTCTGCCCCCCACCTCACCATACAGCTGTCAATATCACATCATCTGCAGTCACAATTTAAGAGGCACATCCTCTCCAGACCCCCCATGGGGCCAGAATGACACCCATAGAACAGGGAGACCTCACTTGCCGTCATACTGAACACCACAAGGATTTGGGCCAGCTGGGTCAGAGGATGCAGGGCTGGGGAAGTGGCTGTGGCCACCCTTAGGAGCACCTGGCGCAGTAGGCGGGACAGTCTAGACAGGATAAATCTCCCAGGAAGAACCGGGACCTGCCTGCCCAGAGCTCAACAAATGATGTCACAGATTAGTGGAAAATGGCTTTGGGAAGACCTCAATGCTTCCTGGCCAGGAGCTCACCTCAATTTTCCATGGGCCTCAGTCTCTTCATCTGTCCAATGGGTGCAGCAGCCCCTAGGTGATGCATGCCCCATCTTGGGACCTGAGCTGCCACCTTCCTGTGAACTGTCAGTGCCTTCCCAAAGGGAGTTGTGGGGTCCTTGGCAAAGAGGACTGGGGGCTTCCCTCGCCCCAGCCTGCCAGAACAGCAACTAGAAGGGGTTCTAGTCACCTTGCATGATCAGGTGGGAGAGGAGATCGCCAGCGACTGCAGTCATAAATGCTTGTCTTCCCTTTTAGCACATTTACAATGCTCCCTCTTTTCCAATGCAGTAACTTACACTAATGTCTTCCTCCCGCCGCATTTGCTACCCGCTGACATCTGTTTAAATGTGGGGCCGGTGGGACCAAGTAAATCACCCTCTGCTGATTGCACGGATTTGGTTCCAACGTGTGCTGCGGAGGCCACGCCAGCTTCATGGCCGGCCTGCGACCACAAACCCTGAGCATAGCTCTNAGCCTTATCTTGATGAACAGACATAAATCGTAACTCCTGCAGAGTGTGTATCAGGGGGATCTGGCGGATGGAGCATATGACTCTCCCTCTATGTGTCGAAGCAGCCATGAATCAGGTCTAGAGGACCTGCCACCTGCCAACTGCTAATGCTGAGACATCAAGAGGACCAGGGAGAGATACACCACCGGTCTCCTGGGTTCTTGCTGCATGGAAAAGTATCCAAGGCTCACTTTTGCTAAAGTCTGAAGTCACTGCAAAGTGTACACACTGTCTCCTTTTAGCACTGGGCTCTGCTGCACAGAAACAAAACAAAACAGAGCTCGAGACTGGTGGTTTATACCTGCGACATTTTATTCTTTAATATAAAAGAGAGACTCATTCAGCACTGAATGGTGTTTGCATGAAATTGGCAAAGGTCTCAGCTCCTTTCGGCTTCTATATGTTTTTAAGATAGCTGCCTGGGCTCCAGCTATCACATCCCGACAGCAAAAAATGTCCAAAGAAGGAGAGAGGAAAGGGTTTGCCCTGCCTTTTAAAAGAAAAGAGAAAAACAAAACAAAATGTGCTTTCTTCTGCAGAACAGTTTTAGAATAATGAAAAATTGTGAAAATCATCCAGAGAGCCCCACATACTCCACCCTCCTTGATGTCTTCCTTTGGTTTGGTGTCCATGCGACAGTGCAAGCCATCACTGACTAGAGACTTTACTTGATTTGGGCTTGCCTCATTTTCCTCCCTGGGCGATTTTCCTAGAGATCCCAGGCTTCCCCATCCTGTGTCTCCTTTCTGGAGCCACGNGGTCTGACTCTGCCCTAAGCTGCCTACCCAAGCTCTCCGGGACCCTGAGTCTGAACCAAGTCATTTCAAGATGCAGGACCAGGGCTGAGAGATGGCTCAGTGGTTAAAGTGTTTGCCTTGCACACATAAGGACATGAGCTTGAGCCACAGTGCCCATAATCGAACAAAACAAAACAAACAAACAAAAGCAGGCATGGCGGCATGCATTTGCATTCCCAGGGCTGGGGAAGTAGCAGGCAGAAGCAGGCAGGTTCCTAAGGCTTGCTGGGCACATGGCCCAGCCTCCTTGGTGAGTTCCAGGNCAGAGGGAGACCCTGCCTCAAAAAACAAGGTGGACAGCCTTTGAGGAATGACAATCAAGATTGTTCTTTGACTCTGCACACGTGTATACATACATTTCCCTGATGATATATAAACACATGTACATGTGTGTGCATTCACATGATTCAGAGAAAGCTTCAGAGAGTGCAGCGTTGCTCAAGCATGCCTTCTTATAAGTTAGCTGAAGGAACAAAAGCCCTGGTTTAAGGAGCCAGACTCTACACATGGTCCTCTCTCTCTGTCGTGGTCCCAGACAGGGCAGTAAGGAGGACTCCATGTAGAGTTCTGGAATCCAGGGTCCGTTTCCTAGGGTCTTGGGGGGGTCTTCTCTCCCAGTGGCAGATAACAGAAGATGGTAGGATCAGGTTCCGGGTCAGACACCTTCTTACAGCCACTGTCCAGAGCCCAGACAAGGCCATATGACTCCATGAGTCAGGAAATGACGGTGGGGGAGAGGGGACAGGGCAGCAGGGCTAAGAAGTGGCAAAGATACAATTGAGAATGAGTGAAGTGCCTGCTTCATAAACCTGGGGACCTGAGTTCAATCTCCAGAGCCTGTGTGAGAGCTAGACATGGTGATTGATACATGCCTGTAATCCCAGAATTGGGGAGAGAGAGACAGGAAGATCGCTGGGGCTCACTGGCCGGACAGACTAGCCAAATCACCAAGCTCCAGGTTCAACAAGAAACCCTGCCTGAAAAACAAGCTTGATGACTTTCGAGTCCCCTGAAGTAGTCCTCGCCTTCATGTGCCCACACCCATGTGCACCCACATAAGAATGAACACATGCTCACTCTC
>LZPO01044191.1:366898-388138 GCA_001675575.1 Neotoma lepida
TAATATTCCATACCTCCAAACCTGATCCTCAGAGGCTCATGGCCATCTCATAATGCAAGATACAGTCAGTCCAGCTTCAAAAGTCCCCATAGTCTTAACAGTTTCAACACCGTTTAAAAGTTCAAAGTCTCTTCTAATATTCACAGTAAACTCTTAGCAGTGAGGCCCTATTGAAATGAAAAACAAGTTAGACATTTCCAATAAATAGTGGCACAGANAGCAATCACTCCCATCCCATGANGAATGGGGACAGAGTAGAGAAAGACCAAACCAAAGCACCATCAAAACCCAGGAGGGCAAACACCAAACCCTGCTGTTCCATGTCTGGCACCTGGTGCTCCTCAGTCATCCAAGCTCCAACAACTTGAGTAGCTCCACCCATCCAGTTCTGCCACCTGCAGCACAGGCCAGCTCCACTTGGTGACTTGATGGATGTCCATGGTCCTGGCATCTCCAGCATCCTCCTCAGGGTACCACTTCTATTGTCCAACTGAAGNGCGGGAAGCTTCCCTTTCTAGGCACCAATCTCTTTAACAATTACTGCTGCTTTCTCCACAACCACCTTGTCTGAGACTTGAAGCTTGAAGCTTCACCCTCCTTCCTAGACAAACTGCCTTTGTTGTTTACTTGTTTTGTTTGTTATTTGCTTTTTAGCTTTCTGCTCTGTCTCTCATTGTGCTGTCAACTAAGAGCAGTGAGCAGCAACCATGCCACACCCTGGACTATGCATCCCCACCCCTGTCGTGAAGTTTCCTGCACTAAAGAAANTAGCTCATNACTTTTAAAATGCAGGCGCAGTCAAATGTTGAGGACACAGGCTGAATGTTGCCAGGCTCTTTGCCGAAAGGTGACCTGCATGACCTCTAGCTCAGTTCCCAGGAGAGTCCATGTTCTTCTCAGAAACCTCACCAGCCAGGTCTCTACTGTGCACGTTACTGTCTTCCAAGATCCCACCAGAATGGTCCCCCAGGCTCTGCTGGGTTCCTTTAAACCACAGACCCTGCAACACTCCTCCAGCATGCTCTCTCCAAAGGCCTAAGAACCCAGACTCAGTGTTATAGTGGCAACAGCCCACTCCTCAGTGCCAATTAGTTTTCTAGTTGCTTTGACAAATGCCATGTAAGGAAAGGGGGCTTCTGTCTTGACTCACTGTTGAGAGTGGGATCCATCCTGCGGCAGGCATGGTGGCCAGAGCATGAGGCAGCTGGTCACATCATCTGCAGTCAGGAAACAAAGGGGTGACTGATTGGTGCTCAGCTCACTTCCTTACTTTTTAACTAAGTCTGGGCACCAGCCCATAAGCTTGTGCCACTCACTGAGGGTGGGTCCTTCTTCCCCAGTTAAGCTTCTGTGGCAACACCTTCACACATACATAGAGGTGTGTCCCTCAGGTGAACTTAAGTCCTGGCAAGTTGACAGTGAAGATGAATCCTTATATATATATTTCCTTAACGTATTCTAGATAGTGCCAAGTCCTAACAGTGGTCACCAACAGGACAACACACAGGGGCTGAAACAAGGGACATGACATGAGTGGATGGATGGAGGGTTTGTGGGGTTTTTAACCATATTTTTATTTTCTTAGGAGCAGGCAAAGCTCCTATGAGGCATTCAAGGTGGGTGGTGTCCCTGACCATGTCTTCACATGGATTAAGTGTGTGTCTCCCTGCAGTCACTTTGGCTTGTCAACCCTCTTTCCCCATCTGTCAGAAAGCACCCGGTTTCTGCACTACGTGACTTTCAGCACCACCGTCCTCTGTGGTTCCTTTTCCTCATAGAGACAGGTAGGCACCCCTCTCCTCGGCACAGCTTAAGCTGCGTCCCTTGGAGAAGTCAGGAGTCAGAAGTCCCATCCTCAGCAGGGAAGGAGGCAGAGCATGAACTGCAGAAGGGTGGGATCAGAAGGGTTCTGACTCCAGATGCAGCAGAGGAGGCAGCAGCAGGCAAATTCTACCACCACCACCTTGGACTCTNGGCCCAGGACCCAGAACACACAGGGACTCCTGTGGGCTGTTGAAGCCCATGTGACAGGAGGGAGTTGTAGCTCCAAGTGGCCTTCTGAACAGGCANGTGGTAATGACACAGGCTCCCATGTCCTGGCCTTCAGCTGGACAGACAAAGGCCTGCAGTTCAGAGCTATATNGGACATTAGAACTTGTGGAGATGGCAGAGGGGACAGGGGCAGGGGCAGAAGCCTCCAGAGGCAAGAGGCACAAGGGTTCAAGCCTTTTACCCATCTGTCAGCCTTCCTTCCCCTGGAGAGTAGGTGTGTACTCACAGTTGAGAGGTTCCTGACAGCAAGACTTGACTCTAGAAAGTTCCACAGATGTGTTTCTCTTTTTCCAGTTGACGGAGAAAGCTGAGTCAGCAGCCCAACCAGCTCCCTGGCTTCCTGCACAGCAACCCTCCTCCACACAGGCAGCTGATGCCAGGGTTGATTTTTCTGTACGCAGCTGTGAGAGAAGATGCTCTCTTACACAGGTGAGCCTAGGTGGGCACCTTGGGAGCAGGCTCCCTGAGCGAGACACAGCAGGAGCAGGGTGGGTAAGTCAGGAAGATTCCAGAGAGGACCATCTGTGCCAGTCCATGATGGAGTCAGGGGTCAGCCGGGTACCTCAGAGGGACATGAAAACTCATAATATCAGGCAAATAAGCAGGACTGCAAACACTTAACCCATCGGGTTAACACTGACTCTGGTTTGGCTGGACAAGCTATTCCAGCCTCTTACCACCCCATGCTGCCGAGGTTCCCTGGTGNTAGCTCCCAGCAGTGACTCACCACCACCACTACCCACTCTACCACCACTGCACCAGTTCTAGGGCAGGGGGATGAGGAAGTTTCCCAATCAGATAGAGACCTTATAAGCCAGGCCAGCAAGGTGGGGGTAAGGACCAGAGTGGGGAGGGAGGTAGTATTAATGCCAAAGCCACCATGACAGGGCCACTCAGGTCAGGCCTGGCTTCTGGCTAAGCAGCNTTGGGCAAGACACTAAGGTCCCAAGCCTCTGAGGACCCTAGGAGATGATGGAAACCTAGCACGACACTATGAATAAGGAGCAGTGTGGGTGACAGGAAGTCCCCAAGAAACAGTGGCTTCAATGATCTAGAACCTTCTCCCTGTGTCAGAACTGGAGATGGGNATCTGCTCCACAAAGCCCCTGGGGACCTGGACTCATTTCTGTCTTGCACCCTGTGCTCTGCCATGGGCTTTTCTTTTCCCAACAGTGACAACTTAATTACTATCCCCATACACACAGTTAAAGCAGGAGGGAGGCAGAGACTATGACAAAGAATTGCATGAAGGAAGGTGTCGGGACCTGGCATTAGACCCCACTCATGGGAGGACTGTGGAGATGGTCTAGACAGAGGGAGGAGAGACAGGTATGACTGCAGCTGGGGCCTCAGCCTGTCCTCAGGCATCTGTAGAGTGGGGCTGTCTCCGGNATCATCTTGAATTGAGCCAGGAAGGTGCCCATGTCACATGGATACTGCCTAGACTCAGTGTAGGCAGGCCTCTATCCAGGTAAGGGTACTTTCCTAAAAGGATCCTAGGTGACCAATCCATCACCCATCAGCTGCCCTGGAACTCAGTCATCCATCCTGGATGAAGGTCCTCAAAGTATTNTCAGGATACTCACAAAGCTTTACCTCACTGCCAGAGAAGCTGGACCATTGTCAACTTTATTCTCATGTGTTGTAGAACCTAGGGAGTGAATAAGGCATCCCACTGCAAAGAAAGGCAGAGAGAACAGACAGTTGGGGCCGCCAGCGGTCTGCCCATGGCAATCAGTGTGAGCTGGCAGTGCCAACACTGAAACACAGTCATACAGCTCAATTCTGCTGTCAATAAAAGGAATAAAGANCTCTCAGGGCCCAGGGCCCCAAAGAGACACAGGCCAGGCAGAAAGGAGACCAAGTGACACCTGGTGGGCCCTTGGGCAATTAAAATCAGAGCTGTTCACACACAGGACACCATCTGGAGTCCTCTCCCATCCTGCAGCTCTAGGAGAAGACACCCACCCCAGCACCAAGAGATGCATAGAAAACCTGTTGACCTGTGGCCTACATAATGGGCCTCGTTGGATCAGTGGTTTTTGTGAAGCCTGAAGATGTCATAGAATTGGGAGGTTGGTGGCAGGCTGAGCAGTCCCAGGAGTTTTCTCAGGGTGATGGTTCCTCTTCCCTGTAGACTTGACTGGATTTAGAATCATCTGAGAGACACATCCTGTCTTCAAGGGTGCTTCCAGGGAGATCTACCTGATAAAGCAAGACGCACCCCAAATGTGGGTGGCTCCATGCCTGACTAAATACAAAGCATCTTAAGGAGGGGTTTACTCTGGCTCACAGTTCAAGACTACACAGTCCAACATGGTGGGGAAGGTGTTGTGGGAGGAGTGGGGGGCAGCTGGCCACATGGCATCCACAGTCAGGGAGCTCAGCTCACCTTTTACTCAGTCAAGCACTCCTATCCAGGGAATGGTGCCACCTCCCTTTAGAANGGGTCCTCTTGTCTAATTAACTTAATTAAGATAAGCCCTCCCAGGCCTGGCCAGAGGCTAACTGATCTAAATAATCCCTCACAGACGTGCCTGAAGGCCTGCCTCCTGGGTGCTTCCAGATCTGGTCATGCTGACAATCTATGTTGACCATCCCCATTACCCTAAGGTCACCTCCACTCCCTGGTCACATGCCTTGAGGCAAAATGGACTAGGGTTTTGGAGGCCTGGCTTCCACCCTGTGTAAGACAGAGGACAGCAGTGCCTGCCCCAGGGGGGGTTGAGGTATTGAGGAGACCCTGCAGGGCAAGCTCCTGTCACCATGATAGGTAGGACAGTGCTCCTTGATTGACAGCTCCTTCCATTGGTTACAATGTAACCTTCCAAGTGGTTACATGGAGTATAACAAGCCTCCCTCAGCTCAATGGGCATAACATCAACTATTTAAATACATATAAAAATACAGTGACATTAATGCCTGTATTAATGCAGTGTATTAATGCAGTGTATTAATGCCTGAGGACTCTATCTAGGTTGGGGGAGGGGGTGTTTGAAGAAGGTGTCCTCCCTTCTTTCTGGCCTGGTGTTGTCTAAACTGGCATTCATGATCACTGTTAGCTGTGTTCCTGCGGGTGAATGATGGAGACAGAATTACATGCCCACCCTCTACCAGGTGGGGCTAAGTCACACACCAATTCATTTGTGGGTTCGGCTTGCCAACCCAACAGACCATCTGGACACATAGTGTTGTGATTTAAGGTGTCCCTCAAACNCATGTGTGGGAACCAATTGCCCATGTGACAGTATGAAGAAATGGGGTCCCAAGGAGGAGACTAGGCCATAAGAGTGGTTGTCCTTGGGGGTGGGATTAGGGCTTGAGAGGGAGTCCAGTCTATTCCCATCATTCCTTCTGCTGCCCAAGGACATAGCATTTAAGGTGCCATTTTTGGAAGCAAAGACCAGGCCCCCATTAGACATAGAACCAGCTAGGAACTTCCCAGAATCCAGAACTATGAGAGAAAGAGAAACAATCTTTATTGTTTATAGATTACTCAGCTTGTGATGTCATGTGATAGCAACACAGGGGACTNACATGGGGTGCTCACTTGGGGTACCACAATGGCTTATCTTATAAAGCAGTCACAGCAAACCCTGAGACGGAAGACTAGTCTTCAAGGAAATGCCCCTGGAGGCACAAGTATCCGCCAAGGCTTGTGTAAAGCAGTACGGAAGCTCGGAAGGGCTGGCTGTCTCCACCCTGTGCTCTGATGGAACCTCTTTCTTTCCTGGCCACTGTGTTCAGAAACAAAATGTCCCATTTGCTCTGGGCAAGGCAAACATCAGCTTGTAAAGAGTCATCTTGGGTAAATTTGAAACATAAGCTAGCTACAGGAGGTTGGGAGAGGGCTCGGTCTGTACAAACATTAGGACCTGAATTTTATACCCAGCACCCACATTAACAGCTCAACACGGGGCACCCACGTTAACAGCTCAGTATGGTACAGATGCATGGTGGCATGCATCTGTAATCCCAACACTGGACAGCGACAGGAGGATCTGTCTGGGACTCACAGTCCTGTCAGTCTAGCTGAGAGGGTCAGCTCCGGTTTCAGCAAGAGAGACTGTCTCAAAAAGTAAGGAAAATGACTGAAGGAGAGAGTGGATGTGGACCTCTGGCCTCCATGCACACACACGCACACACATGTACACATACACACACACACACACATACACACACACAGAGGGATGCATGCACGCACGCACTGCTGACAGGCATCCATCTGAGGCATCCAAGGCCGAGTTCTGATTTTGACCTGTGTAGGGCTCAGGACAGGGTGCAGTGGGTCCTGGCCCCTTCACAGCAGCCCCATCTAAGCCCCAGGAAGAGTCGCTGCCCTTCCCAGCCACTTCCTGGCTGAGGAGCAGCCTCAGCATCATGAACTTGATCATGAGTCAACCAGGGGGTACCGTCTCTCCTGGGCCCCCTCCGTTGGGCCCCTTGGAGCAGGTGTTCCCCGGGCGAGGTCTCAATGCTTACATAACCCTGGTTCCATTTGGAAGGATGAAAAATCACCCTGCGGTTCACTGTAAACAGGCTTAGGCTCACCCAAACACACCGAGGAAAGGTCAGCAGATTATTCATGAGCCTCTCTTGCCCCTTTGTCCCTCCATCCCACCCCAGCTGCAGACATCCTGGTACCCACCCTCTCCACCTGGCCATCCAGAGCCTGGCGATGGGGGTCTCAGGTCTCCTCAGCAGCACTGAGGACCCTGTCTTGGCAACCATTCCCATAAGAAGAGGCCAGCGGGAGGGGGTGCAGGAAGTTACAGAGAGGCTGCCATGAGTGGAAGCTTGCTCAAGGAAAGGCCATCTTTCACCATGACAGAAATGGAGCTAGGAACTGAGAGGGAGGGGCCAGAGAGTTCTGTTCAGAGGAACAAGGTCTCGACTGTACACTAGCTAACGGAGCCCCATAAAACCTCTGCACCACACTTGGAGTGTCTACAGGTATCTCACTCAGGCTTGAGACGGTTTCTCAGGCCTATTTTACAGATGGGAAACTGAACTAGGAGGCCTGTGCTCTGTGGGTCCTGTGTGGGTGCATGGTGCCGCTGGATCCCCATCCAAGAAGGCANAAGAAAGACAGCTGCAGCTATAACCAACCAGGTGAAACCGGAGACTCAAGGTCTCAAGGAGGACATTTGAGTGTCCCATGTGGAAATGTAAGCNTGGGGTTTGTTGTAATGATGACAGGCCCACAGTTAGGCCTACTTTCTGCTAACACACAGAGATGCCCCACTGACAGGATCCCAGATAAGACAGTAGCAGAGTCATCTGGGGACTTGATGNAATTAATTTGGGTGTCACCCAGCCCTCCTGAAATGCCAGGGAAGGTGGATAGGGCAGACTCTGTCCATGTTCTTTTGTTTGCTTGTTTGTTTTTGTTTTGCTTTGTGTGGTGTGTGTGCCAGGTGGGTGCACATTTGTGTGCGAGTGCACGTGTACATGTGTTCACATGTGTGAGACAGCCAGAGTCAAAACTTGGGTGTTATTTTTTTTCGGCTTTTCACCTCATTTTTTTGAGAAAAGGTCTCTCATGGGCCTGGAGTTTGGTGCATAGGCTAGGCTTACTGGCCAGGAAGCCCCAGGGATGCTCCATCTCTGTCTCTCAGAGCTGGGGTTATAGGTGTGAGCTATCATATTTAGATTCTTGGGAACGGAACTCAGGTCCTAAATGCTTTCATGACAAGCACATACTGACCGAGCCATCCATGTTCTTTAATGCTATCCAGTGTGTCTAGTGCTCCTGGTATTCCACCAACTCTGCCATCCGATGCTTTTACCAGGGTCTATTGGGCCTGACCCAAGGTATAAGATTGACAGACTCGCCGGGCGGTGGTGGCACACGCCTTTAATCCCAGCACTCGGGAGGCAGAGGCAGGCGGATCTCTGTGAGTTCGAGGCCAGCCTGGGCTACCGAGTGAGTTCCAGGAAAGGCGCAAAGCTACACAGAGAAACCCTGTCTCGAAAAAAAAAAAGATTGACAGACTCTGTATAAGGAGGTTAGACCAGTTTTTCATGCACTAGTTGTATCAACTCCAGTAAAAAGCAGAGGGCTAGACAGAGGGCTCCCACCTCCTCCCCTGCACACTGTGAACCTTGCCCAGAGAGTCATCAGGCCATGTTCTGAGGCTTCCCTTGGACTCTGGCTGAAGCAGGAGACAGGTGAGTGGGGCTCAGGATGCCATGTGAGTGCCCAGAGAGCACAGTGCTGGCTGAGAGCTCATGCTTGGACCAGGTTTTTATGGGAATATGTACTGTAAGGGGAATCAAACCTGGAGGATGGTTTGTTAGGGGGTGGGGTGTGAATAGAGATCCTGATCATGAAGAGAACTTGGGGAGCATAAATAGGGCAGACGTAGCTTGGGGTGAGTGAAGCATCCTGAGTCAAAGAGTCCCAACCACAGAACAGGTGAAGTAGTATATGGGATCCATAGTGTGATGGATCACATATGCCTGGAGTTTCTATAGTCACATTTGTCCTTATTTCTTCACCTTTGGTGGTAANACATTCTGACATTCTACTGGCTTTGGAAAACAACAGCAAAAGTGCAATTCACCTGGAATGAGTCAGCAGTGGTCCAGGTTGTTACCATGGAGATGGGTCCAGGGGAAGCCTGGCATAATGGAGGCTGTGATGAAGGTAGGGACAGGAGGCATGGCTGTGTCAGGNCACCTTCTGTGTGTGCTCCTTACTCTCATCTTCATTGTATACGCTACAGAACTGACAGCCACACATCTCAGACTTGCCCAGGTGAGGCTGGACACCAACCTTACTNGGGGACTTGTTCAAGAGCCCAAAGTTCATTGGCACCAGCTTTAGCTTGCACAGTGCACTGAAGGCAGAAGAGAAGGGGTGGTCATGGAAGGGTCCCTGCTGAAGAAAGCACAGGGAGGTGGCTTAGGGCAGTGTCTTAGCTCTTCCTCTCAGGGATGAAGGAAAGGAAAGCAAGAAGCCATCCACATGGACGAGCAAGCCTTTGCCACCTACACAAACATAGCTGTTCTCTCAGCCTTAGTTAGCAAGCCCTAGAATATGAANACAGCTGACATGTTTAAATTCAGACGTGTAGGAATTGTTTACATCCAGTTTTACACCCTAGTTTACATCCAGTTTTAAACCCTAGTTTACATCCAGACTTGTCTATTCATCATCTGTGTGACTTAGGAAAAGTTATTCCTTTCTGTAAGTCTGCTTTCCTGTCCATACAGTGGGCATGGTAGGACATGGCTTCAGGGAGACTGGAACCATAACTTCCGAAAGTTACTCCAACAATAGCACCTGCTGTTGTTTCCATGCTAACATGAAGGTAGTGATGGTGATGGTGGAGAGGATAGTGGTGATAGTGATGGTGGTGATGGTGATGTTAGTAATGATGGTGATAATGGTGGTAGTGATGGTGATGATGGTGATGGTAGTGATGGTGGTGTTGGTGATGGTAGTGATGGTGATAATGGTGGTGTTGGTGATGGTAGTGATGGTGATGATGGTGAAGATGGTAGTGATGGTGATGATGGTGAAGATGGTAGTGATGGTGGTGTTGGTGATGGTAGTGATGGTGATNAGATGGTAGTGATGGTGGTGTTGGTGATGGTAGTGATGGTGATAATGGTGGTGTTGGTGATGGTAGTGATGGTGATGATGGTGAAGATGGTAGTGGTGGTGATGATNGTGATGGTGGTAGTGATGGTGGTGTTGGTGATGGTAGTGATGATGATGATGGTAGTGGTAGTGATGGTGATGGTGGTGGTGATGGTGGTGTGGCGATGATAATGGTGAACTCTAACCTTAGGCTTAATCCTACTGCAAGATCACCTCTTGGAAGAAGAAGAGGAGGAGAAAAACAAGAAGAAAGAGGCGGAGTGGAAGGAGGAGGAGGAGCATCAGGGCTCTTTCCCTACTTCTCCTCATCCTAGTTTAGACACAATGGAGCCAAGGATGTCTCCTACCTGTTCCCACACCAACTTTTCTAGATGCCTTAAAACACCACCCCTGATTTACTTCCTGAGCAGCTGGTCCTTTGCAATGACCCCGGGGCATGGATGACCTGGGTCTTTTCTACACAATGCTTCAGTAAACACAGGAAATGTNGATTTGTTCCCAGACACAACCGTACAAAACTCTGATGGAGAGTGCATACTCCTTTTTTGTTTTTGTTTTGTTTTGTTTGTTTTTTTCATGACAGGGTTTCTCCGTGCAGCAGTCCTGGCTGTCCTAGAACTCGCTCTGTAGACCAGCTGGCCTCGAACTCACAGAGATCCGCCTGTCTCTGCCTCCTGAGTGCTGGGATTAGAGGCATGCGCCACCACCGCCCAGCTGCATACTCCTTTTTTAGCCACCCCAATCCAGTCTCAAAGCTGACCTTTCCAAATTCTACATATAGATGGGCTCCCTAGGCAATTCCAAATCCAAACTCCAGTTCTTTGAGGAAAAAAAAATCCAGGCTGGTTGGGTAGGTCTGTAAAACACCTTGAAACAAATGGTGGTGTCACCTACCTCACCCCTAAGCAACTGTTGGTCCAAGGGGATAGCCCCAGACACTGGCATAGGAGATCTGCAAGCCTGAGATCAAGTCCTAGCACTGACGGTTGGAGCTACATGGCTTTGAATAAGTCACTCTGCCTCAGTTTTCCAACATGTCCAAAGAAGTAGTAATGGCAGTACTTGCCCGAGAGAGTTGTAGTGATTCAGTGAGAAGTGTCTGGTGTCTGCTAACAATGACACACTGAGAAAATACTTTGTTACAGATGAATGTGTGCACAGACATGAGTGGATGGTGAATGATGAATGAAGGTATGATTGGATGGATGGATGGATGGATGGTGGACAGAATTGGTGAGTGGAGTACCGGTAGAGGATGAATAGAAGATGGGCAAATGGATGGAAGATAGATAGATGATAGGTGGATAGATGGATACATGGGTGAGTGGATGGGTAGGTTGATGGATGAATGGATGAGTGGATGGGTAAGCTGGTAAGTGACTGGGTGAGTGAATGAATGGGTTGATGGATGGATACATGATGGATTGATGATGGAGAAATCGATAGTGGATGCATGGGTTAGATAGATGGTGGGTGGGCAGATGGAGAAAAAAAATGGATGGGTGGGGAATCATCCTCTGTCCACCACATGCTTGTGTGCAGCTCCCTCTTTATCCAGCTGAAAATTGCTGGACAGGCTCTGGATCCTCACCATGCCACCAAGGGACAGTTGCATTTCTGTGTGCATTTTTGTGCTGCAAACATGTTATTCAAACCTGAAGCCGAGACATTAAATGAATTAGGCTTCAGAAGTGAAGCAGGAGGNCTCTTTAAATCAACAATGTTGTAACTCAATCACAAACAGAGCATGGACCTGAACAGTGAGTTCTCAGGAGAAGTACATATGAACATTTTTTATGCTCAATATCCACAGCCATCAAGTAAATGAAAACAAAAACCACTCTGACATCCTACCCCCACCCAGTCAGAATGGCTATTGTTAGTGACAATGAATGATGGCAAGGATGCATGGAAGGGGACCCCTGTTGCAGAATAGTTGTTTAACTATGCAAAGATGTGTTGTATTTGTTTAACTATGTAAAGATGTGTTGAATTTGTTTAATTATGTAAAGATGTGTTGCTGTGTAACTTTGCCTGCCTAAGGCACCTGATTGGTCTAATAAAAAGCTGACTGGCCAATAGCAAGGGAAGAGGTATAGGAGGGACTGCCAGGCAGAGAGTAAGTAGGAGGAGGATTTAGGCTGGGAGAAGAAAGAAAAAGACATACCAGGGAGATGCCAGGGGCCAGCTAGGCACAGAAGAAGCAGAAAAGTAGGACATACAGAATGAAAGAAAGGCAAAAAGCCCTGAGGCAAAACATAGATGAATAGAAATGGGTTAAATAGGTTAAGAGAGCTAGTGGGACAAACTTAAGCTACAAAATGAATAATAAGTCTCTGTGTCTTTATTTGAGAGCTGGTTTGAGGCCCCAAAAAATGCCAACCACAGACCCCTTAGCCAGTGTTGGTTGGAGTGGAAATGGATGTAGCCACTGTGGAAGNCAGTGTGGTGGTTTCTCAAAAAGCTAAGAACAGAATATGACCCAGCTCAATCATTCCTTGGCAAACCTCTGAAAAAACCCTACATCTACCAGATACTACCTCAACCGTGTTCATTGTTGCTTTATTGACCCTAATAGCTAGAAATGCAAACCACCTTGATGTCTATCAACTGATGAGAATGTGGTACATATACAGGATGGAATTNTATTCAGCTTTAAAGAAAAAATTGCGGTTTTCAGGATGGAACTATGTGCTGGCTGGTTTTATGTCAACTTGACCAAGCTAGAGTCATCTGAAAGGAAGGAACCTCAATTAAGAAAATGCCTCCATAAGATCCATCTGTAGGACAGTTTCTTAGTTAGTGATTAATGTGGGAGGGCCCAGCCAATTTTAGGTGGTGCCATCCCTACGCTGGGAGTCCTGGGTTCTATAAGAAAGCAGGCTGAACTAGCCATGAAGAGCAAGCCAGTAAGCAGTGCCCTTCCAAGGCCTTTGCATCAGCTCCTGCCTCCAGATTCCCACCCTGTTTGAGTTCCTGTCCTAATTTCTTCAATGATGGACTACAATGTGGAAGTGTAAGCCAAATAAACCCTTTCCTCCCTAGCTTGATTTTGGTCATTGTGTTTGTCTTAGTTAGGNTTTTATTACTGTGAGGAGACACCATGACAATGACAACTCTTCTGAAGGAAAACATTTAATTGGGGCTGGCTTACAGGTTCAGAGGTTTAGTCCACTGTCATCATGGTGGGAAACATGGCAGAGCTCAGGCAGATATGGTGCTGGAGAAGGATCAGAGAGTTCTACATCTGAATCAGCAGGCATCAGGAAGAAAGAGAGGGAGACATTGGACCTAGTTTGAACTTCTGAAACCTCAAAGCCCACCCTAGGGAAACACTTCCTCCAACAAGGCTACAACTGTTGTGGAATGTAACTTTAAGTAGGCAAAGATGTGTTACATTTGTTTATGTTGTGGAATATTACTTTAACTATATAAAGGTTTGTTACATTTGTTTATGCTACATTTGTTTAACAATGTAAAGATGTGGTGCTGTTTCACCTTGCCTGCCTAAGGTACCTGATTGGTCTAATAAAAAGCTGAATGTCCAATAGCTAGGCAGGATAGGGATAGGTGGGGTTAGCGGGCAGAGAGAATAAGTAAGAGGAGNAATCTAGTCTTGGGGAAGGAGAAAGGAGAGAATGAGGGAGAAAGAAAGAGAGATGCCCAGGCCAGCCAGCCAGGCAGCCACCAGCCAGCCAGACACAGAGTAGGACATAGAATGAAATAAAGGTAAAAGGCCCCAAGGCAAAATATAGCCAAAGAAAAACAGATTAATTCAAGTTATAAGAGCTGGTGGGACAAGCATAAGCTAAGGCTGAGCATTCATAACTAATAATAAGTCTCCGTGTCATGATTTGAGAGCTGGCTGATGATGGCCCAAAGAAAGTCTGCTACACACACCTCCTAATAGTGCCACTCCCTATGAGCCTATTGGGGTCATTTTCCTTCATACCACCTCAGTGTTTTATCACAGCAATAGAAACCTTAACTATGACAAGTTGGTGCCAGGATAGTGGGGTATTGCTGTGACAGACCTGACCAGCAGGGAGGACTATTGAAGGACTTTGGAACTTTGACTTAGAAAAGTCAGTGAATGTTGAGACCTCAATGGGCTGTTCTGTAGGAGCTTGGAAGATAAGAGTGCTGAAAACAATGAAGATGATGGAGGCCTGGCTTGTGACATTTCAGAGGAAAGCTAAGACTCTACCAGACCTTTTATGTGAAGGATCTGTGGTGTCTGGTCAGCTGAAACTGAAAAGTCAGCCATGATTAACAAGAGACCAGAACTACTAAAGTCAAACCTTTGCTTTGCTGGGACAATGGATGCTGGACAGCTGGGGCTGGAGAATCGGCTGTGATTAAGAAGAGGCCAGCGTCATTGAGGTGATGTCTTCTGGGAAGTGTTTCCTGAGAGCTCACAGAAGCTGTGTTCTAGAGGTGGTCAAGGTTGTGCCTTGTGCTGGCAGCGGAACTTGGTAGTGTAAGAGTCCCCCAGGTGGTACTGGTTTCACAGGTGTGAAGGGGTCATGGGCAGCAGTTGAGGCTTGGCACTGTGTGGCAGGGCCAGAGTCCCTGAAGAGCCCAGGAGAGGCACTTAGTGGTAACAGTGCAGCCTTTTTGCAGCAAAAGACCCCAGCATTTGGGAGATGCCAGTACCACGAGCTGACCACCAAGAACAGCAGCAGCCATGGAGTGGAGCCAGCCGGAGCCTAGAAGACAAGCTGTGTGTGCTGCAGAGGGCAGAGCCAGGGAAGTGACCCAAACCCTTTGGAGGAGTCCAGAAGATCATGAGTGGATNCCAGACATTGGACATTGAATTACTTACAGTGTTGGAGTATGGTTTGGTTTTGTTTAGATTGTGACTGTGCTCTGGTTCATCCCTCTTGAAGTAAGAAAGTATTTAACTTATTTTTTATGTTATCGGAGCCCACAGTTGAAAGACTGAATTTTTAAAGAGATTTTAGGGTGGTTTGTTTGTTTTGTTTTTCCCATAGGGTTTCTCTGTGTGTCCCTGGCTATTCTGGAACTCACTCTGTAGACCAAGCTGGCCTCTGACATAGAGATCCACCTGCCTCTGCTTCCCAAGTGCTGGGATTAAAGATGTGCGCCACTGCTCAAAGGGATTTTAGGTTTTAAAAGAGACTTTGGATTTTTAAAGAAACTGAACTTNTAAAATGTTTGAATTGGTAAAGACTATGGAACTTTTAAGTTTGTAATAAGTTTTACATTTNTTGTATTTACTAATCTGAGATCTTGGAGATCAACAACAACAAAANGGAAAGGTTATGACTTAANGGTGATGTGTGTCAAGATGACAAGGGGTCAATTGTGCTGGCTAGTTTTATGTCAACTTGACACAAGCTAAAGTCATCTAAAAGGAGGGAACCTCAACTGAGAAAATGCCTCATTAAGATCTTGCTGTAGGGCATTTTCTTAATTAGTGATTAATGGAGGAGGGCCCAGCCCATTGTGGGTGGTGCCCTCCCTAGGCTAGTGGTCCTGGGTTCTGTAAGAAAGCAGGCTGAGCAAGCCGTGAGGAGTAAGCCAGTAAGCAGCACCCCTCCATGGCCACTGCATCAGCTCCTGCCTCCAGAGNCCTGCCCTGTTTGAGTTCCTGTCCTGACTTTCTTCAATGATGGACTATGATGTGGAAGTGTAATCCAAATAAGCCCTTGCCTCCCCAACTTGATTTTGGTCATGGTGTTTCNTCACAGCNATAGAAACCCTGACTAAGACAAACTGGAACACATNAGGCTATGAGATAACCCAGGCCCAGTGACACAAACACCGTGTGTCTTCACTCTTGTGGATCTTAATTTTGAGTTTTTAGACTTGTGTGTTTAACTGAGAGTGTCTGTAAAGGTAAGAAAATCAGAAAGAGCCCATGAATGTGGGAGGAGGTAGTAAATGTGAAAATAAACTAAGTGGGGGAATAGTAGGAGTTAGAGTGCTAAGCCTGGATGCNTGCTGGCAGANGGGAGAGGAGAGGCAGTAGTGGATAAGTTAACCAAAACCTAAGGGTGTATGGAAGGCCTTATGGAAAACTACTGCTTTGTTAAAAAAAATATAATTTAAAAGGGGAGTCTGNAGATGGAGGCANNCTATATGGATGGNCAATGCCACTCCCAGAAGACATGGGTTATTAAATGGAAATCTCAGCCTTAGGTGTTGGGTACCTCCCTATGAGTTATTGGTCAGGAAGCTCCCAAACAACAGACTATTGCCATTGCTTAGTTGCCTACTATACTAGATGGTGAGACACTTTGTTTGCAGGACATGGAGAAATCAATCTGGAACTGACCAGGATACTCCCTCCTGCTAGGTGGCTTTCATAGTCCAGAAGGNGCTATGAAGCCTGCTGGGAGAGAAAAGAGATCAATGGTCTTACCCGGTGGTGGAGCCTGCATGCTACAGCACCTATGTCAAGCAAGTTGTGTCTACTAGTGCAATAGTGGCATGATAGTTATGGAGGTAACCAACTGCTTTATTCTTGGATCTGAGACCTGTTTAATGGGAGGGAATTTATGCCTGATACTATAAATCTGGTCAACTATCCATTATTCATGAGGTTATAGGTACTAGGGTAGAAACCTACTACAGTTGTTTTGCTTAATAGACATGTTGCCAAACGGCCTTGTAAATATTTCCATTTCTCCTTATAGATTAGTGCTGCTCTCAACCTCGGTCAGAGAAACTTCTTTTTGCAAGGGATTATAAATAGTTAATGCAAACTCATAACTGGTCAAAGAACTAAGAAAATGTAACAGTGAGTGCTCAGCCATATAAAGGATATCTATATCAACCCTCTCCCTGCCCAAGGGGACATCATGGCAGAGGGCATGGGAAGAAGGTAAGAGGCAGAGGATGGGGAGTAGTCCTGTGAAATGCTGTCCTCTGGAGACGATATGGCCATTGCACTCATGAACTCATAGCAGCTGGGGTTAACTGCATAAGATCAAGTCAGACAAAATCCCAGCACAGATAGGGAGAGGCTCATGAAACTCCACCCCAGATGAGGACTTTTGACAGTTGATAGCTGCTGAGGAGAGGAGAGTCACTTTTCTTTGAGGCGTGGGCACTGGTAGGCTGCCCATGCTCTGGTGGATGGCCCTACACCCATGCACATTTGGGCAGCCNAAATAAAGGAGAGAGGGACATTAATTTGGGAAAGGGACATCTGNAGGAGGCAGTGGGAGATGGATATGATCAAAATACATTGTATACTGCCAGTGACCATGTCAGAGGTGCAGCAGATGGCAGTTGACTTCAGGGTGTCAGCCCACTAGGAGGTGAATCCCTGATGGGTGAATCTCAAATAGGCACGGCCCCAAGACCACAGACTCCAGAATGTCTGTTGCTTCTGCTGTGCCTTCACATGTTTGCTGCTGCCATCTTCCTCTGGTATCTGTCATGGTGTGAATGGGTGTGGGGAGATCCCCACTGCCTGTAATGTAGTATGTTTATCTCNTGGAAATACCCTGTTCTACTAGGCATTTTTACCTGTGGATTATTATGAAGATGATTTCTTCCTAAGCTGTGCTATCTAATTGATAATAATAATGTTAGTTTAAATAGAGTTCTGATGATTAAAAATAAAAAAGGACGTGTCATACAGCTAAAACATATCAGTTTCTATTGAGGACCCACGTAGACTGTGGCTTAGCTTAATNATTAAGAAAAACAATTGAGTCCCAGTAGCCCAGTTAGCTTAAATTCTTTTAACCTTAATGTTGGGAGATGTGTTCACAGGTTTCAGAGTGCATCACAGCTGAAACAAAGACGAAGTCAAGATTATATAATAAGTAAAGTTGTGGAGACTACATAAAGGGCGCACAGTAGCTTTTAATGATGCCACACTGAGTCAATGGGTAAAATAAAACACAGATTAAAAAAATAAATAAACATGGCCTGGGAGATGGGCAGAGGGAGGGAGAAAGCAGATCCCAGCATCTCTGGTGCTNTCCTCGAGTGTGTCTTGTCAGGATGGGTTACTCTGCCTGACTGAATTCAGCTCATACTTTAAAGCCTCACAGGACCCTGAGGTATTCTTCCCACTTCACAGATGAGGAAGCTGAGGCTCATCAAGAGCCTTGGGTATCTTCACAGTATTTCCTCCGAGGTCATTACAGGGCTGGAGGTTGAACCTGGGAAGTCCTGTCTCACACTTAATGGCCTGGGTTTTCCCAGTGTATGAAGTGACTCAGTTTCCCCTCCTTNTCCACCTGCCACTGAGCCAAGTACACATTCTGAACCAAATCCTATGCAGGTTCAGCAGTCCTCTTTAATATGCCACTGACCTCAAATTTCCCACAAACTTGGGGCCAAGACTCTGGATGACAAAGATGGGAATGGCCCCCACCATGCCCAAGAGCTCTGGCCACTCCAGGAGGCTCTGCAGTTAACTCAGATGTCAGAGGTTTCATNCAATAGTGTCAAGGGGAAGCTCTGGGAGGAAGGACCATGAGTCAGCACAACTCCTCCCCAACAGCCTCCACCATGCCAAACCAGGGGCAGGCGGGNGCTGCGAGTTCAGTTTATGGGTCTCTTGGGCCGCTTTCAGGTCTGTATCGTCAGCAGGCAGCNGGTCAAATCTATTATGACTGGGCCTTTTCCAGCCCTCAGTGGTTGGAGGCAAAACCAGCCTTACAGAGCCACTCATCCCATGTCCCCAGCTACAGCTTTCCTCAATGACACTCCTACCTCAGCACNTTCTGACGTCCATCTGCCCAGTGNGNGTGTGCCATGGCCCCCAATTCTCCCTTTCCTCTTCTCCTAATGGGATGGGTATGGACTGCTGCTGAGGGAGATGACAGGTCTTTCTGTCCCCATCCTTACATTGTGGGCATTGGGAGTCAGTACTGCCCAAGCATGCCCCAGGAGTTTAGGCCGCAGGAGGACCCAGGAGCTTCTCCTTAAGAACCAGCACCTCCCAGGCATTAGTGAGAGAGCTGTTTCTGTGGCTCTGATCATGGTCGTCGGAGCCACACGAGAGGGGTCAAAAATGAACTCTCCACTGTCAGCACACTTCCTGTTCAGTAAATATGGGATGTGGCCANGAATTGATATCATCGTTTAGAGTTGTTTTTAATTAGCATGCAAAGTAATGGGTTCCAGGGGACAAAGGTCGGTGTGAGACAGCTTGTTTAGTGTGTGTGAAGGCCTGAGTTGATACCCACTACTGAAAAAAGAGCAGTGGGCTTCACTGTGGCATCTCCATACTAACTCTGTCTTGGTGGTCCCTCTTCCCAACTCACAAAGCTCTTGGAAACAGCTTCTCTAAGCCAGGGGCTGGGGGCCTGGCAACCCAGCTACTTGGGAAGCTAAACCAGTGGACACAAAATTCAAGGCCAGCCTGAGCAACCAAGGGAATTCAAACCAACCCAGGCCACTCGAGCCTGGGTTGGACTGTGGTTGCTGCCCACCATGTCAGGGACACCCTCCTTGCCCTGCAGGGTCAGCCTAGGTCACTCCCAAGGTCACTTTAGGTTTCCTAAGACCCACTCAAGCCACACAGGCTCCCATGTCAGAGCTCTNGGGTGGAGATGTCTGGGGTCTCCTAAAGCCAGCTGCTGAGTGACAGCCCACAGGGTTCACTGCCTATGCCTGGGAGGGAGCCAAGAGCTGCCTTGGGCAGTTTTTACTCTTTTAAAATACTCCCAGTGCCAACAGTCTCCATAGCTGTCCACAGCCGTGAATGTGGCTTGTGCCCAGATGATGCACATGTCCAGATGCTTGAGCACAGACACCTGAGTGCAGGTGGTCTCTGGGGTGGCTACTGGGTTCTCTCCTCAAGTGGTGCCTGATGGGACTTCCTACCCCCCTCTTACATGATACCTAGTGACCCTGGCTAGGAGGTTCCAACCCCACATCTCACCCACGGAACTGCACTTTCCATGCAGGAAGAGAGAGGCTTCCAAGGGNGGCTGTGCCCATCAGTGAGGAGAGGGGAGACTGAAGATGTGTGGGTGTTTTAAGATTACAGGAAGTTCTTGGTGGNCTCTAAGTACCAGGCCAGGGTTTGCACAGGAACAGTGACAGAGCTGGAGATCTGGAAGTCCCTGGTGGGGGAAAGAAAATGTCAAACCTTTCCTCTGGCCAGAGCAGAGACTGAAGTAATCTGGTGGGGTGCATTTGATTTAAATAATGAAATTTAGATGAAAAAGTCACAACCCTCACCTCTCAAGAGTATTATTTAAAAAAACAGTTTATTATTAAAATTAAAATTTTAAGGATTGGAGAATATAGCTCAGTGGGTATNAGGCTTGCCCAGAATACATGAAACCCTNGGGTTCTATTCCCAGCACCACAAACAATACTGGGTATAGTTGCGCATGCCTGTAATTCCAATATTTGGGAGGAGGAAGTAGAAGGATCAGAAATTCAAGGTGATCATGGACCACATAGTGCACTCATGGCCAGCCCGTGCTACATGAGATCCTGGCTCATGGCCAGCCTGTGCCACATGAAATCCTGCCTCAAAAAAAGTTAAGTCAAAACTGTAAAACTCCATAACAAGCACAATATCAAATTTTTTAAAAGGATAAAATAGGATCCTGACTTTATAAAACCCTTCCTGGCTGGCCTGTCCCTGATTCTGGCCCTGGGCCTAATAAAACTTTATTTATAAAAAACAGGCTTGCCAATCACAGCAGATAATGGCTTAGCACTTTAATTTTTGTTCCTATACTAAAATACCATTTATCTTGATGACCCAGATTTCAGGCTTACTTTTGTTTGTTTTATTTAAGTTGCTGGAGACAGAACTCGGGACTCACCCATGCTTGGTAAACACTGTACCACCAGGCTGCACCCTTGGCCCTCTATTGCATTCTGCAGGTGGCCCTACCCTGTGCCCCATTTCCTGAATCTGCCTGGCTTGATATATGCCACATTTGAGGCTCACGAACAGCAGGGCTTGGATTTGGGGGTGCAGCCATAGTTTTCTGGGTTCTGCCCTGCTTAGTGAGCCTGCATATTTNCAGAGAACATTCTGGGGTCCATTCTGCTGACGGGGCACAGCCCTTGCCAGGGATACTGGCATCAAAGTCTTTTCAACTTTAATGATGTATGACATTTTGGAGACAAAATACGGTTGGGCTAATCATATTTTAATAGCCCTACCTTTCTGTACAGCCCTCCTGCCCTGCGCACAGTGATGTTTTAATTTCCCAGCTCTGATGAGCCTCATTCCAACTAGGCATTCAGTTTCCCCACTTATAAATTTCTCTCCCAGATGTCGGATGCCAGGGAACGCTCCAGAACAACTCCACAAATATAATATTTAATATTGGATGTCAGTTTGGGTGTTCCACTCAATTTCCTGGAAAGAGCTTGAACCGCCTCTCCTTTGGGTGGGACGTCCAATCAGCTCTGNACTCCCAGGCCAGTGGAGTGCCGTGTGATACCACGGAACCAAGCACTCTCATTTCTGAAACACAAATTTGGAGCAGATGTGAGGAAAGAGTGTCATGCATTTCCAAATGCAGCCGTTATCAGGCAAGCAGGCAGGAGGGACAGTTATCAGGGGCCAAGCTTGTGAGCCCCTTCCCTCCACAGCACAGCAGACTTTCTGGGCAGTC
>LZPO01044191.1:421219-435189 GCA_001675575.1 Neotoma lepida
GGGGGGGCGGTGCCGGGGCCCCCTAACGCGCGTGGCCTCCCGCAAGGAGGAGGAGGAGAATCGCGCGCCTGGGGAGGGCGGGCGCGCGGGGGAGGCGCGCTCGGGAGCCGCAGTGACGGCAGAGGTGCAGCCGCCCCGCGCAGCCCCCTCCCCTCCCTCCCCTCCTGCTCCTCCTCCTCCCGGCTCGGCCGCGCAGAGCAGCGGCGGCAGCGGCGGCGGCAGCAGCCATCCGATGTCCGCGCCCGACAAGCAGCAGCCGCCGCACGGCGGGGGCACAGGAGGAGGCGGCGGCGCGGGCGGCCAGGCCATGGACCCCGCGGCGGCGGGCCCCACCAAGGCCAAGAAGACCAACGCCGGCGTGCGGCGGCCGGAGAAGCCGCCCTACTCGTACATCGCGCTCATCGTCATGGCCATCCAGAGCTCGCCCAGCAAGCGCCTGACGCTCAGCGAGATCTACCAGTTCCTGCAGGCGCGCTTCCCCTTCTTCCGCGGTGCCTACCAGGGCTGGAAGAACTCCGTGCGCCACAACCTGTCGCTCAACGAGTGCTTCATCAAACTGCCCAAGGGCCTCGGGCGGCCCGGTAAGGGCCACTACTGGACCATCGACCCAGCCAGCGAGTTCATGTTCGAGGAGGGCTCGTTCCGCAGGCGGCCGCGCGGCTTCCGAAGGAAATGCCAGGCGCTCAAGCCCGTGTACAGTATGGTGAACGGGCTGGGCTTCAACCACCTCCCCGACACCTACGGCTTCCAGGGTTCCGGAGGCCTCTCCTGTGCGCCCAACAGCCTGGCGCTGGAAGGCGGCTTGGGCATGATGAATGGCCACTTGGCGGGCAACGTGGACGGCATGGCTTTGCCCAGCCACTCGGTGCCACACCTGCCCTCCAACGGCGGCCACTCGTACATGGGCGGCTGCGGTGGCTCTGCGGCCGGAGAATACCCGCACCACGACAGCTCGGTGCCCGCTTCCCCGCTGCTGCCGGCCGGCGCCGGCGGGGTCATGGAGCCGCACACTGTCTACTCCAGCTCCGCAGCAGCCTGGCCGCCCTCGGCCTCCGCAGCTCTCAACAGCGGGGCCTCCTACATCAAGCAACAGCCTCTATCCCCTTGTAACCCAGCGGCCAACCCCCTGTCTGGCAGCCTCTCCACGCACTCCCTGGACCAGCCGTACCTGCACCAAAATAGTCACAACGGGCCAGCGGAACTGCAAGGTGAGTGCAAGGGTCCCCAACCCCAGACCCCTGACAGCCTGTGAACCAGTCCAGCTGCTAGAGCGTTAGCCCCAACTCTGAGGGGGAGACAGCAACCCACTAGGATGCCTTGGGTACCACTGCTGTCTCTTTGAGGAGTGAATGCAGTTTGATACTTTGTCGGTTTAGGCTGGTTTAGTTTCTGTTCTGGCTTCTCTTTGCTGGCTGCCCCAAGCCTGACCAGGTAGGCCCCATTCTCATCCAAAAGATTCAGAACCCAGCACTCTTAAGTCCATTGGGGCATGCGGGTTCCTTGCCGTATGTAATCAGAGGCCTAACCCTGACCAGTAGGCCCACCTTTTTAATAGTCCCCATGCAAGGAGTCTGTGTTAGGCAAGAGCTAAAGAGTTNGGCCCAAAGCAAGAGTTAGGCCCAAAGCGGCCTGGGCCCAACACTGAGAGGCTCAGCCNAGGCTCTTCAGGAAACCTGGCCTGGTGAGTCCAGGGGCATTTTTTGCTGACCGAAGCTGGCCCATATGGTGACTGGGCCTGGAGTTGGGGATCTGAGTTATAGGCCCCAATGCTCTTTGTCTTTCTGGATCCAGGTTTCAAGGTCCCTCAGTGCCCACCCGAGACTCACCTCACTGAGAAAGAAGATAGCCAGCATGCTCTACTCTTATCCCTTCATGGGTAGCTTTCTCCTTCCGGGCCTAGTTCTGGAAGGAGAAATGGGTAGAGAGTGGCCAGAAATAAGCTGTCAGAGCCCCTGGGAGGCAGAACACTAGGCTGGACATGGTTGGCCACCTCTCTTCAGAGTCACCCCCCCAACTTATGCCAAGTTAAAATCCCATTTCCACACATCATGGGCACTGCCTGTCCTTCAAGGGGACCATTCTGGGTTGAAGCTAGTTGAACCTAGCTCATGGCCCTGAAGCTTGCTGACCCCACTTTGGGCCTCTCACTTCACCAGGGTGGAAGTGACAACTGTAGAAATCTCAGTCTCCCAGGCTCTGGGGCATCAGAAGCCATAACTGCTTCCTCTGCTATCCTCTTCCGCTGCTTCGAAGAAGCCCTTGGGCAGGCACAGTGTCCAGGCTGGAGAGGCCCGGGGTAGTTGGAGCTACCCCAAGCAGGACTTCTAGCCAGTGTTGTTGTATGGGTCCTGGGATGCACAGGAAGGGGCCCCGTTCCTCTTCCCCAGTTCTGTCCCCACTGAAGGCTGGGAACCCCCCCCCCCCGGCGGGCGGGGGAGGGGAGTTGTGCGAGAAAATGCTGGGGCCAGGCAGCAGTGTGCCTGGTCAGCACAGGGCTTCTCGGTTCTGGACTCTCACCTTAGAAGCTAATATTTTGCTCCCCACTCTTGCTGTCGCCTCGCCCTACAGGCATCCCTCGGTATCACTCACAGTCACCCAGCATGTGTGACAGAAAGGAGTTTGTCTTTTCTTTCAACGCCATGGCGTCTTCCTCTATGCACTCTACTGGCGGAGGGTCCTACTATCACCAGCAGGTCACCTACCAAGACATCAAGCCATGTGTGATGTGAAGCTGAGGCCAGCCTGGCCGGCCCAGGGACCAGGATGCCCCCACCACAAACTGCTTTCCTCTGGAGGTATAACCGTCAGCAAGAGAAAAGGGCCCGTCCCCTTCCCTAATGGATTATTTGGAAAGAAAACCCCAACACAGACCTGGCGCTGTGGTCGGCGGCGACTCCACCCCCCCACTCCCTCACTAATTTCTAAAAAACAGTGGCCAGTGGGGCCAGATCGGACTACAGCTGTCAGTAAATAAATACTTATTTTCAGCCCCATTGAAAGCAGCCACGAAGGTGCTGTGTCGGGGACGCCAGCTACATGGAAAGAATTCTGTCGAGGTCTCTCCACCCCTCCCACACCAAGGGACAGTTTTTAGAAGCATGAACATGTGAGACCAATCATTATCAAATACTTTTATTTTTGATTGCGTATTTATCTTTTAATTTTTAACTTTTTTGAAAGAATGTCTTGAAATGCACAGTTCTCCCCTCAGCCATCTTTTTTTCCCCTCCCGGGGAGGAGGAAAGGACCAGGTGTGGCATCCCCCTCTCCTAACCTGGGGTCTTCTCCAGCAGTCACAGGTGGATCTTCATGGGAATGACACGGATACCTGGAGCCACTGTCTGTCTTTTAAAAAAGAAAACGGGCTGAGAAGCTGCCCCAGCCTCCGTCCCTTCCATTTTCTTCTTCCTCCAGCGTCTTTCACTTTGTTTGGAGTTGCATTTTGACNTCTTCAGTGGGTGTTTTTCTGTTTCCCAGTCTCTACTGTAACTCTGAAAGGAAGCGAACACAAAGCTGCAGGGATATGGAGGCTCGCTCGATCAGGTGGTGTAGTTCAGGCTCCCTGACACCATAGACAGGCTCAGCCTGTTATTTATTCTGCTTTCTTTTCCTAATCAAAACACCANGTAGCTCTGCCCTCTCAGTATTAATGGTGTGACTTGGTTGGCAATATTTGCCGTGTAGAATTGTTTTTTTATTTGATACCCATTGTAAATTTGAAACAAAGACCAATCCGTGTAAAAACAAATTTCCATATGTTTTATATAAATATATATAAAATGAAGGACTGTCCCCCTTTTTAGTATTTTGGCCGCAGAGGTGCGGCGTCTGTGACACATATTTTAAACCTCCTTCTGCACTGTATAAAAGGACAATCCGAGGGTATGCTTTTTGTGTATTTTTTCCTACAAAAAGAACAAAAATAAAAACGTGTAACATTTGTACATGGCCTCTAAAACTCTTGTCGCTAGAAATAAACTTGAGTGGCTACTTTGTTGGGGGTAATAGACCAAAGCGTTGCCCATCCCAGGAACTTCAGCTCCCTGGACAAAACAATACTTTTAAGTCTAGGTGAATCTCAACCCCCTTTCCCATTAGTCCTCTTTTTCACTCTTCCTTTCACACTGGAGTAAAATCTGGGGAGGGGTAACTTTTTTTCCCACCGCTTCTGGTTTTTGAAGATGAGCCCTCTGTTCTTCTAAATGTCATTTTTTGTTTTGAAGAAATAATCAAACATTTAAAGAAAAAAATGTAGTCTTTCATCCCTGGGNAAAAGCAAGTGTGTGTGCGCTCGCCCGCACGCACACACAGTCTTTAACATATATTTACGTATAACTTTTCTGCTACCCTGAGTCCAATGTGCCGTTTACTCCAAGCATGAGCCTTGACCCGGATTGCATTCTGTCGTAGATAATGAAACAACTTCAAAGTTTTGTTTGTTTGTTTTATTTTGTCTATTTTTTTNAATGGCCTGATGCTTTTCTCCGGTGGACTCCTGTAAAACCCAGCCAGGATGGGACCTTCCATCCGTGGGCGTCCAGGGCTACACCAATGTACCCGCCCCTAGCACAATTCCCTTCTAAATCGTATTTTAACCCCCTCTTCTGGAGACAACGAACAGCTAAGCTCTGGGCTCCCCTGANGACCACCTCCATCACCAACCGCCCACCTAGGAAAACAAACACAATAAGCCGCATTGTTGGTGCCGCGGTNCTGACCCACCGCAGTGTCTGTGCACCGTGGGGTCGCGCCTCAGAAGCTGCTTCTTCTCAGACTTGACATTCTGGACNGGAGGGTAATTTCTCCGGTGCTCTGTTACATCAAAATTATCAATAAACTCGTCCGGGCAATTAATGTCCCAAACTAACAGCTGTCTATAAAATCCAGATAAAGAGGACAGGAAAAGGCCGGAGCTGGGGCATCTGCAGCATCGAGCGGGGGCTGCGGCTTCGGTGCTCTCGCGGGCCTGCGGCCTGGAGCAGGTTCGAAGCCAGAGGGAGGCTTTGTCCTCTGCAGTCCGAGACCTCCGTTGGGCCGGAAAGCAGGTCCAGGGAAAAGCCCTTGGGCCCTGCAGCCGTGGCCTAGAGCCGGGCACCTCCCTGCCCAGGACTGATTGCGCCCCAATGAGGACAATGGAAGCACCGAGGCTGCCCTTGGTGCAGTGGCTTCTGCGCCCAGTATCCGTGTCCCAGCGGCGGCGGCGGCGGTGGCGGCGAACCCCAGCTTCCGGCTCATCACCAGGCTCCTGTGCCATTTTCNTGGGATTTCCCAGCTCCCCCACATCAGGGCCAGCTGAGTGGAAGGCACCCAGAGTCGCTCCTGCAGAACTGGCCAGGGCCCGGGGGATGGGGCCNGGCTTCTCCCTTTCGCCTGAACTAACGCTCGCTCGAGGGTGAGAGGGAAAGTCCGGCCTTCCCTAGAGGAGGGCCAGGCTCCAGGCAAGCTGAGAAGGCCGGATTCGGCCGGCAAGATCGCCTAGCCCGAAGTTTCCCGCAGCCGCTTTGATGGCGCCAGGGTTTCTCCCGGGCTCGTTTTGGCTTAGGTTCGTACATGATGGGAAGGGCCCGCCGCTGTGCCCACGAAAGCACTCGGGCACGTGCAAGTCACAGGCTTAAATTGGTACAAGGGCCTCTGAGTGGCATGGAATTGTTAGCGCAGACTGAAATGTGTTAGTTATCTCCGAGCACGCTTGGAGAACGCTCCAAAGGCCCCAGTGTGTGTAAGGCCCGGAGATGGACAAGCCGCGGGGAGGCACAAAGCTCAGACCTGTGGGTGAATCACGCGGTCCCCTCCACAACCTCTCTTGCGGGCCTGAGTGCACAGCCTCCTAGGCCCCGACTCTAGGTCCCACAGACTTAGTCAGGAGGAACTGGCGGGGCCAGACCACAGGTAGCTAAGGACCCTGAACCCAAGCCCAGTCTGACCTCAGCTCCTAGGGGCTAGAGGACAACAGGGTGTGAGCTGTGATGTGCAAGTGCCTGTCCCCGAAGATGTGCGATCTATTGTCCTTTCTCTTTGGGACTGAAGGGTCTAGGGCAGGGAAGGGTTGGCGCTGCACCAAAGCCTGGCTCCCTGTCTGTCGGATGCCCATCGGTGACGGTGACTGTATTCCTAGGAAGGAATGGAAATACTGACCGGGAGTCCTTGCCCTGGGGCCACTTGGNATTGTGCAAACCAAGCCACCTCTCTTTGCTTTCCTCATCTCTGACAATGTCCCAGTGAGATAGGGCAGTGACGTGCTCATGTTGAAGGGGACACAATTCCCTGGCACCAGAAGGGAGAGTGGTGGCCGTCAGACCCCTGGTGTTTCTCANTGTAAGGATGGGGGGACAACAACATGTATACACCAGTCCACACTTTCCAGGAGCCGTCTCTTGGNTGCTTCCTATGAGCACCCAGTTTGGAGATGGCTAAACAGTAGGTTTGGGCCTGAGACTCCTGCTCAGACTACCAGAATATTCTGACACCTGAGGGCCTCAGGTGGGGAGAAGAAAAAGTCACTTCACTCCCGCTGGTTGTTTATAGCCTGTTGTTCTCCAGAGGAGAGACAAGGGTCCTGGTAAGAGCTGAAGTGTGAGCTCCTCAGAGTCCTCTCAACCCCAGTGGACCCTGCTGAGGCGGCTTGGTCTGGCCTCTGCTGCCCTCTCCTGCCCGCCCTGGCTCCAGTGGCAGTTTGGAAAAACTGGGTGCCCTGAAGAAATAGGCGGCATTCGGGAGACTCTTGCATCCTGGCGGTCCTCTCTACAGGGGACACCTAAGCCCACCCTCACAACACCCCTTAGGTGGCTCTCACTGCCCTCCTCTGCCCCAGGCATGGAGAGCAGACTCAGAGAGGACACACAGGCGCTGGTGTAGAATAGGAGGATGTGGGATTGGAGCTCAGACCCTGGACTTTCTGACTCCAAAGCTCATGCCCTGTTTTCCTGGATAACTCATAGTCAGTGGAGAGAGGAATGTTGAAGAGGGGTTCCTGACCCAGCCCAAGCTGGCCTCCACTCTACACAAGGGCTGCCAGACCCTGTCCAGCTTTCCCACTGAGCCCAGGAAGGCTATAGGCTCTCAGTGTGCTGTCAGACTGGGGACTCCGACTTCCCTCCTGGAGTTACAGAAACTGCCATTCCAATTTTCACCATGGCTCCCTGCCTGCTCCCCTTTCTTCCTTCAACCCCTTGGTACAGTGGAAATAAACACCAAGCAAAAGTTGACACAAGACCAGAGGAGCTGTGGGCGGCAGCAGGGTGCGGCTGCCTGATTCTGTTTCTCTGGGTAAGGGGAGGAAGGAGCCTTCTTTCCTGCAGGCCCAGGTGGGGCTGCTGCCAGTCACTGGACTCTGGGCTATTGGAGAGATGAAGAGATGGATCATGGACCTTTAGCAGTGAGCTTTTTTCCTGCCTGCATTTCTTCACTCCCACCCTCTTCTCCATGTCTTCCTCTCTCTCTCTCTTCCTCCTTTTCTGTGCAGAGTATCATCCCCAGTGTGTCTCACTCTGAGGATGCTATCTACCATAGAGCTCTACTCCCACCCTTAATAATATTTTCTGGTGTGCTTGACAGCCTAGAGAGGAATACAATCCACGTGAAACAACAGGATGGGTAAAGAGCAACCACAGCTGCTCAACCCACCCACACTGAGAAGCCTCGGATGCCTGGCATTAGACCTGTTCACAGTGGTCAGGTCGGCCCAGCCCTGCTATTGCCATAGTGTCCATAATCACCTGACTGGTCATAGGAAAGAAGCCCACTTTGCAGAGAGCATGATGGGAAGATGGGGTTACCAAGGTGGGATTGCACACCTGTTCTGTTTAGAGCAGGTGCTGGGTCCTGCAGCTGTTTCTACCACCAGGAAAGCTCATGTGACTCCTTTAAAGGAATGTCACTGGGCCTGGGCCACCCAAGGGACAGCTGGGTAGGGTAGTCTGAACAGAACTGAAAGCTAGCCCTACTGAGCCCAACCATAGAGCCTGCATAGCCCTTTCAGTGGGCCGTTTGCCTGGGCAAGGCAGACAGCACCGCTGGGACCCAGTCCATATTACTCTAGCATAGTTCTGGTGTGCAGTGCCCTCACGGTGACACAGAAGAGGTCTGGGGAAGGACCATGTGCTAAGCTTCTCTGAGCATCTTATTAAAACTAGTGACATCACATCAGGGAGGCAGGGGCCCTATGTTCCCTGACTGTCCGGGTCATGGCCATGTGGAAGAATGCCAGGTTCTTAGATGTCCCTGAAAAAGGAAAATTCGTCTGTCTTTGGGAATGTGTCCCAAAAGCAAGTTCTAGATAGGCACATGATGTTTCTGGGTTTCTGTGTGACAGGGGCCTGGCAGGACTGAGCTCTCACTGGACCCCCAGCTTCGGCTCCAGTTGTCAGGCTGGGTCAAGAGAGCTAGTTAGGCCTGTGTGAAGGAAGGTAGCAACAAGAGGGCCACAGGGGTAAACTCTGGGAGGGCAGGGCGGCAGATGGGGAAGGGACAGGGGGCAGTAGGCTGCACTTTATCGTGTTGTCAGCACAGGGAGAGAGCTCAAAGTTAGGGACCCCTTGAGAAGAAGGAACCCAGGACACTGCACGAGAAGCACCAAGACTGCCCTGGGATTTTGACCCTGGCTATTTCTCACGAGGAGACAGCGCCACCTGCTGTCCATTTCTCACAGTTCCTGTTAGAACTACAAGATTTCACCAGCCAGCCAGCAGGCATATATGTCCAGATGAGTGGATCCTGCTTCAGACCCTTAGACCTCAGTTTAGGGGAGGTGGGTTATTTTCGCTGGGAGTTGAACTAATTATCTTTTTCTAGTTACACAAACAATAGGGCTTTAGAAAAATGGACTTCAGAAAAGTGGAGGATAAAGTCACTTCCAGCCCCATCCCAGCTTTGTGGTCCCTGAACACATATATCCCCTGCACAACGAGACCATGTGGCCCCCAGAGAAGCAGATAATGGACATGCTGGTTCGGGGCTCCCAGCCACAGGATGTGGTTCCAGTCCCGACTCTGCCTTTCCCTAACTTTGCTTCCCTCCTGTGATGTGTGGGTGATGTGAGAATGCTTCAAGTCTCAAATTAACTCTAAAGAACTCAGGCACAGAGAGGGTGAGCCCTGCCTGAAGTCACACAGCTAGAACACACTGCATCCCCCTCCCTAAGGCAGCATGTGACTTTGACTCCAAATTCTTCAACCACTCAATGTTCTCTGTGTTCTGACAAGCTGCCATGGCTTCCAGTTGGCCTGGAGGCCCTGCTTGTGGTCAGGAGATGAGCAGGCCAGTGTTCCCTTGGGAACAGCCTTTCTGCATTCAACAGGGCCAGGATCCAGGGCTCTAGGCAGTTCTGGCCTGAGACCCTTATCTGGAAAGTTGCTCCTACCGGTGGGTTTGTCCAATCTGCAGGTGGGAGCGATGTTGGATTTACCCACAGCTCAGCACCTCAAGACTGATGCTTACCACTTCCAATGACCAAAGTATGAAGCACCCACACCACACGGGCACATGTCAGCTCCCATTTAAACTGTCATGATTTATGGCCCTGGAAAATAAAGGGCTCCATTCACAGGAGGCAGCCCTGCTTCAGCAAAGGAAAGAGTGCAGCTCCTCACCCAAGTCTGCTTGTCTGAACATCTCTGTGGCGGTTCCCAGTAAAAACCTTGGGTGACCCAGACTCTCTGGGGCTTGGCAGCGTGGGGTGATCAGAAGAGCTCCTGGGTCTTTGGGACCTGCAGTGTTGCCCACAGGAGCACCAGAGAAGCAGGGGCCACAACCTAGAGGCAAGAGGATTGAAGGATACAGGATGGACTCATCACANTGGGTGACCCTGACACCCATGCCACAGACCCAAGTCCATGTTCTTTCTGCTGTGGGAAGACCAAAGTCACCTCACAGCGGAGGAATGATTTTCTCTCCTGCCAAATGGCCCTGACTTGAGCCTGACACTGGGGGTCAAGAGCAACTTGGCTGCGCTCCTGGGACCTCAGCTGCCCGAGGAACCTGCATCTGCAATGATGACAGTTATGGTAAGCTCTCTATGTACTCTTGTGAGTTCCTGTTCTTCAGNGGAAATACTGATCTATACTTTAATATATGATTTACATGTGCCTATCATTATCTGTGATAAGTGAAACTGCATGATTGGTAACCGAGGAAGGAAACATTTGCCCCAAGTTTACTGGTTTAAAACAATAAGTCATCTCCTGAGGTTATAGGGCTACCTCAGTGGGACCAGTGAGGGCTCCCTGCCCCCTTGGTCCAAGATCCTTTCCAAAATAGCATACCGTCCTGGCAGTGCTGGGTGCCTGGTCCTCTCCATAGGGCAGCCCAGCATCACCACTGCATGGAGCTGGTCCCCAGGTGACAAGCCAAACATGGTGTGACTTTAGCCAGCTTTGGGAGACTTCTGGTGGGGAGAGCTGAAGCATTTCTAAGGAAGATGCACCAAGCTCCTTGGGCACTTAGAGTCCTTAGGAGAATAGAAGAGAGCTTCCCTCTTCCTCCTAACTGTGAAAAAAGGGAGTTCAGAGTNTAAGAAAGGCCAGAGGAGCAGTACCCACTACAGAGTGCAGAGGACCACAGGCTGGGTGTCACCTACATGTCAGCCCTTATACATAGGTCCTATGGAAGATCTACTTTGCAGAAAGGCTCTGGTATTTTGAAATTCATAGCTGGGCATGGTGGGAGACAGAGGCAGGCAGACCCCCATGAGTTTGAGGTCAGTCTGGTCTATGTAGCTAGTTCTAGGCCAGCCAGTGCTATACAGAGAGACCCTGTCTCAAAAAACCAAAACACAGCCGGGAGTAGTAGCACACGCCTTTAATCCCAGCACTCTGGAAGCAGAGACAGGGGAAGGTGGACCTCTGAGTTTGAGGCCAGCCTGGTCTATAGAGTTGAGTTCCAGGACAGCCAGGACCACATGGAGAAACCCTGTCTCAAAAAACAAAACACAAACCAAACCAAACCCATAAATAAATAAGTAATAAAATTGATGTTTTCTTTGTTCTATTTGGGGTGCTATCATGGAGCCCAGGTAAAGGTACACAAGCACAGCTGTCTCCTCCATTGCTTTTGCCAGGGGCTGGGGCTATGAGAACAGGAACCCCAGAGGCAGCATCACACACAGGCCACGTGTCCAGTACCATGTGTATGTGTTGGGGAGGAATCAAGCCCAGGTGATGGGACCCAGGGGGCAGCATCAGGCCAGGACTAGGAGGGGAGTCTGCATGTTGACTCCTTCTCCAAAACACTAACCTTCATCTCAGGCCACAGAAGACCAGCAGCTCTGTGCCTTTAAATGTGTTTCCATGGGCCTGGCCGTCCAGAGTGCTAGGATCAACTGTGGGTGTTTGTCGTGGGTGCCTGATAGACAAACATGCTTCACCTAATGTGANGACTAGTTTTACATCAACTGGACACAAACTGAAGTCATTTTGGAAGAGGGAACCTCAACTAATGAAATGTCCCCACTAGACTGGCCTGTGGGCAAGTTTTTGGTGCATTTTGATTGACAACTGATGGAGGGGGAGCCTCACTGTAGGCAGAGCCACCCCTAGGTTGGTAGTCCTGGGTTCTACAAGCAGGCTTGGCAAGCCATGAGGGGTAAGCCAGTGAGCAGTCCTCCTCCATGGGTTCTGCATCATCTCCTGACTTCCTTTGGTGATGGACTATGATACAGGAGTGTAAGCTGAAATAAACCCTTTCTTCCCCAAGTTGCTTTTGGCCATTGTGTTCTATTACAGTGACAGAAACCCTAAGACACCTAAAGTGACCCGTAGGCTCAGCAACCTCTTCTCTGACATTCTATCCTTCAAGCCACCATCTGACTCCTCAAGATGATGATTGCTGCTGCTCTGCCCCCCCCCCCCCCGTGGGGCATCCTGGCTTCTGTATTAAGTGTGGCTTCACCTTGACTGCAGGACAGGAGGGGATGCCACCAGCATCACCTGGAACTTTGAACCTTGTAACCCCAAACCTCATCTCCAGTTCAGGGCCTAGAATCACCTAGAAGCCAGCATTGGGAGGGTCATTGCCTTGTGGCACCTCTGCCAGCCCACTTCATTCTGTTCCCATGTTCGTGTGTGTGTGCATATGGAGGAGACCAGAGGCCAATCTCTGCTGTCCTCTGCTCTTACTGGTGACAGTACCCAAGTATTTGCTTGCTCTTAGTTCCCTGAGGAGCTTCTGCTAGGATCTTGCTGGACACGCTGGAACTGAGGCATCTTTCTGTGGGTCTGCAACCATTTTCTGTAAAACTCATCTCACAGGAGCCTGAGCTGCTTATCAGCCACAGTTCCAACTGCTTACGAGTTTTACTGCTGTTCTTGTGTGTGTGCCTGTTAAATGTATGCTGTGTGTTCAGTACCCACGGAGATCAGATGAGGGTGTCAGATATCCGTAGCTGAAGCTATGGGTGTTTGTGAGCTTTGTGACATGGGTGGTGGGAGCTGAACTCAGGTCTTCTGGAAGAGCAGAAAGGGCTCTTAACAATGGAGCATCTCCCTAGCCCCTGCTGTTACATTTCTAAAAGCCTAGTTATAACAGATGTTAGGAAAGCCATTGATTTATATTCTTCAGCATTAGCTAGTTTCTTTTCACTGTGAAGATGCCCAGGGGGGTTGGCTCAGCTTCAGGTATCAGTCCGAGCCACGGCAGGAGGCTGAGGCTCTGTTCTCATTAGAACAGCCAGGATACAGGGCAAGCGCACACATAGGAAGAGGCCTGTGTGCTGGCTAGGTTTATGTTAACTTGACACAGGCCAGAGTCATCTGAGAGGAAGGAACCTCAATTGAGAAACTGCCTCCAGAAAACTGGGCAGCAGGCAAGCCTGTAGAACATTTCCTTAGTGACTAATATGATAGGACCCAGACCATGATAGGTGGTGCCATCCCTGGGCTGGTGGTCCTGGGTTCTATAAGAAAGCAGGCTGAGCAAGCTGTGGGGAGCAAGCCAGTAAGCAGCACCCCTCCATGACCCCTGCATCAGCTCCTGCCTTGGGTTCCTGACCTGCTTGAGTGCCTGTCCTCACTGCCTTTGATGATCAACTGTTATATCGAACTCTGAGCAAAATAAACTTTCCTTCCTAAGCTGCTTCTGATCATGGTGTTTCATCACAGCAATAGTAACCTAAGATGGTCAGGGTTGAGATCCAGCCCAAAGGAACAATTTCTTCTAAACAGCGCAAACCACTGATGAAGTCAAATACCACATAAGAGGGTAACATGGAGGGGCCCAGAATCATGTAGCAACGCTTACAGCGTCTTTGCCACCTCAGCACCTGACCAGAGTTCTTTCTGTTCATTTTTTATTATGTGTTATACAGTCACAGCGACGAAGAATGCAATGACTTTGTCACCTGTGGCTCAACAGCCACCTGGGGAACAAGACTTGAAGACATCCTGAGACAGGGTACAGCCTGCAGCATCCACTGGGGCTGAGACCAAGGGCACCCGGACTTCAGTGCTGATGCCACTTTACACAAATACACAAGTGGCTCAGATTGTGTGTCAACACATCTGGATTATTCTGGCCACAAGTGACAAGAGGCCCACACCATCTGGGCGACCTGAGTGGTCATTTGACTGGAGCCAGGCTTGGTTGATTTTTGGATAAGGGTCGTCTCTCCATTTCCCAGCTCTGATGGACAGCTCACATAACACGGAATTTCCTGAGTTGCTCATGCCCTGCTGGTCTGCAGCAAGAGGGAAAAGACAACTCCATGCTGCTAACCTGCAGCCGCTGTCCCACGGGGAACCTCAATGCTAAGAAGGGACATAAAGGGGAGGCGAGGGGACAGCAGAGCAGGGAGAGGATGGGATGGCCAGTGGCTGTGCTGAGGAGTGGGAGGGACGTCCAGGCCAGCAGGTGCAAGGCCAGAGGCCAACACAGCTTGAGGCCTGCTTCCCACATCCACTCCTCATAGCACCTGTGACAACTTGGAAGGGGTTACTGAACTAGCACAGTGTTCTCTCCCTCTCCCTCCCTCCGTTTTTTTT
>LZPO01044191.1:437865-459781 GCA_001675575.1 Neotoma lepida
GGAGCCTCACTATATAGCCCCGGCTGTCCTGGAACTCGATCGTAGACCAGGCTGGCCTCGAACTCATAGAGATCCACCTGCCTCTTCCTCTCGAGTACTGGGATTTAAGGCGTGCANCACTATGCCCAGCTCAAGGCAGGGTTTCTACAGTGCACACATCAGATCAGCACTTAGGCTCTGGGGTTGCTTTCCTAAGAAGCTGAGTAGCACAGGAGCCTGGATGATGACATCTCCTGATGCTCATTGGAGCCAGGTGTCACTCCTCTCTGGAACAGCCTGTTTTGGGTAGGGAGTGATGACGCCCAGCATGTCTTGGTTCACTTCTCCACAAGTCCCAACCACACTGGCACTGCCATTTTCCAGCTGCTTACATTTGGGCTAGCAGAATGGGGCTGATGTTGCTGCCCAGGCTCACAGGGGATTCTGTTTTTCCTAGCTGGCAATTAGGAATGGTCATTACATTTTGTTAATGTGCCACATGAAATGAAAACTCTACTTGTTAATCAAACAGAAAACAACATTTTTATGTTCTGTAACTAATCATTCTAGCCTCCAAAAATTATAATTCAGATTTGATTTTCATGCGTCAATCACCTAGAAGTTTGTAATCCCTTGTGGGGGCTGGCAGTGTAGGCTTGTAATCCTGGCTACTTGAGAGGCCTAGGCAGTGAACCTTGCCTCCAAAATAAAAATTAGCAAAGGACTGGGAGGTAGCGCAGTAGCAGGGTGTTTGCCCAGCATCACAAGGCTGTCAAGTTCAACTCCACAGAACTGCAAAACCAACAAAAAATAAAGACCTCCAGGGTATGGTGGTACACACCCTGAGGAATGATGCCCAAGGCTGACCTCTGCCCTCCACACATGCACATACATGAACATGAACGTGCACACGTACACACACACACACACATACACACACTGAAAAACACTAGCAAAGGAGTCACAGTGCAGTGCCCCTCCCATCACTGCTTTCTAGGTAGATTCTAGGCCTCAGCCTGGAGATGTGACTTGGAGCTACACCATTCAAAGTTCCAAGTAATGCTGATGTCCAGCCACACAGGACAGTGGCCAGTGGCCAGGCCACACAAGGAACACCATGAGAGCCACTACAGTAGGCCATGTCAGCCACAGTAATGACCCACCTTGGACCAGATGATTCCTGTTGGCTTTGGACGTGCACAGCCTGTAGCAATGACCCTGGTGGGAGTGACAATGTAGTCAACGGTGAGATCGTGGTCTTCCAGAAGAGCCTCAGGGATGTCAACGACCTAGACAGGGTAAGGCACTGACTAGTCAGGTTAGAGCAGGGCCCTGAAGGAACTGAGCAATTGGATAGATGATTTTCAGTGCCTCATCAATCAACACCTCACAGCATGATGCAAGAACGGGTGTTGTGGAATATTACTTTAACCATGCAAATATGTGTTACATTTGTTTATGGTGTGGCATATTACTTTAATTAGGAAAAGATGTGTTACATTTGTTTATGCTGCATTTGTTTAATGAGGTAAAGCTGTGTTACATTTGTTTGTTTAATTATGTAAGGATGTGTTGATGTTTTACCTTGCCTGCCTAAGACACCTGATTAGTCTAATAAAAAGCTGAAGAGCTAATAGTTAAGCAGTAGAGGAACAGGTGGGGCTGGTGGGCAGAGAGAATAAGTAGGAGGAGGAATCTAGGTTCAAGAGGAGAGAGGAGAGAGAATGAGGGAGAAAAAGAGGGCCAGCCAGGCAGCCAGCCACCACCAGCCAGACATGGAAGAAGCAGGAAAAGTAGGACATACAGAATGAAAGAAATGTAAAAAGCCCCAAGCCAAAATGTGGATGAAGAGAAACAGGTTAAATTAAGTTATAAGAGCTAGTAGGACAAGCATAAGATAAGGCTGAGCATTCATAACTGATTAAGTCTCTGTGTCATGATTTGGGGGCTGGCAGTATGAGAAAGCCTACTACAAACAGGTGTCTCTCTCACCCCTCCCTCTCCTGGAGCGGCTGAGGTGGGGCACCAATGACACATTTGCAGGACATACCTGGCAATCATGGACAATGGTGACGACCGGTGTCCCTTTGTGGACAGCTCCCATTGACACCATCATGGCATATTCAAGATCGGCATAGCCTTCTCCCTTCCCAATTCGCCAGCCTAAGAGACAAAGCAAGGGCACAGCAGAAGTGGGTTCCACAGGCCTCTGTGAAAAGGATGGGATCTGGTGTTCCTGTTGTCCACAGCAACCCACAAGCAACCCTGGAACATGAACCCACGGGCACCAAACAATGAGCATACAGTGAGTAGGTGAATTTCAGATACCACATGGGTGACCAAGCTCACACTTGTATGCCAGTCATGTCAGCAAGACACAGTGACAGTGGCCAGGTGCTGTGGCACAGCTGCAATCAGCACTCACAGGCTAAGGTGGAAGGATGGAGACCTAACATCAAGTTCTGAAATAAAAAACCAAAAGCCATGAAAGGTCAGCGTGTGAAGACAGAGAAGAGAGTTCTACTCCAAAGGGCAGGTGTTTGATGTGCCTGTCTTAGGAAGAGAAGCCAGATGCGCAGGGAAAGCCAGGCTCAGTGGGGCTGCACGGTCACGGGCCTATGCAGACAGAAGCACAAAGGACCACAGTAGTCAGCAAGCAGTAATGGTCTCTGACTCCCAGTGTGTACCTGGGCTCTCCTCGCCTGGAGTCTGGGTACCATCACAGCATCACCCCAGGAGGAAGCACACCACCAAGATGCCTCTCTAACATCCAGGCTTGCCTGAGCTCCTCTGACAGCCGGGGGTGAGCTGAGAGGAGGTCAAAAGGCAGGCAGGAGACCCTACTGTTAGCGACAACTGTCAACTTGACAGAACCTAGGATCGCCAGGGAAACGGACCTCCGTAAATGCCTGTGAGGATTATCCAGATTGCATTAGTTGAGGTGCAAGACTCATCCACTATTCTCTGGTACTCATGAGATTCTGGACTGACTGATAAGTGACCAGTGCAGTGGCTGAGGCCAGGCACGCAGAGTGGAATGACTGGCAAGGCGAGAGTGCACAGGGTAGGTTTCAGGAACACTGGAACAGTCTGTCTCTAGTTTACCTTTCTCAGACACAGCAACAGATCCCACCACAATTAAATCCACGAGGACACTGGAATCCAAGCTCACAGGGACACTGAAGTTCCGCACACCCTATNAAGGGAAATAGCAGGCTGAGCTCATGGTCTCCGAGCAGTCAGAGTGGATGTAACTCCCACACCACCCTACAGGAGGCAGTATCCTAAGACAGCCAGTTCCAGCAACAATTTGAGGGTGAGTCTTCTACAATTCCTATCCCAGGAAGAGGGAACTAACCACACAAAGTCACAGAACACTAATGCCAAAAGAGCACCATAGGTAGAATCAGGTGGGAGCCACACACAACCAGGCCAGACCCTGCTGAGTCACAGATTCACAGCACAGGGACACCAGGATGAATGTTAGAAATGAGGGCACAGGAGGTTATGCACCTTAAGCTAGACACGGTCAGTACCCGTGTGGCCACAGCTTCATGCAGGGCACTCTTTTTTTTTTTTTTTTTTTTTTGGTTTTTCGAGACAGGGTTTCTCTGTGTAGCTTTGCGCCTTTCCTGGAACTCACTCTGTAGCCCAGGCTGGCCNTCTCTTCTGTGTGATTCTTTATGACTTCTTTTTTTTTCGGTTTTTCGAGACAGGGTTTCTCTGTGTAGCTTTGGTGCCTTTCCTGGAACTCACTCTGTAGCCCAGGCTGGCCTTGAACTCACAGAGATCCGCCTGCCTCTGCCTCCCGAGTGCTGGGATTAAAGGCGTGCGCCACCACCACCCGGCTTATGCAGGGCACTCTTGCTTCTGGATATGTACCCCAAATACACTCACTCATCCTGATGATCAGAGGCCTGTATACAAAGTGTGAAGCGACAGCACCTGTGTAGCAGGTCAGAGACCTGGCAAGTCTCTTCTGGGATCAGTGCACAGTCAGGATGGGTCTCCCTGGAGCACACCACAGTGCATGTCTGAAGCACCCACCCTGTTGGAGCCTTGTGCCGTCCTCTCAGTGGCCATGAAATAGGCTCCTCACTGCCTGACTGACCCAGGGGCCCAGGACTGACCACTGCCCTGTCTCTGAGAATCCTGAGCTGTGGGCTTGGGATTGACCAGAACTATTATTTTATCTTACTTTTCATCTTTTTCTTTTTCCATTTCTTTCAGTGCTGTGGTGGAATCTGGGGCCTCATACACGCTGGGGAAGGGCTCTAGTGAGCTGCATTCCACCCCCATCCCAATTCTTTTTAGTATTTGTTCTGAAATGCAGTCTTNCTATAATGCCAAGGCAGGTTTGGATCAGCAGTCCTCCCACCCCAGCTTCCCAAGTAGCTGATTTCAAATGTGCACCCACAAATCCAGCCCTCCTTAACTTGCTCCTCTATGCACAAATATTTTATCTTTATAGCATACTGTCAGTATTTTTATAAGCCATAGCCAATTCTGTTTTTTCAATAAGTAAAGTTATCAGAAAATAAAAAGTCATTCAACCTCAAGGTAAAATTGCTTTAAAAGGGATAAGTAAAATGACATGGGNTTTATGGTTCTTTAAAAAAACTATCAAATGTTATTTAATGTAAGATGCAAATCCTGGTTCTCTAACACATCAACGAATTTACAGACTCCAGTTTAACTGGACTGTGAAGTGTCTGATGATGTGTAACCATGCTCCTGTCAGCAGTTACAACTGACAGGCACTCTCCAGCCTGCTCTGCAAAGAGGCCCCATCTTGCCCTCCATCTAAGCAGGTGGGAGCAAGCACAGATGCACAGCACCAAATCTACCACAAGAGGGCACCAGAATGCCTGATGCGGGGTCTCACCAGCTCTTGAACAAGCATTTCTAACTAACCAAACCATCTATTCCAATATTTACTGCACCCACAGAACTGCTGAATACTTTAACACGCTCTTGTGGCTTCGTGTAAACTTCATGCTGACTCATGAGGACAGTCCCCCAGGGTGGGGCTTCTAGCACTCACCTGGGAGGTGGCACATTTCCTCAGTATGTCTTTAGTGGCTCCAGGAGGTGGTGTGATCTTATTAAACAGCCCTGTCCTCAGTCGTGGTGTTGGGACCAGCAGTGTCTTTTTGCTCTTTGAGGGAAAAGACAATCAATTACACAGCAGGTGTATGTTTTCTCCCTGAAGAAAGGGAATCTCAACTAAGGAACTTGAGCACACCTGGGCTGCTTCCCTTCTCATGCCCAGTTCCCCTGAGGGCCACTAGGGGACTGCTGGTGACAAAGTGTCCATCCCCAGTGTCCCCTCCCATCAGCAATGGCTCCTGCTGCTCCCTCCTGTCCTCACTGCTGTGTGGGGTGTCACTCTAGTTCACTGCCTGGGAAGTGAGGCTGACACTTCTGTGCCTCTAGGAAGCCTCCTCGAATCACATGGGCCAGCGCTCAGCTTAGAGAAGCAGAGTAGAGTTCCACATGACTGTTCTCAGCACCAAGGCCTTGTGACCTTCCTCACTGTACAATGTGGAAGGTATCCTGCACTGAGGCTTCTGCCATGTAATGTGACACCAATGGGGGACCAGCAAGTCATGCCATGGCCTCTGACAGTCCCAGGCTGACTTCCAAAGCCCCTGTGCCTGACATTCAGTGCCAAAAGTAGCAGCAGACTTGGTTCAGCAAAGCTATGTCAGTCATCACATCACATTAACTGTGTCATTCAGCGCTACCTTTGTGGCTCTGCCTGTATTCACTTGGTCTGCTTTGGTTATTATAACTGCTTAAGAGCTGTGAGCATTAGAACGAACACCAAGCTCTCCTCATACTAAGTGAGATGATACAGAGTAGTTTGAATCAATGCTGGGTACTCTCTTTTCTTTGAGAAGTGGTCTACGAATTTATTTGTTTCTCTGTTTATTTTGGTTTTTGAGACAGGGTTTCTCTGTGTAGCCCTGACTGTCCTGGAACTCACTTTGTAGACCAGGCTGGCCCTGAACTCACAGAGATCCACTTGCCTCTGCCTTCCAAGTGCTGGGATTAAAGGTATGTGCCACTACCATGTAAGACAGTATTATATTTCTGAGTTTTTTGTTTCAAGGAATTAGAACATTAAAAATTAAAATTGCAGTCACAGCAGTTCACCGAGATACACTGCATACACTCAGCAGTCACCTGGAGGTTGAGCCCTCATGACTGAGGACAGCTTGGGAACGTGGAGTTACCTGCAGTGCCAGCAACCGGACACCTTCCAGGGGCTTATCAGGGTCCACTTTCACTTCCTGTGTCCCAGCAAAGACTTCCAGGTCTTTGATGCTTTGGCAAGCCAGGTAAGAGCCCTAGTTAGGCAGAAAGAGTGCTGCACTCACCTCCAGCACGAGGAAGCGGGCATTTCTCTGAGGCGCATCAGGATTGACTTTAACGGTTCTCGCCACACTGAAAGCATGCAGGTGTGGGAAACGCTCTGCAGCACGAGAAGCACCCTGTGTAAACGTGACTACATCACCGTGAGGACACGGGCTAGGTATGGCCTAGGCATCACAGCCAAATTCCACCCAGATACAGGAGCCCACATTCCCCCAAGGAGACACCTCAGAAAGAGCACAGGATGGAAAGGGACTAACCCAGAACTCAGCTTTTTTGTTTTTTGTTTTTTAAAGATTTATTTACTTTATTTATCGACTTTATGCCAGAAGAGGGCATCAGATCCCACTATAGACGGTTGTGAGCCACCATGTGGTTGTTGAGAACTGAACTCAGGACCTCTGGAAGAGCAGCCAGTGCTCCTAACTACTGAGCCACCTCTACAGCCCCAGAACTCAGTTTTTAAGGGAAGAAAACTCTAAAAAGAGCACAGATCCCAAGAGCAGAGTCTGAAGGATTGCCACAGAAGAACAGAGCTCATGTAAGCACCACCCAGTCAAGGAGCAGGATGCCCAGAAGCCTCCTTCACCAGCTTCATTTACTCCAGAGACCATGAATTCATCCTGAGCTTCCTGTGCCCTCTTCTCAGCACTCCATGTCCATCTGTCTCCCACAGAGCACAGAAACAACTAAGACCACAGGGAGGGATAGTCTCCAGGGGCCCTGCAGTCTGAAGCCAGCTCATCCAGAACCAGAGCTAGGCCATTGTAGGGAGAAGGTCCAGGTAACATGGGGTGCTGGTGGGCACCAGGTCCTAGGCCAACCAGGGTCTTGGTCTATCTTCACAAAGCACTCCAATTCTCTTCAAAAGGACAAAGCAAAGACCACAAACCATTTATGCTGCATGCCCCCAATCTTTCTGTCTCTGAGACAAGGTATCATGTAGCCGAGTCAGACTTCCAACTCACAATGTAGCTGTGNATGATCTTAAACTCCTGGTCCTCCTGCCTCTGTCTTCCCAGGGCTGGGATAGCCAGCTTGAACCAGCACCTGGCTTATATTGCCTCTTTTAGACAAACTATTTTCCATGCAAACTATCAGCAATAGTCATCTTGGGTTGACTTATATTTTGAACAGTTAGGAAACTAAGGCCCTGGGCTTCAGGTCACATGATGCTTCTCTGGGCACTAAAGACTGGGCTTCCTTCTGGGGGTTCCATAAGCCCCTCCATAAGTGGCTAAGGGAGGCCAGCTCTGTGAAAAGCACTGGTAGCACCTCCAGTACAACCCCTCCAATCCACAGAGAGGCTGTGCCCCATTGGGTGATGAAGGGGAATGTGTCAAAACACAAAGAGCCCTCCAAGCCCTCTTCTGCCTCTGCTCACTGTGCCTCTAAAAATCAATCCCAGCAGAAAGCAGAGGAGCTGTGTCACTGACTTGACTCTCCCAGGGAAAGCTTGATTCCTTCCTAACAACACCAGCAACACTTCTGTACCTTAAAGTTGGGAATCCTGTGATGAACAGGTCGGGGAAAGTCAGCTAAATCATGTGATTCCATATAGTCCCAAATTTGTTCACGGATGCCTTGCTTGGAGACACCTATGACAACAAAGGACTGTGATTTACTGATAAAAAGCAACCCCACAGTGCATGTAGCCACTTGTATATCTGTCATTGTGACAACACCACCTGCACAGGAGTTTGTGTCCACACTAGACCAGCTTAAGGTGCCAAGTGTCCCTTCAGGGCAATGGAAATATTAGTTTTCCCTCAAGCTTCCTTACCAGTTGAGAGAAGAGCTACTCAGGCTCCATTTCTGCTAGGAAACAAGAGCATACTGTAAAACACAGCTATGAAGTCATTTGTATTTTCTCTGCAGTACTTGGGGCTCCAGCATAAAGCACTCTCTGATGAACTACACACCTTTTTGAGGAAGGTTATCATTCTGTTGTTGTTGTTGTTGTTGTTGTTGTTGTCAGACGGGCCTTGAACCTGAAGTGTTCTTGCTTCAGCCTCCCAAGTAGCAAGCAGTATGAGTGTGTACCATCAGGTTTGGCTAGAATGTAGTCTTTTTAATTATTTAGTGGTGCAGTGGGTCAAATTCAGGGCTTTAAGTGTGTTAAGCAAGCACATCACTGAGCCACACCCCCAACCTATCCTTTTAAAATGTTAAACCTTACAAATGTTAAATTGTTAAACCTCACAAGACTGGTGTGTAGAACGCCTATTTGTCTTTTTAAATGATTTATTTTGTGTGTGTGTGTGTGTGTGTGTGTCCGCGTTTGTTTACGTGTTTATGTGCACCATCAGCAACTGCGGGGGATGGTGGCATGCAGGTGCCAACGGAGGTCAGGGGCCGGAAACATTGGATCCTTTCCCTTGGAATTAGAATTGTGAGCTATCTCATATGCTTGCTGGGACTGAACTCCAGTCCTCTGTAAGAGCAACAAGCGCTCTTAACCACAGAGCTATCTCTCCAGCCCCAACTTTTGTCCTTTGTAAACTGTGGCATCACAGCGTTTGCAAGGGCAGATCCCACTGACTGGTAAGTGGATGCTTTCCAAACTTTCGCTGCTTGGTGCATACGCTTCCTCGTTTAAAATGCTTTGTAGCGCGGGGCAGTGAATACGCTGCGCCGGTACTCGACGCTGAACGATCCCACTCCCCATCCCCACCCCCGCTCTGGCTATTTTAAACGTGTCCATCCCCGCTAGGTGAGAGCCGGACTGATTCTCCCTCGCGGCTGTCAGCCTGGGCATCACAGCCACNTTCGGACCACGGGGACTTCGCTGCCGTCCCAGCCTCGGTTTCCCCCACTGCCCTCTGCGTTCCTCACCAGTCTGCGCCTCCATGGCCAACAAACGTCACAGCGCGGCGCCTCTCGCCGCTCAGGCTGGCGCTTTCAGTGACGTCAAACGCCTGAGCTTCGAACCGCACCTGCGCACTGAGGCTAGATGGTCTCGGGGCACACGCATGCGCAGGCGACGCAGCGGGCTGGGTTCCCGCTCTGGGGTTGCTTTCTTTCTAACTTTACACTTGCCGAACTGCAGGAGCACGCAACGCCTCGGTGGACTTGAGGTCGCCGCTGGAGCCGCCTTTTAACAAGGATNCTCCGGACTTCCCGGGGACACATAAGCACACATTCGGATTATATGGAACATATATAACACATAGAGGGCCGACAAAATGGCTCAGCTGGTAAAGGCGCTTGCTACCAAGCCTAACAACTTTAGTTCCATGCCCAGGACCTACTGTAAGAGATCGGTATTGGCTCAGGACCCCGAAGACCAAGTTCTCAGCACAAAGGCGATTCATTAGCCCCAGGAGGACAGGGGGCAGGGAATAAGAGACAAAGACAGGCGATAGAGGACGAGGGAGAAGGGGAAGGGAACAAGGGGGAGGGGGCAGGGGTATTTGCGGAGGGGCGGGGGAAACAAGGACAGCCTCTGAATAGAAAGGAGACAGCCGTGGCACATAGGAAAATGGTGATTTGTAAAGGTACAAAGGGAAACCGTGTTAGGATGAGGTGTTTAATTTTAATTGGGCATGTTAATTAGGTGTGCCAGTGGGGGCTTTTGATTGTTGGACTTCAATACTTTGATAGCTGGACCTTGGTAGTCAGCCTCAGGAGGAAGTGGCCAAATAAGGGAATAGACCTTGGGGGCTAGCTTTAGGGATGTAATCTAATGGTTTTTAGAAAGGCAGAGGGAATGGGGGAGAAGGGCAAGACCTGACAGAGCCATGTTTGCCATGCTCCAGCTGGCCAGAGTCCCTTCATGCACATAGTGGAAGGAGAAAAAACTGACACCTTAAAGTTGTCCCCTGACCTCCTCAAACGGTGCTGCATTTTGAATCCATACACATTTATCATGCACATACACAAAAATACATGAAGCATACATATACATGTATATGCAAGTATGTGTAGACTATCTTGTGTGTGTATCTGTAGAGACACCGCTTGAAATTCAAAGTTAGCAAGAAAACCTGTATGTAGGATTGGATCTGAGACTGGGACACCCACTAGGATTTCCAGCTTCCTGTGTCTCAGGACAAAGGACTATCCTAGGGACATGTGGTTAGATATAGAAATAAAAAGTGTTTATTAAAGAAAGGAAAGATACTCTTGAAATGAAAAGGGTGTAAGCTGGGGACAGCCAGAAGCTCAAAAGGGCTGGGCCCGAAGGCTTCTGACACCCACTCCAGCCTTTACCCATTTTGGGCTTTTTGGGTTATGCTGTGTTTCATGCTTGTGGCCAGGTAGAGAAAGGTTTCTAGGCTTTTTTATCAGATGGCCTCTTTCATATGAGGTGTGTGTGTCCTCAAGCATGTGTGTGCAGGTGGAGGTCAGGGACAGCNTCAGGCTTTTTGTTTGTTTGTTTGTTTTTCGAGACAGGGTTTCTCTGTGTAACAGTCCTGGCTGTCCTGGAACTCACTTTGTACACCAGGCTGGCCTTGAACTCACTGAGATCCGCCTGCCTCTGCCTCCNGAGTGCTGGGATTAAAGGCGTGCGCCACCACCACCCAGCAGCCTCAGGCTTTTTTACTCNTTCTTCTTAAGCCACTGTAGCTGTACCTGCTGGCTTCTTGCTGTGTGTTTAAGGGTGGCAATAAAGAAATAGGCTGGTTCCCAGTGCAAGGAGGAATGGAGGTGACTTAAAGGGTGACCAAAGCTGCTCTGCGTTTGCATGTAGTCAGTATACTGTGCATTTGGAGCATCTGAGTGGCTAGGGATGTCAGTTCAAGTCTGTGGCGGCTGCCTAGCTCCTACCCACCCCAGCCTCTGATGGAGGATTCTGTTGTTTGCTTTGCAGCCTACCTTTGTTTGCACCTTGAAGAAATAAGGCTCCCCTGAACTGTTCCATCCTTGTGAAATGTGGCCTCATGGCTGCCATCTCCACCTATTCCCCAGTTGGTTAGAGTTTGTTAGCACTCGGCCCTTCCTGCCTACTGATCACCATAATAATTGGTGCACTTTTTTTTTGAGACTGGATCACACTATGCAGCCATGACTGGCCTGCAATTCACCATATAAACCAGGCTGGCCTTGAAATCACAGATCCACTTGTCTCTGCCTTCTGAGTGCTGGGATCAAAGGTATGCACAGCCTCACCTGGCAGGATTCAATTTTTATTGGTTATTGGTTTTGAAGTTTTAGGTCCACAGCAAAAGCCACAGAGAGTCCTGTATGCTCCTCTTACAGAAGCAGAGCCTTCCCATTGTCACACCTCTGTCAGAGTGGGAAAGCTGTCACATGAGCAGCCCACACAGTCAACTCATTGTCACCCTGGTACACAGCACTCTTGGTGGGGTAATATAGTTTCCTGTGAAAGATGGGAGTGGGGGAGGGGACAGTGTTTCAGAGATGGGAAATGGGAACAAAATAAGAAAGGAAGAGAGCAGACTTGAATTTGGATCCAGCAGAGATGTGTTGTGGCTGAGAGCTGAGGGTGTGTCTGGACATTGGGATGAATCAGGGCCACGGCTGCTCATGGAAGATCACCAATAGGAAGCCGCTAAGTCAGCTAGAAGGTAGATAGTGGTGTTTAGGCAGGTGGACAGGGCAGGGAAACAGAGTCAGGAGAAAGGAGGAGGGGTGTGGTGGAGTTAGGAAGCTGATAGACTAAGGGGTGTTACTACTTAGGCTGGCTGATGGCAGCAAGAATGTCTAGGAATCTTTGTGATGCCTCAGGATTCCCGGTCTTGCCAAAATGTAGTCTCCCATGGCAGGCCAGGCACTGATGGCTGCCGCTCAGAGCCCAGGAGAACACCATGAAAAGCAGAACAAGGGGAAGGAGTGCCCAAGAGGAACATCCTAGTCTCAGGAGCTGGGCTTGCTGTTACAATTCCCCAAGACTTAGGGGTTTCCCTTCTCCTCCTCCTCTTCTTCCTCTTCCTCTTCCTGCTCTTCCTCCTCATCTTCTTCTTCTTTTTCTTCCTCCTCTTCCTTTTCTTCTTTTATAGAAACAAGACATCTCTACATANTCCTGGCTATTCTGGAACTCACTAAGTAGACCAGGCTGGACTTGAACTCAGAGATCCATTTACCAGGCTTTCTTTTGGGTCACCAACCAGCTCCAAATCATGACATGGAAATGTATTAGTTATGAATGCAAGGCCTTAGCTTAGGCTCATTTCTTGCTAGCTCTTATAACTTAACCTGTTTCTATTCATCTATGTTTGCCTTGGGGCTTTTTATCTTTCTTTCCTTCTGTATATCTTACTTTCACTGTTTCTCATGTCTGGCGGGCTGGTGGCTGCCTGGCTTCTGGCTCCAGGAGTGACCCCCACTTTCTCCTGTTGATTCTCTGCCCATCAATCCCACCTATCCCTCTCCCTGTCTCTTATACACATCTAGATGTGTATAAGAGACAGCCCCTCCTCTTCTCTTCTCTATTGAGCCTAGATTTCTCCTCCTATTTATTTTCTCTGTCTGACAGCCCTGCCTGTCCCTCTCCTGCCTAGCTTTTGGATGTTCAGCTTTTTATTAGACTAATCAGGTGCCTTAGGCAGGCAAGGTGAAACAAATGCAACACATCTTTACATAATTAAACAAATGCAGCAGAAACAAATGTAACAATCCTTACATTATGAAACAATGCAGCATAAACAAATGTAACACATCTTTACATAGTTAAGTATTCCACAACAACCCATCTGATTCTGCCTCCCAAGGGCTGGAGTTAAAGGTGTGTGCCATCATGCCTGGCTAATGTTTTCTTTTCTGTCCCTCCTTATCCTGGTCTTCCTCTTTCTCGTCCTCTTCCTCTCTCTTTTCCTCCTTTTCTTCTGCCTCTTCCTGCTCCTTCAGGTGTTTTGAGACAGGGTCTTACTCTCTGTCCTGGCCTTGAATTCACAATCCTCCTGCCTCAGCCTCCCAACCTCCCAAGTGTTAGGATTACAGGCCTGTGACACCACACCTCAGCTTGCATTTTCTTTTCCCTTGTGTGTGTATGTGTTGTAGTGGTGTTTCCTTTGTGTGCACATGTGAGCAAGCTATTGTCACCCTCATGAGCTATCCACCTTGTTTTTTGATTGTCCCAAGGAATTGCCTGTATCTACCTCCTGATGGATTTCCAAATCCTGCTGGATTTCCAAGGGCACACTACCATACCCAGATACTTACTTTTATTTTTTAACATGGTTGCTGCTTACAAGGCAAGCATTTTACCAACTGAGCCCTTTCTTACTCCAAATACCTTCTAACTGGAACATGTGGCATGAAAGAGGGGATGGAGGTGTCCTGTCTAGTGTCCTCTGGTTTCTAGAATTGTCATTACTATGGGGGACATGTGAGACTGTCCCCTGAGAAAGGACTGGGACCTAGGCTGTTGACCAGCATCCCTCTGTACTGACATCTGGCTACATGGCCTTCCAGGACTTGGCTCACTCTCCTGAAGCACTCTTAGATGAAACTTATTTCCCTGGAAGTCGGGGAGGACACCTCTCCAGCAGATTTTACCAGTCATTCATTTATTTATTTTGGATTGTGAGGCAGGACCTCAGAGCCCAGGACCTACATGGTGGAAGCACAGAACTGACTTCCGATGCCTGAAAGTTGCCCTTTGACCTCCATACAGTCACCTTGGCCCACATTCCCCTGCCCCACATAAATAAATGCAACACATTTTTAATTAGAAAAGGAAGAGATCCTAACAGCAGAGTTCTAGGCTGCCCTGCCACCACTTCCTTCAGCTGTGTGTGTGGCCTGGCAACAAATGCAAGCAGATCCTACCAGCCTGACTGGTGTGGCTGAGAAATGGAGACAGTCAGAGGTGTGTGCGTGCGGAGGGGAAAGGAGACAGGGGGTCCTCATCGGAGGCTTCAGAGGAGAAGGCTGGGAGCAGGTACCTGAACCTGAGGGACAGCCAAAGGCTCAGCAGGTGCAATGGGCCTGAAGAGGGTCCTGGAGGAAGTACGGTGAGGGCAACCCTAGTTTTGTCACCCCTAAAGGTAAAGGGGGAATCCCATGGTACAGAACAGGGGTCCACTGTGCCCCTGCCTTACTCAGTCCATGAGCGTCCTGTTGCTCCTGTGAGGTCGCAGTGTCAGTCTTAATGGCCACTTTGAATCACTGGTCCAAATTGGGGGATCTGAGTCTGGCTCATGCTCAGAGCTAGGAGTGTCAATCTGGTAGGCTGCAAATCCCATAGAAACCAAATGTCCACCTCCTTACCCTTTTCTTTCCTGGCCCCTGGAGATGGTCACATTCCTTTCTGACCTCGCAGTGCAGGCTCCCACAGGGGTTCACAACATCACAGCCATTCATGGCTGGAGTTTTAGAAAATCTCAAAACAGTGGCAGAGGGGACACTTGGTGATTCTTGATAAACAGTCTCCATTCACTGCTGTGGAAAGACCTTTGCTTTCTGTCATTTTTTTTTATGTTTTCAGCATTATAATGATGTTTTGATTTTGAAAATTTCCAAGAAAAATTTCCAGAATGCTACAAGGGAGGTGCTAAGTCTAAAACTTGCCATTTTGTTACATTTGTAGGTCTCTCTTTCCTATTCCTATCACCTGTGTTAGTGCGGACTGTCAACTTGACAGAATCTATACTCACTTGGAAAGGGGACTCTGAGCATGTCTGCAGGGGATTATCTTGCCGTCATGAACTGAGGTGGGAGGATCCAACACTGTAGACATCTCCATTCCCTGAATGGAGTTCTGGACTGTAGGAAACATAATGAAGCCAAACACTAGCACTGTGGTTGCCTCAAGCTCCTGCATTGTGACAAGATCCCCCTCCCCCTGCAAGATGAGGAACTGTGAGCTGAAATAAACTCTTTCCCACTTAAATTACCTTCGTCAGAGTATTTTATCACGGCACAGAAAACATCATTAGGGAGTATTTACTTTCCTCTCTCTTCTCCTCTCTTCCCTCCCCCTCCCTTCCTTCCTCCTCTTCCTCCCTCCCTTCCTCCATCCCTCCCTTAGCAATGCTGGGATGGAACTCAGGGCCTTGTGTGCCAGGCAATCACTCCTCTTTGCAGCACATCCCCTTTCAAATCTTTTCAGAGTTGCAGAGACTAGATGTCAGCCCTAAATATTATGACATGTTCTTACCTGAGCACAGTCCTATCTCACTCAGGGATCTTAACCGGGGGCAGATGGCTATGCTACACACACTCCGGATTCCAATTCCCTCAGACCTGCCCTTTATTTGTTTTAAACTTTCTGCCACCTAACATCAAACATTGCATAAAGCCATTGGGTTTCCTTAATGCCCTTTGACCTGAGAGGACCGACCATAACAGGCTGCTCAGTCTTCTCTTAGAGATCAGGCCTCAATTTCAGTTTCCTGAGACTGGGTAAGCAGTTTCTGAGGGAGTTATGAACAAAGGACAATCAATCTCCAACACCCTCGACAGCAAGGATGAGGAGGCCTGGTACATGCAGCACCAGGCCAGGCCAAGCCTGAGCCACACTCAGCATAACCAAATAAGGACAAAGCTTGGGACCTGTTCAGGCCTGCCCCAAAATGGAAAAACTGTAGCCTTAACCAACCCCTACTAGCCCTGACCGATTAGAACATACTAATATGATTACCACTTGCTTAAGCNAACTGCAGACAAAATGACCTAACTGCTCTAAGAACTCCCCTTGGCTATGTTTAATAGAAGCCGGCGAGCTCCTCTCGAGGTCATTGCCATTTTGCCTTTGTCAGCCCCAGCATGCTGGAATAAACAGCGTTCTTGTTNATTGCTTACGTGGATGGTGGTCTCTTGTGGGACTTCTCCTGGACCCTAACGGACCCTCCCACCCTCACCCCTTTCTTCACCATCTCAACTCCTGAAAAAGTCATTCTCAGTAAAATGAGTTTGAATCCACCAAGGGTTGAAAATTCTGTCCTGAAAAAGGTAAATTCTAGAAGCTGACTCACAGGGCTGTTTAAAAAGTAGCTCTGAGGCTGGGCGGTGGTGTTCACACCTTTAATCCCAGCACTCTGGAGGCAGAGGCAGGTGGATCTCTGAGTTCAAGACCAGCCTGATCTACAGAATGAGTTCCAGGATGGTCAGGGCTACACAGAGAAAACTGGCCGGGAAAAACTAAAATAAATGAATAGATAAATAAATAAATAGCATCTCTGATGGGCCATGATGTACACCTTTAATACCAGCACTCAGGCAACAGAAACAGGTATATCTCTGTGAGTTCCAGGCCGGCCTGGTCTACATAGTGAGACCCTGTCTTGAAAAGGGAAGATGTCTCTCTGCCCATGTCTAACCCACAAGTCAGTTCCCAAGTAGCCTGAGAACCTGGGACTCTTCTGCTATCTCGTTCCTAAAACTGAAGGCATCTCCTGAGCCCAAAGGATGCTAAGCAAAGAGCTGAGAACAAAATCAGCTTCCAGCTTCTCTGCATTGGTCCACTCTGGGCCTGGAAGGCAGAAGTCTCCGGACCCTCTAGACCGTGCCTGTCATCACACACCCCAATAGTCAGCTATCTGCTCAACTTCCCAGCCCTCCCACAACACATCTCCGCAGGTGGCAGGCAATTTGTTCAACAGCCCTGTGAGGCGAATCCAGCCTTCTAGCCAGCTAGGATGTGCAGAACCTCTTTGCTTCCTTGGAAACTTCCAGAAGTTTCAAAAGATGTTTCGGTCTCTCAGCAGCCTTGATACATGGCAAAGCTATGGAAAATGACTTTATGTAAGCTAAGTGTCAGGCACAGTTGACTTAATCTTCTTTCTGAGTTTTTCNGGCTTTATTCTTGCAGTGCAGGGCGTCCTGGCGTCCACAAGATGTCAGCACTTTCATTAGAACCAAACTTGTCTGGCTTTCTTCGCTCCTTCTTTTTTTTCTGCTGTAGTTCCCCAGTTGGCCTCACGATGGCACCATCACCCACGGAGTGCGTGTCTCCAGGTGATGGAGCCGTGGCGCCCGCCGAGGAAGAAAGACCCTCGGGAAGCCGGGGGAGGCACCTCTCTGCCCTTTTCATCGCTTATTATTTGACTAACACACAAGGCCCCCTGAGGTCTGCTTTGCTTTCGTCTCGTTGACAACAAGACAAGAAAGAGAAGGAACAAGCAATAAGCAAGAATGTAGCAACTCTTAGTGGGCTGCCTCGAGGCCTCTGCAGGCTGTCGGAGCCGCGTGATGTGGTTCCTGCCACGTCCAGGTGTGTGCAGTGTTGTTTTAAGATTTCTCAGTCGGCCTCACGATGGCACCATCACCCACGGAGTGCATGTCTCCAGGTGATGAAGCCGTGGCGCCCGCCGAGGAAAAAGGGCCCTCGGAAAGCCGAAGAGGTACCTCTCTGGCCTTTTCATCGCTTATTATTTGACTAACACACAAGGCCCCCTGGAGTCTGATTTGCTTTCCTCTCGTTGACAAGACAAGGAAGAGAAGGAACAAGCAATAAGCAAGAATGTAGCAACTCTTAGAGAGTTGAGGCCTCTGCAGGCTGTCGGAGCCGCGTGACGTGGTTCCTGCCACGTCCAGGTGTGTGCAGTGTTGTTTTAGAAACCAGAACAAACAGATCTCTCATTACTCTACATAAGTTGGAGAAGCCCAGGTCCAGAGCAGAGGAATGCCCCTACCACCTCTCAGCCTCCTAAGGAGCCACCAACCCCTTCTGGGGTGGGTGCCTGTATGTGACTGCTAAATCAAAGTTCTCTCCAAGNGGACACTGGTTTAAACCTGGCCATACTCAGGCACAAAGTGGCCTTTGGGGATTTAGATTTCATAGTCGGAGGGGTTTGGTTTCTGCCCTGTGCTTTGATAAAGCTATTTAACACGGACACACACACACACACACACCATACTCAGGCACAAAGTGGCCTTTGGGGATTTAGATTTCATAGTCGGAGGGGTTTGGTTTCTGCCCTGTGCTTTGATAAAGCTATTTAACACACACACACACACACACACACACACACACACACACACACACACACACAAAACCTCATTAAAGCAGAGTATATTGTCCCTGCAGGAAGCCCATGGATGAGGGGGGGATGTTTCTTGATCAATGAGTGGAATTCCCAGCAAAATCGTGAGAAAAATTCAAAACTGCCTGCCACGAGTTTCAGGGGTGAAAAGGCACTTTCTGTCATAGTCATTAAAAAAAAACCACCCTCCCCCCGGAAAAAAAAACACACGAATGCAAATACACTAGGGGCATTGGAACAATAAGGTCTTAGTGGGAGCCTGAGAGTAGGGGAGAAGGCTTACACCCCTACCCAGACAGGCACCCGACCTGCACCCGAGAAGCCTTATTTTGCTGCTTAAAGGGGGTGAAGGGGAAACACGTCAAAGAAAAATCCAGAACAGCCACCAAAAAAAAAAAAAATGTGTTTCCCAAGATACTTCAGGTCAGGGGCCCTTGTACCTCCCTTCCCTTTAGATTCTTAAGTTATCTTGTCAAAGATAATACTTATTTGGTTGTTTCGATGATAATTCATGGGATGCCATTAATGTCATTGCTCAAGCGTCAAAGCTGAAAAACAGGGCTCTAATGTCTCAGCCTTTTGCTGAAAATCTAATGGGGGGGGGCAGGAAAAGCTGAGACAAATGTTTTATCTGTCGCCTTCTTCCCTACCCAACCGGACCAACAACTTCCAGAAGGTTCTGCGAGGCATGGAGCCTTTCCGAAGGGATGTCCCAGTGCTTCTGGGGAAGCGGGCAAGCAGGGATCCGATGACGACCGGAGGTGTTGAAGGAATAAATAACCACTTAACAAATAAACAAACCGTCCCTGGGATTTCTAGAGGGAAGGAGAAAGTTTGAAGGTCGGAGACCTCCGTGTCGCTGCGCATCGAGACTGGCAACAATGAAAATCCTTCAGTTACCAGGCCCTCTGCTGAGCCGTTGGTCCCCAGCTCACCTTATCAAAACTCAGCAAAAACAGACAGACTGAAATATAGTCAATTTACAGGATCCCAAAGATGCCTCAAAGTGGGACCTGGCGCGGGCCAGGGAAGCAGGTCGGAGGCCACGCAGTGCGGCACTGCCATAAATCTCTGGCGGCGAAGCCCCGGGTGGAAAGCAGGCCTGGGGCTCCCCACGCGGGGAGGGGACCCCGGCCGGCCTGCACTGGGGACACCTTCGGGCAGCGCGGGAGTTGGCTTCCCAAAGCAATTGCATATCTGGAGAGAAGGGAGAGCGGCCGGATGGATGACACGGGAGGCTAGCCCGCCTCTACGCGGGAGAAGAGAGGGAGAAAACAAGCGGTGGGTTCACGCGCTTCCCTGAGCCCCACGAAATGGGCTGGAGGACGCAGATCAGTCACCTAAGCCACAGCGAAGACTGAGGCTCAATTGCTCCCGAGGTGTTACCTCCCCGTTTATTTTTCCCGCCGAGCCTTCCTTCCCGGGCCGACCCCCAGGCGTGGGAGCTAGAGGAACCGAATTCTACAACCCGGCCTCCTTTGTGGGCTCTTCTTCAACACTCTAACCTCGAAGCGCCCTGTGGATTTATTCACCATTGCATTCAGGAGGCCCTGCCGGCTCAATCCGTTTGCTCTGAAACCATTACAACTAGGCCCCGATAATTAAGAAATCTAATTATTCACCTCTTAACTCATTAATAAGAAAAATCTTTAGGATCTTTGCTACTTACAAGGTNTTAGTCGGGGCAGACCTTTGCCCAACTTCATCAATTCGATTTTAAATTCCAAACTAAACCTCTTTTTTTGCTGTGGACACGTGGTCTCGTTAAACAAAATGTGATAATAAAATAAAATTTAATAAGATGTAACTTATTTTTAAAAGTCCTCAAGTTAACTTGAGCTACAGGGGGTGGAGGGGGAAAATCTGGCTAAGAGCAGCTGGGTCTTAGAGCCGACGGATTCCAGCGCTTCTCGCCCTGATTGGTTCCATCCTTCTCACAGCTGCCAGATGATTGGTTCAAACTTCCTGGAGGGGGCGCGGCCTGAGGAAAGTAAAAACTCGCTTTGAGCCTGAAGACTTTTGAAACTTTTCCCAATCCCTAAAAGGGACTTTGCTTCTTTTTCCGGGCTCGGCCGGGCAGCCTCTCCGGACCCCAGCTCGCTGAGGCTGCGGGCTGCCCTTCTGCTGGCGGGGCTGCGAGAGCCGCGGTCTCCTTTCCTAGCGTTCAGAAGGGTCGGTCTCGCTCCACGATCCCGCGTGCCATCTCTGCCGCCAGTTCAGGGCTGCCACCCGCCGGGCCGAGAGCGCGCGGCCAGCGGGGCCGCCCCGGGCGCGCCCTCCAGGATGCTGACCCGCCCGGTCGGCTGAACCCGAGCGCTCCGGTCGGCCCGAGCGCCCGCGCNTTTCGCGCGTGGCCCGCGAGGCTGCCCCGAGCAGGGGCTGCCCGCGCCACCCGGTCCCTTCCTGCCCTCCTGCTCCGGGCCTCGCTCGCCGCGGGTCGCAGTCGGTGCGCACAGGCGGCCGAGCGTCTGGGACGCAGCATGCAGGCGCGCTACTCGGTGTCGGACCCCAACGCCTTGGGAGTGGTGCCCTACTTGAGCGAGCAAAACTACTACCGGGCAGCGGGCAGTTACAGCGGCATGGCCAGCCCCATGGGCGTCTACTCCGGCCATCCGGAGCAGTACGGCGCCGGCATGGGCCGCTCCTACGCGCCCTACCACCACCAGCCCGCGGCGCCCAAGGACCTGGTGAAACCGCCTTACAGCTACATCGCGCTCATCACCATGGCGATCCAGAACGCCCCCGAGAAGAAGATCACCCTGAACGGTATCTACCAGTTCATCATGGACCGCTTCCCTTTCTACCGCGAGAACAAGCAGGGCTGGCAGAACAGCATCCGCCACAACCTGTCGCTCAATGAGTGTTTCGTGAAGGTGCCGCGCGACGATAAGAAGCCAGGCAAGGGCAGCTACTGGACGCTCGATCCGGACTCCTACAACATGTTCGAGAATGGCAGCTTTTTACGGCGACGCCGGCGCTTCAAGAAGAAGGACGTGCCCAAGGACAAGGAGGAGCGGGCCCACCTCAAGGAGCCGCCCCCAGCCGCGGCCAAGGGCGCCCCGACGGGGACCCCGGTAGCGGACGCGCCCAAGGAGGCTGAGAAGAAAGTGGTGGTCAAGAGCGAGGCGGCGTCACCCGCGTTGCCAGTCATCACTAAGGTGGAGACGCTGAGCCCCGAGGGCGCGCTGCAGGCCAGTCCCCGGAGCGCAGCCTCCACTCCTGCTGGCTCCCCAGANGGNTCGCTGCCTGAGCACCATACTGCGGCGCCCAACGGGCTGCCAGGCTTCAGCGTGGAGACCATCATGACGCTGCGCACGTCGCCTCCGGGCGGGGATCTGAGCCCTGCGGCGGCGAGAGCGGGCCTGGTGGTGCCGCCGCTGGCTCTGCCTTACGCCGCCGCGCCACCAGCTGCTTACGCGCAGCCTTGCGCGCAGGGCCTGGAGGCGGCGGGCTCCGCGGGCTACCAGTGCAGCATGCGGGCCATGAGCCTGTACACCGGGGCCGAGCGACCCGCNCACGTCTGCGTCCCGCCCGCGCTGGACGAGGCTCTGTCGGACCACCCGAGCGGCCCTGGCTCCCCGCTCGGAGCCCTCAACCTCGCGGCGGGCCAGGAGGGCGCGCTAGGGGCCGCGGGCCACCACCACCAGCACCACAGCCACCTCCACCCG
>LZPO01044191.1:459836-472960 GCA_001675575.1 Neotoma lepida
CCCGCCCCCCAGGCCACCTCCTGGTATCTGAACCACAGCGGGGACCTGAGCCACCTCCCCGGCCACACGTTTGCCACGCAACAGCAAACTTTCCCCAATGTCCGGGAGATGTTCAACTCGCACCGGCTGGGACTGGAAAACTCGACCCTTGGAGAGTCCCAGGTGAGCAATGCGAGCTGTCAGCTGCCCTACCGAGCCACACCGTCCCTCTACCGTCATGCGGCCCCCTACTCCTACGACTGTACCAAATACTGACGCCCCCAGCCCGCCTTTGCCCCAGGCCCACACCGGCTTCGCCTCCCCATGGGACCCTTTACGACGGAGCCGCAGAAAGCGACGGAACGCGCCCCTGTCTCAGACCCGGGAGCAGAGAGCTCCGCGCAACTAGCAGGTAACTTATCCGCAGCTCGGTTTCTGAGATCCCAGCGAGTCCCTCTAACGGGGACGCAGCCCACCGAAACGAAATACCTATTTTAAATTTTTTTTGTTTCCCTACCCGGATACTGCGCCTGCTCCCTTTGGGGCTTCACAGATTAGTTTATGGACCAAACCCCCACAGGGACCCCTAATGACTTTCTGTGGAGACACCTCACGGGTGCGTGAGGTCTTTCCGGATGAGGTGCCTTCTGTAAACGAGTGCGGATTTGTAACCAGGCTNTTTTGTTGTTGCCCAGAGCCTTTAATATAATATTTAAAGTTGTGTCCACTGGATGAGGCTTCATCTTGCCCAACCGTTTCTGCCAAATTAAATTCAAGAAACCTATGTGGGTTTTTCTCCCCACAGTACCATGATAAAATAGAATTCTTTTCCCAAGTGTAGGTCTTTTACAAAACAAGAAAATAATTTATTTTTTTGTTGGTGGGGGATAACGAAGTCAATTATCTGATACTTTTAATTTAGGAAGTATGATGGCTTTGTACAGTAGACGCCATCTCGAGCATTCCTAAAAGACTTAAAAATTTAACTTCATTTGTGTTTGTCTTATGTGGTCTCAATGTTGTATTTACCTTAAAATAAACCCATGTTGTTTTTCTGCCCCAAATTCGGACAGTGTCTTTGTGTTCTTGAATTAAAAAAAAAAGTTGTAGTAAACCCACTTGTGATTATTTTTATGGTGCAGGTGGCCTGGTATGTGGATGNATGTACGTGTCATGGGATAATGGAGCTCTCCTTTAGTAATAGGGCTCTTGATTTGTTGAAGTATCCCACTCTGGGATTTTTCTCTCAAGGCAGTCTGAGAAACTGGTCTCCCCACAGGCACACATGGACAGGGTTGCCTGAGGGCAACTAGCTGACCTCTGAACAAAATGCTTTGCGGGACGCAGAAAACTCTTGCCAATTGTCAAAACAAAATGGTGTCACTCCATCTCAGTGTCCAGCTGTCCCCTGTGTAAGGGAGAAACAGAAAACGGACAAACGGTCACAGCTTGCCATCTTCAACAGCCAGAGCCTGGGGGAGCCCTGTGTTTCCTCCGTTTCCTTAAATGCGGACTTGTTGTCCCTGTTAGTGTCTGAACGACACAGGCAAGAGCAAAAGAGGATTGATGTCCTGTGTTTAACAGCTGGCTTTGGGGATCAGATGGGAAGTGACTTTTGGTCTGATGTAGTTCTCAATGTGGGCTTCAAATATTTACCCCCGCTGTGGTGAACAGGGAAGCCACGGTACCCCTTATAAACTCAATNTTTTAGCGCTGCAATGGGTCNGGTTTTCAGCACGCTAAAGAACACNGAGATAATTTTTCTGATTTTCATTTCTAAAAAAATTTTTGATAGAGACAAACCTTGCATATACCTGGGGGAGGGGTCAGTGTCTTTCTTACCTTTCTGCTGGCTGAAAAGCACGACTTCATTGCAGGCCTGTGTGTTGGACCTTAGGTGCTCAGCATCACAGATTCCCGCCCCAGTGGGAAACCTGTACTGTGCCCGTGGACGTTCTTCCTGCACAGATCATGTTGGCCAAGGGGGACCTTGCAGAAGGTCATCTGCTTGCCTCAGTGGTGGCCACNGTACCATGTGTACCATGTTATTGTTAAAACGGCAAGTTTTATATTTGCTTTTTTGAAATAGAATTAGGGGAACTTTGGATCCTGNTAATTCTCCCCATAATTCTCCCCATATGTGTAAGACAATCTTTCAACCTGCAACACCAGAAGGTGGCCCATGCTTCATTACCTTTTATAAAGTGGGGAAACAGGACTTGACGGGGGTGAGGGGGGAGCAGGTATGCCTTAGTTCCTGAGCCAGAGCAGATAGCTTAGGAGGCGCTCTGAAGATCTCTGGTCCCTTCCAACACTGGTTTCATTTTGCACCGTTCTCTTCAAACNACTTGCCCCAGGAGAAGCGAACTGCTTCCTAGCCAGCTGGCTCTCTCCTTTCCCAGATGTTTTAGGGGCCTCCCTGAAAGCTTGCCCTCATNTTAAGATTTGAACTCCTGGTGCCTGTGACTGACCCAGGAAAAGAAAGGAGGTGGTTGAGGGGTGCAGTTCTTAAAAGAGAACCCTTTTGGAGTAGGTAGCTAGAGAAAAGGCCCTGGACTGGCCCTATGCAAGTTCTTCCCTTTTCTTGGAACACAGACAGCCAGCTTGTGTCGCAGGCTTTTTCTAGGCCTCCTGGAGCAGCAGTGTGGAAAATAGGACCCTGGGAAATGTTGGTCTGGGGTGTCGCTTTCTCAGGTCAGTCAGAAGGAGGATAGGCCACAGTTGGGTTTCTAATACTTAGGCTCTGCTTGGCCCAGCCTCCCGCAGCTACAGCCGGCTCCTTAGAACTAGGGGTTTATCACCACTCTTCAGATATATCAGGAAGTGCCCCCCCTCCAATGTTGCCAGCAGCAAGGAGGCGAGGTCGGGCCACAATTTTGGGGGTCTTAACAGCTACTCTGAGAGCTGGATACTCTTTGCACTAAAACTTCTATGAGGACACAGATGGTCTTTGATTCACTGCCCCTACACNGGTCTTCCTTAAGCCACTCTATCCCTGGCAAGTCCAGGACATTCCAGGAAAAGGGGGCAAAGAGTTCTGAGATGGAAGGCCTGGCATGCCTACCCCAGATAGTCCANCTCTCTGCCGGGGTGATTCTGCTCTCCACCCAAACATAGCCTTGTCTGATAACCACGACTCAAGAAGACAACATGGCTGAGCAGATCGCAAAGAGAGGGCAGAGAAGANGAAAGCAAGCCCCTCAACCCTGGCATCTTGAGATGTTCCTGTGGGTTTACCCCAACTGCCTGCTGCCCTTAACCAGGTGCACTGATGAACCAGCTGCTCCGCTTGAACAGATTCCGGTCTATGGAGAGCCCTCCATGCCTCACACTCCCAACTCAGACGCTGTGGCTGGAGGGAGCATTGCCTTCCTATTACCATTGCCTTCTTAGGCTGAAGTTATGCGGCCACACCCGCTGTTTTCAGGAAGTGCCTGCCAGCCTCGTTCCTGCTCACACCTCTTCCTAAATCAGCTTGGATCTGCAGCTATAACCCTCACTGCCTGANTTNGGTGGCCTGTCACAGCAGATGAAAAATCGACGATGACTTTGGTCCAGAATGTGTCCAACTGGGACTTCGACTCCTACATTTCAAGGCATGGAACCATTGTCGCCTGGGCATCACCAGGGATCCCAAGATAGACCAGTTTATTACTCTTAACCTCTTTCTCTATTACTCTTACCGAACAAAATGGCGATCAAAAGTTAGAAGGAGAAGAAAAAGAAGGATCCAGGGAATACTGGTGCTTGCCTCATACCCTTCAGGGTTCTCTCTCCTAGAGCGCCACTGTCTGAACTCTGGGAAAGGCTAGTGAAATTCACATTATAGAAAAAGTTTTCAGCATTCTGCCAAAAGAAGTCTGTTGAGGAGTGTCTTCTTCATCTTTGCCCCCACTCCCAAATCCAAAGGCATCTTGTCTTTGTTGTAACCCAAAACAAGACATGAGGAAGTTGCCTCACGGCTCACCCTGCCTTCAGGGCTCTCTCATTCCTGTCAGACAGCTACAGCCTGAAGANNGGTCAGTGGGTGGCTGAGCTAGGGATGGAGATAATCTAAAGTCTGATTTCTGATTCAGGTGGAGGCACAGGCTGGGTCGGAGCCCAGAGTGCCATTTCCCTCCCACCCCCCAGATCCATCCAGTTGAGAATATTTGGAATGCTTTCCCAAACTTTGAGAAGCACTCCCTGCCCGCCTGTCTTGCTTGCCCTCCGTGGCGTTTCAAACGTTCGCTTTTTTGACACAGGCATCCAAGGAAGGGGGTAGCATGCTTTCACGGTACTTAGGAGGNTGGCAGCCACCAGCCTCATTGGAGACAGTGCCTGGGGAGGTGCCGTGCACCTTTAACTTGCGTCAGCCTTCAACAGCAGACAGATGTGCCATGGGTGTTGTTGGACGATGGGTCCCTTTGGGTNCTGTTGTCCAAATTCCTCAACACTCTTCAACAGACCTCTTTTGGCAGAATGCTGAAAACTTTTTCTCATGTGAATTTCACTACCCTTTCCCAGGGAATTCATCCTGGGGCCCTGAGTACATGCAGAGCTGGGCTGGAGGGAAGGGCAGTGACAAAGGTGCAGGCATCCTAGGTGACTAAGAGCCTTCAACCTGCCTGTTCTGCCATGGAGTATGGCCTTGTGTTTTTGGATCTCCGTCTCTGGCCACTGGGGTGCGAAGCCTGGATGGCCATTATACAGCTGTGGCCTTCCAGCCTGGACTCTGCTATTCCCCAGGCACCCCGCCTCCCAGGGAGTCTGTCTACAGTTGAAGCCCCAGCACCATTCCAGTCTAACTTCATCCCATTCCCTGAAGCTTTGAGGCTGGTTTCTTAGAATTGTGAAATAGAGTTTTAATGGGGGTTTGGGGGCAGTTCCAGTTCTAACATCACTGTCACAGGGAGAGTTCTCACAGAAGGAATTCTGCTGGCTGTCTTGCCTATCTTGAATGACTTAGAGTGGGGTAGTGGATGTGCCCTCAGGGCCTCCCTGGGAGCCTTTCCATCCTTTCTGGGAACAAGGTGCTCTATAAGTATGTCATTTGGAAAACCCTGCTGCTCTCTGGACCCCACTTAACATCAGCTGACCAGGCCCAGCCCCCATCTACACCCCCTGGGGGAAGCAGGGGTAGACTCTGTTCTGCTCTTTCCAAAAGGGGAGGGCAGCAGAAATAAAGCNGCCTTGGTTTGTAAGTGAGGATTCAGGGGTACCCTGAGGCTCCCAACACTGGGGTGGCACACTTCTCTCTCCTGAGGGCACCTGAACATTCAGGCCCCACTGTATCCACCTTTGAGGACAACCTGTGGCTTCGATTCCCTTTCTGCCTGTTACCCAATTGGCAGTAGCTGGGGAGCGCTCTGTGACTTAGTCTCAGTTTCATGCTCTGCAGAATGGGTGGATCTTCAGGTTTGTCTTTCACTGCTGCTGCAAGGGCTTGAGAAGGAAATTCTTTCCACAGGNGTCCTGAGTGCCACATACAGGGTGGCTGTTGTAATATGATTGTGTCCCTATCTTTGGACAGCTGTCCATGGGAGAACTGAGACAAGTTAACTTACTGGGCCTCAGTTTCTTGGTCTGAAAATAGAAATGACAAATGTTTCTTCTTTTAATTTGTCTGTGTGTGTGTGTGTGTGTGTGTGTGTGTGTGTGTGTGTGTGTGTATTACTGGGAACTGAATCCTGGAGTTCACACATGCCAGGCAAGTGTCACATCACTGTCCCACAAACACCTTCACTTAAAAATATTTTATTATTTTATTATTCTGGAGCTGGAGTTACAAGGTGGTTGTTAGCTTCGATACGTGGGTGCTGAGAACCAAACATGGGTCCTCTCAGAAGAATAGTTAAGTGTTCTTAACTACTAACCCATCTCTCTAGCCTGTCCTTTTTCAGACAGGATCTCATGTAGCCCAGGCTGACCTCAAACTCACTATGTAGCTGAGGTTGACTCTGAACTTCTGATCCTTCTGCTTCTACCCCTTAGGTGTTGAGATTACTGGCATAGGCCACCATGCCTGATTTATGTGGGCTTCCTGAACGCTAGGCAAGCGTTCTACCAACAGGTGTTGGTAGATCATTTACTTTTTATTTCATATTTTGTATTTTGAGACAGTCTCTCACTAAGTTGCCCAACTTGCTTTGAACCCACAGCGCAGCCCAGACAGACCTTGAACGTGGGATCCTCCTCCCTCAGCTTCCTGAGTAGCTGTGATAAGATGCCTGAGGCTACTTGGAGTTGCTGTGGAGGGGTGAAATGACTTAATGCAAACACTTCACACAGCACACAGCAGTGCTCAATTCACTTTAGTAAGGAGGCTTTGTCCACAGGGTTTCTCTATGCACCCCTGGCTGTCCTGGAACTTGCTCTGTAGACCAGGCTGGCCTCAAACTCAAGAGACCTGTTTGCCTCTACCTCCAGAGTGCTGGGGTTAAAGGCACGGCCTACCACCATTCTGTGTCAACAGTGGTTTTAAGTTTTAATGTGACCAGTCTGAGTCCCCACCCAAACATACTACATTAGGTGAGATCAGNGGCCCAGTGATTCTTATAATACTGNCATCTTAATAGGAAAAGAACTGCGGATGGACGCTGGGAGAACAATACAGATAGCCCTTCATTTGGAGTCCTACTTTGTTCTGGTTGTGCCTGGGAGTGGTGAGAGAATCCTAGCTCTTATTCTTCCTAGTCCTCGCTTTTTGGGAGGCCTGTCTCCTCCTCCATAACCTCCCGGAGGAGCGCACATCCGCTTTGTCCCAGCACTGGGAATGTGCCTGTCAGTTCTCATCCCACGCAGAAACCACTGCTCATTCTGCTTCCAGTCATCTCGAGGAGCATGGGGCTCTCCTGGGAGGGAGGTGGCTGTTTTTGTTTTTCGGGATTTGCACACTTAAGAAACCTGGTTGGAACCCCTCTTTTCGGTGACACCTACTCCTCCCAGGCTCCCCCACCGGGCCAGGTCCGTCTTCAGAGGACTGAGCTTCCGCACGAGGGCGCATCCGCTCCTAGACTCACAGACTCCTGGCCATTGCGCTGCAGTCCCCGGAAAGGCGGGAATGCGCCCCTGAGCGAGGATCCTCCCACAGCAGCCCCCCCCCTTTATACTCGTGCTAAGGCTGCAAGTGTCACCTGGGAGCCCAGGCTGCAGACCGCGCCCGTGCCGGACCGGGTGCACCGGCTCCAGCCTCTGCAGACACTGCCAAGCGCCGGCCCTGAGCCTCCAAGCTGCTGGTGCAATTCTGCTAAAGGTTTCTAAACTTTCCCCCCTTGCGGAGCCGTGCTCCGCCCACCAACCGGGCGTGTCTCCTCCAGCGACCAGCCCACGCCTAAAGTGGGCGGTGTTTATTATTGTTGGAATTCAAGCTCAGATTTGCCTGAGGGTTCTGAAGACTCGCCGAGACAGCACAGCGGGGCGCGCCTATCGGGAGGGTCGAGGTTGCGTGCTGGATTTGGGGTCCTGGAGAGCTCTGGGATTGGCGCGGGCTGCGGAGGTGAGGGAGGGTATTGCACGTGACACTGGTTTGTCTCTGAGTCTGTTAAGGGAGTTCAGAATCGAGGGACCCGGGTGGCAAAGTTGAGGTTGCTCACTCACCTTTCACCCCAAAATTAAAAAGAGTATTCTGGTGAAAGCCAGGGTTCTGAGAGAAACACATTCCGACCCCCCACCCTCACCCCCGTGCCTAGGCCGGTAGCCAGGGCTGCTTGCGGGAGTCAGATTAGAAATGCTGCAGTCACAGGGAGATGGAATGGGCCAGGGCTAGCTGGACACTCCCTCAGGCCCACCTTTCATCAAAATCAGTTTTGTTTTGTTTTGTTTTTGGTGTTGTTGTTTTCCAACCAGGGGTAAAACTTCCATTTTCTATTTCCTTACTCGCGTNTCTGTGGTGGGATGCTAGGACATCATAAACCCGAAGGCTATATTCTGGATTCCTCGCTTCCGAGTGGGACGATCAGCACCCNACTTCTCCATGTTCANAGACCATCTGAGTACCAGTCACAGGTCCAAATCTGGTACTCTCATTGGCGCTCAGTGCATCTCCCCCTCCAATGGGTAGCAGGCGGCCATTTCTTTACCCACTCGCACCCCTAAACACTCCTCTCTTCTGCAGATTACTCGGGGCAGCTGCTAACCCAGTTCTTCACACTGTTTTCACTTCCTTTCATAGAAACTAGCAGGCAGACATCGTGAATAGAGCCTGGTCATGCCAGGCTGACCTGCATCCCTACCCCANTGGAGGGGAACCAATTGGGGAAACGCCCCCTTTGGAATGAGCATCATTCAGGAGTTTGGATTCAAAGTTTGACGTGGCTAAATGTAAAATGAGACGGGGTGGGGGATGCTTACATCCCTGGTGGGTGGGTGGGGGGGACCAGCACGCAGGCTTCACAAATGCTTAATGTAATCACCAGCCAGCTGTGCACACTTGTAAAGCTGTTGTAACCCCCCTCCTTGTTATAAACAGGAAGGCACAGAGTATGGAGCTAAAGACCCACATTCACGAACACCAGCTCCCCGCCAGCTGCCACCCCCACTCCCTTATGGCATGCCTTGCTAGCAACCTTAGCCAGACCAGAAAGGCCTTTTTCCCTTCCCCTCACTCCCCAAGGGGGGCGGGATTCTGCAATCTTTAATGGAGTTAGGGACCNGGTACCCTGTCCACCTACAGCTTCCCAGAGCTGTTTGCTTTCCCCCCTGCAAAAAGACTGGCTCCTGGGGTCCACTCCTTTTCCCTGAGTCTCCGGGTGCCCTGTTACGTAGGGCCTCTGGGACAGTAGTCCCCCTAAAGAGTGCTCACCTCCCTGAGGTGTATNTAGTGTCTTCCCAACTCCCCAGAATGCCGAGAACGGTGCTATCTTTACATCGCCTATTAAGCTTAGAGGAAATAAAAGATCTTTCGTGGGAGGGTCCCCNAGACCAGCCTTAAAATGTACCCCTTTGCTTCCCCACCCCCATCTCCATCCCTCCTTCCTGGCCTAGCAGACCCAGCTCTGGGAGAGCCACCCGTCTCTCCACATCCTGCCTCGCTGACTGTGTGCTTACAGCGTCAAGGGGTGGACGTGGTATTTCAAACATCAGATCAGTGCGTTTATATATTGGGTGCCCGGAAATTTTTCCAAATAAACACAGCTTGATTCAACTTGGGTGGGCGGACTTATCAACAGACTAATTCTATAAACAAATGAGGAATAGCCCCGAAACCGATTGGCTGGTATCAAAAAGACACGTGGAGGGAAGAGCTGGGAGATTTTCAGCAATGAAATTTTAATTAATGTGGGTGGGCTGAGAACACAAGGACTGTTTATCATAGACAATTTATTTTCCAGCGCTAAGTCAACACATAATAGCAAACTTACAACAATTATTTAACATTTTTAAAGCCATGAAGAAGGGACAGAGCGCGCAGCGGCTGGAGAGAGCGGCAGATCGCAGGGCAGACGCACGGAGGGCTCCCCGGGAGGGCCCTGGCGCGGGGCGAAGTCCCTAGGCTGCCCCAGTGGCGGAGCGCAGAGGCTGCTGTCGCCATGAGCCACCTCTTCAATTCCCCGCTGGCCGCTCTGGCCACCTCGCCGCTGCTGTATGTGTACAGCCCCGAGAGGCCCGGGCTGCCCCTGGCCTTCACCCCTGCCGCTGCGCTGGCCGGCCCTGGCCGGGCCGAGCCCCCGCAGAAGCCGCCCTACAGCTACATCGCGCTCATCGCCATGGCGATCCAAGACGCGCCCGAGCAGAGGGTCACACTGAATGGCATCTACCAGTTCATCATGGACCGTTTCCCCTTCTACCACGACAACCGTCAGGGTTGGCAGAACAGCATCCGCCACAACCTGTCGCTCAACGAGTGCTTCGTGAAGGTGCCCCGTGAGAAGGGGCGGCCAGGCAAGGGCAGCTACTGGACGCTGGACCCTCGCTGCCTGGACATGTTCGAGAACGGTAACTATCGGCGCAGGAAAAGGAAGCCCAAGCCCGCCGCGGGTTCCCCGGAGGCCAAGCGCACCCCGGCGGAGCCGCCTGAGCCCGAGGTGGCCTGCAATGCAGGGTGCCCGGGCTTGGCCACTGCACCCCCGCCGCGCGCGCCGGATCGTGTTCAGTCCCCGACGGGAGGCACTGCGCGGCCAGCGCTCCTTCCGTGGTCCAACCCTGAGCCCTGGGACCCCGACGCGGACCGCACAGTCCAGGGCCCGGGGGCAGTGGCGGGCGGCCAGCGCAATTGCACGGTGCACCGCCCGGGGTCCCCTCTGCGCCCCGCCCCCAGCGGCTCCCCCAAGGGTTCCAAGTCTAAGAGCTTCAGCATCGACAGCATCTTGGCCGAGAGACCAAAGTCGGCCTCAGGGGCGGAGGCCTCGGGGGTCCCAAAGCCCGTGCCAGGCTTGCTGGGCGCCTCACTGCTAGCCTCCTCCGGCCTACCACCTCCTTTCAATGCTTCGCTGGTGTTCGACCCGCACGTCCAAGGCGGCTTTTCCCAGCTGGGAATCCCCTTCCTTTCCTATTTCCCGCTGCAGGTCCCCGAGGCCGCGGTGCTTCGCTTCCAATAAGGCGGATCAGCAGCTGCTTCCCCGCCCCGCGAGCCCCCACCTCCAGTGAGCAAAGGCNGTGGCTACCACTTGCTGCGGGTGAAGAAGTCACCTCGGTCTCTGCCCTGGCAACTGTGGGTTTGGAGCAGCATACCCACACCGGCCAAACTCGTGCACTGGGGGTCACGTCCGTCTGCCTTCTCCAAAGATGACTTAACTAGCCGCGGGGAACTTTGCAGATTTAAAAGACCTGTTCAGGAGAGGACATGATCACCGCACACCCAGCGCTCTCAATCCATCACCAGCAGAAGCCCGTTGGGTGGGCCGTTGGCATTGTACAATGGCCTGACCCGCTTCGCCCACCACAAGACCTCACTAGAGTCTTCTGCTGACCCCGAGGGCAGGACTTACAGACATGGCGAACATTTCTACAAGGAAATTCAACTGGACCGTGGAAGGCTCAGCGGACTCCCTGTGGCCCAGGCCTTGGTTGTGACCTCTTTGTATGATGAGAGCTTGCATCCAGGGCTCTGGGGATGATTCGTGGTCCCCAGGGTCTGGGAGAGATGTAGGCCTGGTTATCATTTACAACTAAGGCTAAAAGAAGGCAGGCAGAGCAGCAACACTCAATATGACTAGATAAACCTTCTACAGTAAAAGGGCATTTATTCTTGGCTTATAAACCAGGCTCCTCTTACTTGGCTAGCAGCTTCTTTCAAGGCACCCCATATTTGGCATGCACCTACGGCTTAAGGTGGTATATCAGTGCATTCTGCAGCAGTGTAGCCCTCTGTTAGCTTCTGCTTTTCTTTTTAAGGGACCAAAAGATTTCAGGGGTCTTTTTAAGGGACCAAAAGATTTCAGGGGACACAGGAGGGTGTGTGTGGAATGGATATGCCTCAAGGTCAGTATTTTGTCAAGATCTAAGTCCCCCCCCCACATTTTCCAGAATCACATAGTAAAGGACACCATGTAATCAGAAAGGCTGGGGGAGCAAGCACATTCCTTGCCGATGTGGGACAAAAGTGCCTCTGCATTGCATAGCCTCCAGGCTTGATAGGAACTCTCCAGACTCAGCTCATGGTACCCCAAGTCAGTGTTCCTTCCAGGAGAATCTGGATCCTGAAATTAAATAAACACATAGGGGTGACCAGAGAGTGGGTGTGTGAGGGTGACCAGAGAATGGGAGAGGGGCACCAACAATGATCAGACTAAGACAACTGAGTTGGTTACAGTTCAGTCCAGCTTTCAGCTTGCGGGGAAACAGGCAGANCTTCATGGTGCCTGTGTTTTAGTTTTCTGATGGGTTCTAAAATTTGACTTCCTGAGGAAAGAAAGAACTGTCTTTTATCTGGGGTAAGAAAGGTATAAAAATGAAGACTTCTTGGGCATCGGCCCAGAGTGAAGTCTCACAACAACCAAGGTGTGCCAGGTCACATCTGTAATTTCAGTACTTGCGAGGCTGAAGCAGGAGGATTGCTGTGAGTTTAAGACTAGTCTGAGCTACAGAGTCTCAGACTGACTAACCGAAACCAACCAACCACTTCCCAGCANTTGTGCAAAAATGCCTGAGAACTCTCAGGTCCCCTGCTGGTCAGTGGTGGGAAAAGCATTTTGGGCAGATGGGNTACTATCTGGTTGTCAGAGTCAGATGTCTGCAATTCAGTCTTACAGCCCAATCCAGGTCTTTGGGGAGATGTCAGAGTGGGGTGTATAGCAGCTCTATTTGAAGGACTTTGCTGAGACCCCATCGTGGATCCAGGTGGCTGTGACTGACTAGAATGCAGCAGGCAGGCTGCCATTGGATGTTTCCCATGTGCTCAGCCTCTGAATAAAGGTTGTTTTTTCATTAACCTCTCACTGACTGGTTCAGTGGATTATGGGGACATAAACAAACAGTGTAGTAGGAACGAGAGACCGGGATTATATCCGGGAACCCGGTTGGCGTCGTCTTTGGCAGCCTTGGCTTCCGAGGGTGAAGACAAGCTGCAGGGGAGGGACCAGAAACTCCACTGAGCCCTGGAGGGGATTGAGCAGCGGAGAGAGTAGGCAATTCTGCTGGGCTGGGTGCTTTTGGTTTTTCTTTTCATTCTTGTGTTTGACATGCTGTCTTGTGTGTGTTTGTTGATTTGTGACAACCAACTTTTGGAGAAACAACTGATTTAATGCTGCTGTTCTTAGAAAGTGGTATTTTAGGGTTATAATTCAAAAGGCATTTGTAAGAACATTGGTTTTGAGGGACAGACGGATGCAAGAGCGTGTACCTACCTACTTTGTGTGTTTACNCANAAAGATTCCATCCAGTTTCAGCTTTCATCAGGCNCAAAATCACTGGAGAATTGGACTGTGAGGATGTTTTCTATCAGTCTGTGTCATTCTCTGTGGGTTTTTTTCCTGTNGAGGAAAAGGAAGGGCACTGGATCCTCACTAACCAATGTTCTAATGTCCCGTATGTATACGTGCCTCAGTAGTAAAGATGATTACCATTACTACTACTACTACTATTACTATTATTGTTATTATTATTTTAGATCAGCTAGACCAAGACATGGTTTCAGGCCAGGCATGGTGAAGCACACCAGTAATCCCAGCACTCAGGAAGCAGAGGCAGTCAGGTTGATCTCAGAGTTCAAGGCCAGCCTGGTCTAC
>LZPO01044191.1:487742-500239 GCA_001675575.1 Neotoma lepida
CTCTGTGAGTTCAAGGCCACACTGGGAACAGAGCCAGGTGTGGTGGCACACACCTTTAATCCCAGCACTTTTGATCTCATGTCTTTCCTTGGGAAAAGGAAAGACATCCACATAGCCTTCGGGGAGCCAAAACAAACCTTCCTTTAAATGACCTCTGTCTGGTATCTGTCACAACGGCAAAAACTAATCTTTCCCATCACCTGGGAAGGCAGAGACAGGCAGATCTTTGTGAGTTTGGGGCCAGCCTGGTCTACATAGAGAGTTCCAGGATAGCCTGGACTATGTAGAGCGAGCCTATCTCAAAGTAAAACAAAAAACAAACAAAAAAGCCAAAACCCGAATACAGACTTCAAGGCCCCTCTCTGTTTCTCCTCCATTTCCTTGTCTGTGTTGCCCACTCTTGGCCTTCCATTGCTTCCTAGGAGAATTTTTCCAGCTTGATGTTCCAACACTTACTTCATGAAGCCATGTTCCATGCCCTCAATTCTGGGTGAATTTTAGAGGTGGCATGTTGTGTGTGATGCTCTTGCCTGACGCACTGGGCGCTTCTGTAAGTGCTGGCTTTCCTGTTTACGAGCTGCTCTGTCCCTTTATGGACCTACTTCACTCTACCATTGTCATGCACAAGTGGTGATCTGATCATAGGGAAGCCAACGACTGTAGCTACTCTTCAGACTTCATCACCATGAGATAGACATTCATGATTTTTCCGTGACAAAAGAATCCTAAAATATCCTCAGCCCCCTGCCCTACAACCTTTTAAAAATGCAGGAACAGGGAGGGAGAGCCAGCTCAGGTCATAAAGCGTTTGCCTTACAAACAAGCTGAGTCTGATCTCCAGGACTCATGAGAAAAAAAGCTGGGCNTGGTGGAGCATCATTACAATCCCAGAGCTGAGGAGGGAGAGCCAGGCTGTCCCTGGGGCCCCCTGGCAGCCAGCCGACTCAGTGAGCCCTAGGTTCAGTGAGACAATCTCAGAAAACAAGGTGGATGGCAACTGACCTCTGACCTGCACACATAGGCTCTTAGCCCACAGGCCAGGCTGGTTGTAGCTCAGGGGTGTGGTGTGGTGTGTGTGTGTGTGTGTGTGTGTGTGTGTGTGTGTGTATGTGTGTGTGATGGGGGTGGGGTGGGATGGGAAGGCACCATTTATCTGACACTTCCTCTAAGGCTAGTATTGGATTTCTCTCTAGCTGTCAGTACTGTCTCCATGGAACTCAGCACCCAGTGCAGGCTAAGCACGTGACCCACCACCTACCTCTATCCTGGCTCATGTTGAGGGGTGTGTGTGTGTGTGTGTATGAGTGTGTGAATGCATCACAATGTATGTGTGGATATCACAGGACAATTTGCAGGAGTCGGGTCTCCCTACCATGTGGGTTCTGGGGACTGAACTTCTGTCATCAGTCTTGACAACAAGCACCTTTACCTGCTGAACTATCCTATGGGTCCCAGAATCTTTATGTACTTAATAAGGAGGGGAACTCAAACTCCTGGAACCCTGGAAAAGGGGCATGTTGATGAACCAAGCATGCTTTGTGTATGTGATTTTTAGGTCGTGCTCGGGTGCCAGGGACCTGTACATATACATGTTTGCTTCATCTTAAGGTGGGAAAAAACGCTTCCTTTTTCTCTCACTTCCACACTGCCTGATTACATCAGGCAGACTCGGCTCTGTGGCTAACTGCCTCCAACACCTGCCAATCTTGGCATTTAACAGACAGCTCAAGCCCCAGGCGAGGCACCCCTAGCAGGGAACAATGTCTACCTAGACATTAGTCATACTGCGTTGTTTCTCTGTGTCCACTCAGTTACGTTCCACTTATCAGGACGACTGATTGCCACTGCACAGCTCTTCAGTGCTTTCATTTTAAGATGAAGTAAAATAAAAACTGAGTCAGCCTGAGGGAAATGTTTACCAGGTGGAGGACAGCAGCCAGCTGCTGCAAGGCCCTCCTTATGGCCTCTAAGGAGGAGGTTGGGAGGCTGTGGCTTATCCTCTCTCAGGATCTGACAAGTGCATGCCCTTGGGCAGCCACCCNACTTCTCGCAGATCTTCCTGTGTCATCTGTAGAGAGGGTTGAACACTCTGCCTGGGCCCCCCCACCTCCCAGGGCCGTGGTTGGGAGCAGCGTTGATGAACGTGAAAGTGCCTTGTAAACTTTAATTACCGTGCGTCCCTAATGGGCTCCTCTGCACTGGCTAGCTGCCGGTTGCCTCAGCCTCCTCCTCCTCCTCCTGTTCCTCCTCCCTTTGTCCTCCTTCTCCCCGCTTCCCCTTCTTCCTTCTCCTCTTTTTCACCTCCTCTTCCCTTTCCACTTCCTCTTCTTCCTCCCCTTTTCCTCTTCCTCCCCTCTCTCTCTCTACAGATTCAGCACTCTCTCCTCTTGAGCCCCTCCTCCCCCAACAGTATTGTGCTGAAACTATAGCAGAATGAAGAGCTGGCCACTGGGAAGAGCCTACGGGAAAACAGACTTTTCTAGAAAGGCACTGTTTTTGGTTAGACTCCACCCCTGGCTATGGTGATTGGCCCATCTTTATACACGTGACTCNCATTGAGCCAATGAGAGTTGGCTCGGGGCTTTTGCTATTNNCTTCTCTGGGATGGCTGTGGCCTCCTGGGTGGGAGGAGAGGCTGAGAGCCCCTGTCCACTCTCCTGATTCCATGGACTGAACTACGGGGTCTCAATGTGGGGCTTTTGTTTTTGCTNAGAAAGAAAAACTGGAGGAGAGAGGGGAGAGAGAAAAGAGAATGCGCAGGAACACAAGAGGGAGTTCACATCTGACTCCCTGATCTCTCTGCCCCTGGAATTTGATTTAAGGAGCTGGCAAATTCTGAAGCCAACCTGGGTTTCTGTCACCGTTACTTTTCCAGAGCACCCATTTGGCTGTGTGTGGCATCTTGGACACAGATATCTGCAGTAGACTTTGGATGGGTCAGTGGCTCTGCTGGGTCTCCCTCACAGCCCATCATCCTGCTGGCTTGCTATGGCAGCTCTTCCAGAGCCTTCTGTCCCCTCCCCCAGGAACTCTCATGCCTGTCACATGGCTTTTCATGTGGCATCTCTTTGGTAGGTTCGGAATGATTGTCAAGAACTTGCCATGATGGGACCAGCCCTGAGGTGTGGCAGAAGTACCAGTTTCTGTGCCAGTGTGGCTGACACTGAAGAACCACTGAAGAACTCACCCAGGCTTTTCATGAGACCAGGAANTGCTGCACCCTGCACCCTTCTCTCTCCTCAGTTTCTAGAAGATGGGTGCCCTGGGATACTCTCTCCATCTACCTCTTTTCACAGAGCTGTGCTGAGGTGGATGGGCCCCTCAGAGGCTCCCAGTATCTGTGTTGCTCCTGAGAGATGCTCATGCCTGCAGCCATCCTTTCAGTACACTGTATCTGGGTAAATCAGAAGGCATCTGAGCAGCCTCGTGTGTCCTGCCTGGTCTCTGGCCTGCTTCTGTCCTTCCATCACCAAAATGGTCCTTGTAGACCTTTGAGTCTGAAGCCANTGGANCAGGGGTGGTGTCATATGCTTTGTAGTGGTGTGTCTGTGTGTGTCTGTGTGCAAGCACATGACTATCAAGGTCAGAGGCCAACCTTGGGTGTTGTTCCTTCCTCAGGAGCCACCCACCTTGTTTTAGGAGACAGACCCCCTCACTGGCCACAGATTAGGCCAGGCAGGCTTGCCAGTGAGCCCCTGAGTGCTGGCTCCCCAGTGCTGGGATTACAAACTTGTGTCACCTCACCTGACTTTTTATGGAGCTTTTGGGGATTAAACTCTGGTCCCCATGNTTCTGCAGCAAGCACTTTACTGAGATGCCGCCCGGGGCTCTGCTTTTCAGTTTTGATGTCTTCGGGACCTGTGTCATCCAAGACACAAAGTTTTACATCACACACTCTTCCAGTCACCACCCAGGTAGGATGTAGCTTCCTTCATGACCCCACAGAGAGGATCCTGTGTCACCTGGGCAGGGGGCATGCTCTGGCCTTCTGTCACCAGGTCTATTTCCTCTGCCCTTGGCTGCCAAACCAGGAACTGCACACTGGGTGTACTCTTTCATATCTGTTGTCTTTCCCTCCACTGTGGCTGTGAGCCTCCCCCATGTNGGGAAGACTCACTCCTTCTTCAGTGCTGAGCAGTGCTCCCGTGTCGGCCTGGACCACAGCTTGCTTATCTAGCCTACAGTCAGATGTTTGCATTCTGGCAGTTCTGGGTTCTTATACATACAGTTGCTGTGAGCAAGGCTGAAGACGCCTTCTCAGAGGGCAGAATTAACTTTCTTTTCTATGTGCTTATTTGAAGCCTGGGTTGCCCTGGAACTCAATATGTAGCCAAGGCTGGCCTAAAATGCAGTAGTTCTCCTGCCTCAGCATCCCGAGTCCTGAGATTACAGATGTGAACCATCACACCCTCAGCATCCCGAGTCCTGAGATTACAGATGTGAACCATCACACCCAGCTTTCTTTCTTTTCTTCCTTTTGTTTTCTTTGTTTAAAACAGGGTCTCACTCTGAAGCCCAGGCTGGCCTGCTCTCACTATGAGCCCTAGGCTNTCTTCAGACAGCAATTCTCCTGCTTCAGCCTTCAGAGTACTGGGACATGAATCCCTCTTCCCAGCCCACAGTCACCATGATTCCCACCAGGAACCTTTTATCATCCTGGATGACAGTGGTGGAGAGCGTCTCCTCAGGCTCTGTCACAGCACCACAAAGCAGGTATCAGCATATCCAGTTCACAGATAGGAAGCCAAGGCCGGCACAGACATCCCTCTGCTCACACATTTGTAAGTGATGGAGTTGGGATACAGGTCTGCCTGGGACCAGGGTTATCCACTCCAGTCCCATCTACTCCCAAGCCCCTGAAGTTCTCCACAGTGTCCTTGGTAATNCTTAATGCCCATTCCCCAAATAGCTCCTGCACTTTGTCTGTCCCACAGCATAAGAACTTTTTTTCTAGACAATCCTGCTTCCTCGAACTCTCCAGGGGCCCTGTCTGTTTATAAAAGGCCCTGGGCCTTCTCCCTCACTGGCCTCTATTGACAAATAAGTGACTGACTCACTTGGGTAAAAATACACTTCTGGATCTGAGCCGGGCAGAGTTATTAAAAGTTTGTTGTGTCTACTTCGACGGGACAGCCCTGCCTGGGTTGAGGCAGTGACGCCATCGTAGGCTGAATACAGCCCTGCATCTCCTCTCCTGACTCAGTAGCTTCCATGTGTTCCAGCCACTGTGACAGGCTCACAGCGTTCCTGGTGACTGTTCCCCTAAGCTCTCCAGGCAGATTGTAGTGTTACATCTGGAGCTGGGAGGACACTGGGTGTCACAGGGCTGCCACTCCTCAGCTGTGTAACCCAGAATGAGTCACCTGCCTGCCAGGAGCCCTTCTCCCTCATCTATAAAAAGAGAATCATGAATCTACCTCCCAGGGCTTGGGATGCAGTGTCAGCAAAAGGTAGATGAGTGCCTTCTGCTTAGATGGCTGCTGGGGATGATGATTGTGGGGTGGGAAGAGGGATTTGTGTTCCAGCACAGAGGAGGCTGAGGCAGGAGGATTGCGGCAAGTTTGCAAGTAGAGTTGTCTTGAAATGACACTGGAGAGCTGGGGGCATGATGGGTTGGGGATGTTAAATTCCTCAAGATTTGCTACTTGCCCCTCCTGTGTCCCTGCAGACATTGTTAGTGAATCACCGAGTTTCTCCTGCTGGATCTGGAAATTGAATCAAGACTTCTTGGGATATGCCCCNCAGTAATCGCATCCCTTAGTCAGAACTGGTGGGGTTGAAGTCTATTTGCAGTTTTTACTGAAGTTCAGTATCTCATATAAGTTTGCAGCCCCATCCCATCAAGCAATACCAAGATGACTGAGGCAGGGGCATCCCACCTGTGGCTGAGGGCATTTGAGTTAGAAATTCAGGAATTAATTTCTTTTTGAATCCATGATGCAGAACTTCTCAATGACCAATGAGTGTATTCACCTAGGATAAGGAGCCCTGTCTCCACATTAAAGAGAGCTTTCCACAAACACTGTCCATTAGATGCTTATAAGTGTGTGTGTGGGGGTCCGCATCCAGGGCTTCACTTATTTATTGGCTGTTCTCACAGCTACCTGCTGGCTCCCAAGGGCTCCACTGTACCAGGCACACAGAGATGCCTTGTAAACCAAGTTAAGTAAGTGAGCCACTGCAGAGCAGTGTTGGTGTCTGAGAGTGCAGCTGGANTGATAACTTGGGAAGTCAGGGGACTGTGTGCCAGGCACTAGCCACATTGGNATTTTGAAGGTTTGGAAGGCTGTGAGTGGGGTGGGGATGTTTAGAATGCTGGATGGTGCTGTGGGTGGAGAGGTAGTGGGGGGCTTGAGTGGATTGCTTTGGGGCAAAGACAGGGAAGAATATGGGGTATCACCCAGGATGGGTGCCTGGGTGACACATTACCAGGTGGTGTCACTAGCTGAGGAAGCAATGATGTGGAACCCAAGGCCTCCAGGGTTCTGCCATCTCCAGACCTCAGGTTGTTTAGTGTTTAAGTTTCTTTTAGATTTATGCATTTTATTTTATACATATGGACATTTTGCCTGCATGTATATTAACCTGTAAAGGTCAGATCCCCTGGAACTAAAATTTCAGACATTTGTGAGCCACCATGTGGGTGCTGGNAACCAAATCCAGATCCTCTGAAAGACCAACTTCTGCCCAGCACCCCTTCTTGTTGAGACAGAGTCTTATGTAGCCCACGATGGCTTTGACCCCTCTATGTAGCTGAGGATGACCTTGGGGTACTGACTGATTCTCTTCCCTCTGCTTCCTGAGTGCTGGAATTACAGATATGCACCATCACACCTAGTTTCCATGATGCTGAGAGTCAAACCCCAGGCTCTGTGCATGTTAGGGAAGCCCTGTACCGAATGAGCTACTTCCCCAGACCAGAAACTTTATTTGTAATTGTGGTAAAATTCACCTAATGTAAGCTTTATCCCAACCATCTTTAATGAGCAGCTCTGTGGTTTGACCATGTTTGTANGTTCATCATCAGAGATGCTCGCTGCAGGTCCATTTCCAGCATCTCACATTCAGACTTGATCCCATTAAACACTAAACTCCATTCCTTCCTGTTCATCCCTGGCTCCGCTATTAATGATCCATCTTCCACAGTTATGTTCCACGCCTCATCACTCAGGCTCCACATTCCACCACCCACTCTCCACACTCCACCACCCAGACTCCATGATCCACACTCCACACAATCCACACTGCATCAGACAGGCCACATTTCACTGTCCACTGTCCACACTCCACCACCCAGGCCACATTTCACTGTCCACACTCCACACTCCACCGCCCAGGCCACATTTCACTGTCCACTGTCCACACCCTACCACCCAGATTCCACGTTCCACTGTCCACGCACCATGCACCACCACTGAGGCTCCAGATTCTATTATCCATATTCACATTCCACCACCCAGATTCCACATTCCAATGTCCACACTCCATGCTCCATCACCCAGGCTCCACAGTCCACACTCTGACTTTGTGGATATTACTGTCTCTGGTGGTCAGTTACACAGCCCTTGTCCTTCTGTGACTGGCTTTCCTCAAGTGCCAGAATGTTTCCAGTTTCTTCCATGCTGGAGAAAGTTCCCGGACTGCCTTCCACTAGAGGCTTTTCAAACAGTCCACAGTGTGCAGAGAACCATTTGGTTAACCTCTTCATCTCACACTCACTTTTCATCTCTTGTGAACGGTGCTCCTTTGAACTTGCATGTGATATCTGCTGGAGCCCTGACCACAAATCCTTGGGTACCCTTGCTGGGTCCTATAACTGACACTCAGTCCTTCACCCCACAATATCAGCCTCCAATGATGGACAGAATTCAGGGAGAGGTGCTTAGCTAAACCAGCAGAACCTCACAAGAGAGAAAGGCTTTCCGGACAGTCCTTCAGCCACCAGCTCTACGTTAATGCTTAACTTCTCCAGGAAAAGAGCCTGAGATAAAGATTTGGGTAGGAGGACTTTGTTTCAGAGGTGGTCCTGGAAAGCAGCTGCAGAGGAGTGGGGATGTGAGGTACAGATGGTTTGAGGATACAACAGGTACATTGATGAGATGTGACAGCAGAGGGCACCTGGGCTCAGCCTTCTGGGGTCTCCAAAGATGCAGCAGGGGCCTCGTTGTCCCAGGCAAGGGGGAAGGATGCTGTGGCTCTGATGTACTGATGCTGGTTGGTCCTAGCTGAGCTTACTTTCTGGCATCCATGAGGGCTGGGCATCTCTGGTTGGGGATGTCCACAGACAGGTGGGAGACCTTTGTCACGGACAGGTGACAGAGCATGAGGGAAGGGCTCTAGTGGTTTCCATACTAGGAGAGGTGCAGCAGAGCCCTGCTTAGAGGCTTGAGGATGAGCTGTGTTCAGTTTACAGCTCCCTGGATGTCAGGACCTGTCTGCTCTCTGCTCCTCTCCATGGACGAGCAGTGTGCTCAGAAAGAGTGGTACGTCTCCGGAAGGGCTTCCCCGACAGAATGAAAGATGGATCAGCTTCACTGTGCCAGGAAGTGATCAGCCACAGATATGCCTGCTGACCCTGGCCCTCTGCTCATGTCCCTGCCTCCTATAACATAACTGGGCTCTTCTTCAAGGGTCTCAGTTCTCCAAGGTCACAGTGGCCCAGGTGAGCAGTCTCCAGCCTCCTTCATTCCACAGTGGGGTCTGAAGCTGGTCCTGGGTGCTTCTCTGCCTCCTTGTAGCACAGCCGCCTGTAAATAGCTCTCTTGTCTCCAGCAGGGGCCTTTNCCACAGGACCTGAGTTAGCCTTGCGGCCCCATTCTTGCCTCAAGACCACTCCCTGGCTGTTTAGCTCATTCAGTTGCCTCTTCCAGGAGACCCAAAGCTAGGGNGGCCCCACAGGCTGAGGGTGAAGATTTTGCCACTGCAGTATGATGGTATTTAATATTAAGGTACAGAAATAGCCATCTGAAAAGGCTAAAATCATATCTTTAGCCTCTGGAGCAGTACCCTGCTTCTAACAGTCATGTGGGGGAGAGACTCTGATGTTGAAGGAGCATACAGTGCTGTGTGTCCATGCTCAGCTTGATGGGTTTGCATCTGAGATTCAGGGACCTCAGGCATCCTGTCAACTATGNTCCACCACTTCCTCCAGGACAGTGGAGGGAACTGCAAGGGGCACATGGAGGGCACACAACACACATGGAGGTTACATGGCTTCTCCAAGAGGCAATCCCTCCTGCCTCAGAGAAAACACTTCCAAAGAGATGCATGGTTCCTGATGGTAAGAGCCAGGACCTTGTCCCCCAGATACCAGCCCACAGATGACAGGTGTGTTCTCTTGCCTCAGGGTGACCCTTTCCTGGACATACATAACCTTTAGGGACCCATCACAGCAGAAACCGAGGCTCTTCACAATCTTCAGTCTCAAGCAGGCAGGGGTGTGGCTGGCTCAGAGTAAAGTGTTTGTCCAGCATGCCAGAGGCCTTGGGTTCCAACCCCAGCCCAGAAGAGTAAAAGATAAAACATGGGTTTGTGTTATTGTCCAGAGGTCAGGAAGCTACAGGAAGCCATNGATCATAGCTATCTTCTAGCAGTGCCAAAGTGTGTGCCTGGTAACTGATACCAGATACCATCTTACCNTGCGCAGTGGCCGAAGCTCATGCCTGCACATGTTTGCCACNACATGGGAGACCTCTGCCCTTTAAAGCTTTTTTAGACTGTCTCTCACAGCCTCTCCCAAGATTTCTACCTCACACACCCCCTGACTTGTGCCCAGTAGGCAGAGCAGGCCAGTGACACCAATTTCTACTGCTGCTTAGGGAACGTAGACAGGTCAAGCTCAGGCCTTGGAGTCTGGGAAGATGCCTGTCTTCCAGCTCTGGAATCTGAGTAGGAAGGTGAGTTCTGACTGTCCCAAGCATGTTTAGCAACTGTCCAAACACACAGCAAAATAGTGCCATCTCCATGGTCTCTGAGACCAGAGGATGAACATGGCCAAAGTCACCCTTGTGGGAGACAGAATGAAGCTTGGATTCAAGGGGACATGCCTATACAGACCCAGAGTCCCTTTGGTGACACACAGGTGCTAAGTCAGAGGCTTGTGAGCTGAGGACACTTCAGGTTAGAGGGGAAGTTCCCTCTGCCTACATAAATAAGTACAGTGGATTTGATGTGATTGCCTGCTCTCTCTTCTGGGCCTTGGATGAGGACAGAGCTTTCTGCAGTCAGGGGAGAAGTCTCCCAGAAAAAAGTCACTGGGAGGAGCATTAGCTTGAATTCCCTCCAGTGAGACAGTCCTTGGCCATCGTCCACTCCCATCCTGCCACCTGGTACCTCTGAGCTGTTGTCCCATCACCAACTGCNTCTGTTCTCAGATTCCAGCTCCCCAGAATGGCCATACCTTCCTGTGACTGTGGAAGGTTCTAGAACTGGACTTTCACAGCGTGCAGCCCCCACAAGCCACACATAGCTGTTAACAGCAATGTAAAAGGGACTTTTACTCCAGACTAATGTTAACTCTCTGGGCTCAGGGTTGGAGAACAGGAGCTGAGATGGAGGCCCAGTGAGGGGCAGCTTTGTCCCAAGATGAGAGCGGGGCAGATGGGCAGATGATACACCCTCACTGAAGTGGCCTTGTCATAGTCTTTCTTTTATGCTGACTTCGTGAGGTCCTANGAGTGTGGAAGCTGTCGTCTCCCTGGTGGCTGTACAGGAGGCTCCTGTAAGGACTCTGTCTGGCTTGACCATGCTCTTCTGCACACTCCCACACTGCTGAGAAGGATAGTCCCTCAAAGTACTCCAGATCCCGTCCCTGTGCAGCACTGACTGGCNTATCTGCATCTTGCTCATTGTCTCTTCCTATATCTACTTACCTGTCTTTATCTAGTCTGCCATCCATGTGTCTTTGCTTTTATCTAGCTCCCCAGCATCCATTCTCTGTCCCTCATTCAGCATCTACCTCTCCATCCATCCATTCATCCATCCATCATCCATCNACCCACCCATCAGTCCACCTACTCATACATCCAAGACACCCACTTATTTATTATCCTCCTACCCACCCACCTACCCATCTATGTGTACATCTATCCATATACCTGCCTATTTACCTATCTATTCACCACACACCCATATACTAATCCATATGCCCACCCACCCACCCATCCATCCATCAATATACCTACATACCCAACCATCTATTCATTTATTCATTCTCCCATCCATCCATCCATCCATCCATCCATTCATCCATCCATCTATCCATCTACTCACTCCCATCTCCCCACCCACCCATCCCTCCCTCCATCCATCCGCCCACCTATCTTTCTGCCCTCCCATCCTCCACCCTCCATCTATATCAGACAGGTGCAAACAGGACTGACATTGCACATGATGTCATTTAATGATGGCTCCACTCTCCACTGCTTGGCGTTGTTATCTCTCCTCCTCTGGCCAACAACATGAACAGATTGAGTTCTTTTCCTGAGGCCCAGCTCTGCTCCCATCGCCCACACAGGCTCAGTCAGGGAGGGATGGCTCCCCAGTCCAGGGTGTGGCCAGTCAGCCTCGGGCTGTCTGCCTTCTGTCTATCTCTTCATCCATAGCTGGGCATGTGCCTTCCACGTTGGGAACCATGAGCTGGCAGCCACACGATCTGATACTATGCCCAGCTAGGAAGGCTTCCCCATTCTGTCATCCCTGCAGCTCTGGCGCCAATCACTCAACCTGGGCTGCAGGGGAATGGGGCTGTCAGGCCCTACAAGCCACCTTCNGCATGCTTGGACATGGCTGGCTGGTCTAGACGATCAGAGTACCCAGGAAAATACAACTGGTCTGGCTGCCACTGGAGCCCAGGGTCCCAGATCAAGAGCCTNTTCTGACACCAACTGTTGGAGATNGTCTTCTGGGCTCCTTGCTAGAGAGCAGAGAGCAGATGACCCAGGGGTCAGGAGAAAGTGGGCCCTCAAGACTGGAAGACAACCTCCACTAGGCATGTAAAATCAAAGTTTTGTAAGTTAAAAAAGTCAATGTGGCTTTTCCTTTTAATTTCTCCATTTTCAGGCCCTGCCCCCAGTTCATACCATTCCTTCACAACCATTTCACTAAAGTGAAAATAATCCATACTAGTACTTTTGCTTGTTTGTTTGTTTGTTTGTTTGTTTTAAGACAGGGTGCAGCTTTGAAGCCTGTCCTGGAACTTCCTCTGTAGACCAAGCTGGCCTTGAACTCACAGAGATCCGCCTGTCTCTGCCTCCCAAATGCTGGGATTAAAGGCGTGTGCCACCACCGCCCAGCTCCATACTAGTATTAACACATCTACATAAATATTTCCTTCCATCCTCACAAAATCCTTAGACAGTCTTTTGCACAGATGAAGAAGGGGTCCACAGAGGTTAAGGCACTGGCCTGAAGCCAAAGTAGGGCTGACCATCAATCAGCTCATCCATTCTTCCATCCACCCAACCACCTACTTGTCCATCCACCCATCCATCCACCCA